>OX377204.1:20451653-20501148 GCA_947396885.1 Heligmosomoides polygyrus polygyrus | reverse complement strand
AAAGCTATGCAGCGCTATGCAAGAGACCGCCGGCGAAATCTGCAGTGAATCGTTGAAAAAAACGGCGGGGACTTATGGGACAACCTAATATTTGGGTCGTTAGTAGCACATTCTGGGGCTACTTATTGTTTGACTGCTTCGATTTGGTGTTTTTAACGTACGCAAATATAATCGTGTAATAAATAATAATAACGCAGTTTGGATCTGTTCCAGTTAGAGGACACAGGTAAGTTGAATGAAGCACGCATAGGGTGGTGATCCCCGGGTTAGAAATTGCCAAAGAGCTTCTACTAATGAAGCCGGTTCAGAATGTTGCCTGTGTATTATCGCTTATTTTTACTTATACACTTATTTTTGCTTTCATATCGCGCATGTGTAGCGCAGTTGGAGGAAGTGCCGGCCGTTGTGTGCACTCAATAATATGTTCCTGGTTCGTATTTCCCAGCCAGGCCAACCAAACCTTTTGCTTCTCCGAGCTCGGTGAATTGGTATCAGGCTCGTCTGTGAGGGATAAAGCGCTGATTTGTTCACAGGCTGGTCAGCGCGAGTCATTGTATGTATGGCTAAATCGCCTCCACGTCATCCCGTAGAAGAAGAATGCTTGGCGCATCCTAGAAGGGATTGAGTAACGCCTTCCTTTACCCTTCATTATCACCTATTTTTAAATCTGTTGTTGTTGTTAAACAAGCAATATGAAATGTCCCCTCGGAACAAGATAGATTCGGCATTTCAAATAGGAAATCGATGGAGAAGTCGGTGCTTTATCCTTTCCAGACAAGTCCAATTCAAAAACATCGACCCCAAGGGAATAATACACTTGGTTTGCGAAGGTGAGGAACCCACCAAGAACCTGCTATCGGGTGCACGTGACGGCCGGCGTATCTAACAAGTAGAGAAAGTAGAGAGTGTAAGTAGAGAAAAATAACGAGCTTTCTCACGCCAATTTTAAGAAGAAAACGTTTTCCTTGAATGATAAACTACTTAAACTCTTTGAGAACCAGATGCATATTAGTTCGCTGTGGCTTCAGATGCTCGAAGTAGAAGGAGGCATTTTGATAGCGGAGATGAGAGACCAATTGAAGCGCTTGAGAAGGAAGCTAGGAGAGGCAAATAGTAAGCGCAACTGTGTGGTCAACGGATCAAACCGCGGATTGGGGTGAAGGTGTGAATCATGAATTCACGTGATGCAGGGTTCCTTCTCCAACAGGATTCTGAAGCCGAATTCGTCAATCATTAAACCCGGGGTATGTGGGTATAAGGGTAAAACATTCCTACTATGTCGCATTCATCTAACCTTATTCGCGGGAACACTGCTAGGTGGTGGATAGTCGTCGAATCTTGTGAGTCACTCTCAATACTCACATCGATTTCTTTACCTTTGGCTGTGATTTGCCGAACCCTTCTCCTGGTGTTTTCACGGAGTACACCGCAGGCTTTCTGCTCTGCTTTACTGCGTGTAAATTCGTTTATTTGGTTCATGACACTAATGTGAGTAGCACTGGGAGGAGGGAACCCTCCAAGCAATGCTTGATGAGCAGAGTTCCTACAGAACACACGGAGGCCAATAAGAACATTCTGACGCATTCTAAAAAAGGAATAATTAACGCCGTTCTTTATGCCTCAGTTCTTTTTTGGTCAGTATGTATAACTCACAGCGAGTAAGCGAGAGGGAACTGCTCGTAGTGAAACGGTTCAGGCAAAGGCCTCCAAAGTTTCAAGCTTTGTCAGTGTTCGAAATTAGGGACACTGCCGCATGGGCAAAGTCGTCGAGAGTCAGGTGGGCAACCACGTAATGCGTTTCATCCGCTGGGACAGGAGCCGTTACCGACTGTATTCCGCGGGATGTCAAGAGAACACCAGGACGCCCACTAAACGCGTTGGTAGGAGTTCTTCGAGAAAGCCCTGAACGAACAATATGAAGCTCTTCGTGCCCTTCGAGCGAAGAGGATCCATTGGAGCACTCTGGCACGCGACAGGGACGAACGGAGACGCTGCTGGCGCCTGCTTCAGCAACTCGATGATCAACGGGATGGCAGGTGATACTGGTTATGGCGCAAGTCGAGTTGAGGGGGAAGGTGTCCACCCTTTTTTAAATCTGTAAACCATCTTAACAGCTTGACCGTGACGATAGTCGGAGTTCTTCAGAGTTCCAGATCTTGTTTCATTTGGGCGCATGTAGCTCAGTCGGAGAATGTGCCTGTAGTAGCATGCGTCCGATGCCAGGTTCCCGGTTCGGGTTTCTTGCCCAGGCCAACCAAACCTTCCATTCTTCCGGGGTCGGTGATTTGGTACCAGACTTGTCTGGGAAAGTTAAAACGGTGACTTTGTCATCAGTTAGCCACCGCAAGCCATTGTTTGGCCAAATACGCTTTAAAATCTCTTCCACGACATCCTATGGAAGTAGAATGCGTGGCGCATCCCAGAAGGGATTGAGTAACCCCATGCTTTATCCTCGCCCTTATTCTTTGTTTCATCTTATCGTATTTTTTCACTTTTCTCCTCTCAAGTAGGAAATCTATTTTATGCATCCTTCGACCACTATCAAGACTAGAATACAAAAGTTTTACGTGGTTTCACTTTACGTAGCATGGTCTTTTATTCTATTGCCATTTTTATGAGAGCATCAGATGGAGTTCTCCGACTCGACTCGCACCCAGGTGATGCACTGCTTTTGCCTGTTTTGAACTACATATCTAGTTTCACAAGAGAATTCCAGGAAATCCTCATCCTAAACAAGTGACCACGCCTCTTGCCACACCACAGGAAGGATGGGGATTGATTATTGAAGCCCATGGAGACACGCATGGATTTTCCATCTCTTCATCTTTCTTGCTTTCCGACAGTAGGGAACCGCAGGGCAGAAATTCTGGTGCGAACTATACGTTGGAGTGATGGTCAGACGAGCGCACGATGAAGGCAGCGGTCGTAAACTCTCAGCGACGGTAACGGAACATACCTCCCTCGGAATTCTCCAGTTCCATGGTTCCCGCAGTTATTAATAAAGAAAGGTACGTTACACCGTTGAATCCAGTGTCTGACATGAGTCAATCCGGTCTCGATCGCGACTGAGTCACAGGGCAAACGAACGAACGAACTTGACGTAGAATTTCAACGTCGTGACTGGACCAGGCGTTATCATCTCACGTCAGGTGATAACGATTTTTGCCGTGCCAGAGCAGACATGCTGCGAATATTCCGCACGACAGACACTACCAGATATTGCGGTCTAGCAACAAAGGTTCTTTTGAACAAGTCCAATTTCGCTTTACTGCCACATTATGAACATTGATCTTTTTTCGCTATTGTTCCGCGGGATACGTGATTGTTCAATGTTTTACGTGCCCAGATTTTCGAGAAAACAAAGCAAAGTTAAACTCTTTACGCATTTTCAGATTTTCGCTACTGCTGGTAATTGTAGAGCCGTTTAACATATCAATGACTGATCTAAAGGTTTGATTTGATTATTGACATTATGATGGGGTAGCTTTTATGAGTAAGCAGGAATTCAAAAGTTGAAGCACATAGCCTGAAAGTTTTCTTTTTCGCTACTAATTTTCAAAAACGGTAGTCAAAGAATTCACAAGGCAGCTGAGGTCATATAATACTCACTTCCTCCGCCGAAGCTCATTCAAGAGTTCCTCCCTCAAACGAAAGTAGCATGCATATTTGAGAGGAAGCACGTTGTAGTAGCCTCCTTGAGTCTGGAAATAAGCATCGCACTGCTCGGATCTCTTCCAGGCTAAACAAGCCTTTAATTCATACGGAGTCGGTGAATTGGTGCCAGAATTGTCCGCGAACCTTCTGCACTTTGAAAACTATTGCCCTTATTAAAGGGATCCAAAAATTGGTTTGATTTTGCTTATGTTTGTCTACCTATAAAAGATAGCGATAAAGGACTGCGTTACTCAATCCATTTTGGGATGCGTCACGCATTCTACTTCTACGGGATGTCGTGGAGACGATATGAATGCGTATTTGGCCATACAATGACTTGCGGCTGCCAGCCGATGAACAAGTCAGCGCTTTATCCTTCCCAGACAAGTCTGGTACCAATTCACCGACCCCGGAGGGATGGAAGGCTTGGTTGGCCTGGGCGGGAAATCCAAACCAGGAACCCGGTATCGGGTGCAAGCGACAGCCGGCGCCTCCTCCGACTGCGCTACACGCGCCCCTTCGTCTACCTATAGCATGAATATTTGAGAGTTTCTCGGAACAATTTTAATATCTTGAGGCGGAGTCTAGCAAAGCACAATACACTATGACAAATTTTTTCTAATTTGTTGAACATTTCACATGACATGAAGGATTCACGATCTTTTCAGTTACTTACTTTACTTACCTTACTTTGATGGTCCTTTTGTTGGCTGGAGATCTTCTCAGCGGGGAACACAACTTTTCCAGACCGCTCGATCTTTAGCTGCTTGCATCCAGTGAGGCAGACTCCGCTCTCTGAAAGATCTTGAGAATGAGTCTGCCCATCGCGTTGGCGGTCGTCCCAGTGGTCTCTTATGGTCTCTCGGGAGCCATTCTGTGACGCGGAGACTCCAGCTATCGTCTTTTCGTCGAAGCAGGTGTCCGGCCCAGCGATATTTGGACTTCTTCATGTACTGCAGCTGGTCTGCTAATTGCGACTTCTCCCGTAGCTCCGAGCTTCGTAGGCCTTCTTGCCATTGCTGACGAAGGCTTGTCCTTAGAAGACATCTCTCCAGTGCACGATGCGTAGTTTGCATCGCTCTGGCGATTGTCTTGTTGTCGGGCCAGGTTTCTGTCGCGTAACGCATCGCGGGCGGTACAGAGGCGTTGAATATCGAGGCCCTGAGGCCGGGATCCTTGACCTGATCGGTGACTTCGCGAACCGAACTGAAGGCTACCCATGCTGCGCGTCTCCTGCGGGCGATTTCAGGAGCGAGGTCGTTATCCTTGTTCAGCTCTCTTCCCAGATAGACGTAGAAGTCAACCTGTTGTAGAGCGACTCCATTTAACCTTACGAGTCCCGTGTCACACCACTGGTTGACCATAAATTGCGTTTTGGACATATTCATGTCCAATCCAATCTTCATACCTGCCACATTGAGCTCGTTCAGCATTTCCTCGACTTCTGCCGTGCTGGTAGAGATGAGAACAATATCGTCGGCGAAGCGAAGGTTGCTGATCCGTTTACCGTCGGCAAGGTAGCCTTTATCGTCCCAGTTCAAGTCTTTCATGGCATCCTGGAGTGCCGCTTTGAATAGCTTGGGAGAAATTGTGTCTCCCTGCTGTACTCCTTTCCCGATAGGAATTTTAAGCTTTCGATCGAACAGCTCGATGGTAGTCGATGTGTTCGAGAAGCATTCGTCGAGAAGTCGGATGTAGGGCGATGGTGTACCAGCGTGCACAAGCGCGTTCAGAATGGCGTTGATTTCCACAGAGTCTAACGCTTTCCGATAATCCACGAAGACAAGGACAAGTGGGAGGTGGTACTCGCGGCTCCTCTCGATGAGCTGTGAGACAGTCTGAATATGGTCCATGCAGGAGAAATCCTTGCGAAACCCTGCTTGCTCCACTGGCTGATATTCATCCAAGCAACGCTCCATGCGGTTAAGCAGTATCTTGGTGAAGATCTTGTAGACAACCGAGAGAAGAGGAGATGGGTCGATAGTTGTTGATATCCTCCTGCTGACCTTCTTTGAAGATTAGAACTGTTTTCGACTCATTCCATGAGTCTGGAATCCTACCAAGTCGAAGGTAGTGGTTGAAGTGCTTGGCAAGAAGTGAGCAGGGGGCACTGCCACCCGCACGAAGGAGGTCAGCAGAAATGCTGTCCGGCCCGGGAGCAGTGCCTGGCTTCATCCCTCCCCCCTTGTGAGCAGGATAACCGAACGACTTTTTGAGCTCATAAGAGACCATCATCTCGTTTTGGCCTAAATCTGTTGAAAACTAGATGTAGCGCGTTCTAAGAGTAGACTTTACGATGAAGTGAAAGGAAATCCTTACGGACTACCTGCACGGCAAGTTCCTCCCTGCATATGGAAGAATGATACCTAGTTTGATGCCTACTCTTCATCTTCTTCTTCAACGTTTGTCCCGCTTAGCAGCGGGGTCCGCTCCTCTGGTTTGATGACGCCACTTCGCACGATCAAACGCTTGATCGGGATGGATACCATTTTCCTTAAAGTCCATGTGCAACGTATCAAGCCAGCGTTGCCTAGGCCGTCCTTTAGGTCGTTTGCCGGGCACGTATGTTGAGGCCAATCTTCCGAACGGTTTGGCGTCGCTCCAATTGCTGACAAGCTACATGAAGCTCGCCTACGGTGGTATGGCCATGTTCTTCGTGCGGACGACGAAGGCCGCTTTGGAACGCTCCAAAGCGGCATTTTCGGCAATTGACCAAAGGACATGCGTGCTACTGTAGCAGACTGTCAAGTACTAAATGTTACAGAAAGTGCAGTACATGCAAATGCGGTAAAATAATGACACTAATCAGTTGTAAATGAAAAGTTTCATACGGATGCGTGGAGCAAACTTCACCATTTGCACATCACAGAACTTTTGCTATCTTGTGCTTTCAAATAAGTCCCAAACTTTAAACTTAAAAACTTAAAACATTTAATTAATTAATTTAAACTAATAATCAATATTTTCAAGTTTTAAGATTTAAAAGAAGCACAGATAAAGCCTCTTTATGGGAAGCTATAGCAGGTACTCAAGCGACCAGCCAGTAGAGTGTAAAATACAAGAATTCAAACGATTGCGTGGCTTTGCGTATCCCTACTGCCCATCCGTTACAAAATTTCTATTTTTTTGCGCTCTCTTATGAGTCCTTAACTCTTGAGTACTTTTGTTAGCAAAGGTATCACCTTTCAAACAGTGTTTACATTTTTTAAACACACTCTATATAGTTCAAACGACTATTCTTATCATTATGATTGCTATTATTACCGTCATTATGAACATTATTATTAGTATTATTACAATTATACTATTACTAAAGCAGGACAAAACCGTTTTTCTTCGTCTATTTAACAGCAAAAGGCGTTCTAGTTCTGCGGATATCGCGTAGACAGTTTGAACACGTATCTGATCCGCAGTCCGCGTCTAGCGCGGTCTGAGGAGACGCCGACAAAATTCATGCCGTTGCTTTGAGTTTCACTCAGGTCAAACAAGTCTTACATTGAATTCTTCCATTGAACCCTCTTCCACCTTTTGTTTTTCTGTAATTCGTTTGTAAAGAATGGGAACCAAATTGAGAACGAAATGACTACAGATCAACGAAGGCTTCAGGCATCGCTGGATAAATCTTTCTACGGCCGTCGATTTTGCCACCTTTATGAGTTTTGTCAACTTGCAAAACATTCTCTACAGGCTAACCCCTAGCAAATTATGTTGTGTTCTTGCTGAGCCAATTACAAGGCGGCTACGGCCGATTATTTGCATCAAGCGAGATACTGAGGTGCATGTCCCAAACCGAAGTGTTAAACGTGAGCAGCTAAACTTCCCTTATAAAACTAAACATTCACCTTTTCAGAAAGCATGCATCGTCCTTGGCATAATATGTACTTTGATGGAGATATTCTGCCTCATGATGCTACCGCTGGTTGCAGGTTTCTTGAGTATTTCCTTCTTTTTTACTTGAAAAAGGTTAAGTGTCAGGTTGTCGGAAAAGTCCTGCAATAAAATGTACAAACATTTTTCAAGACTTATGCGAAGCTAGCCGGTTGCTTCTTACAAGGGAGGTCAATGAACGTCCCCTGGCGATTTTCGAAGCGATCTATTGAGGGTAGTAGGGGGTTGTCTGAGAAGCACCGCAGTGGTTTTCAAATTTCCTGCGGACATCTGGGTAGGGCAAAAATTGCAAAAAAACCGTATCACTTCAGTGCGGGCCGATAAAACAAACAGAAGACTGGAACTGCCGTGGTTAGCAAACCTGCAAAAGGTTCGGGCTGCATCAGTAGCAGAGCTTCAGCGAATTCACAATTTGCTTGTTAGCGATACAGTAACCGAAGCGAACATTGAGGTGCGCCACTCACGAGGCATGGCGCGACGACTGGATGGCCGACTGGGTGCGGGGGCGGGCTTGCAGGGAAGGGTAGTGGGTTCGAATCCGGGGGTTGAGATTATGCATTGCTGAGCTTGCTCAGCGAGCTTTTGCCGATGTAAAGTGTATCTTGAACACTGTAGTGTAGCACACTGACGTTATAACCTTACTTTAACTCGTATGATACGATTTTATGACGATGCTGATTGTGTTCCCCCACCACTCTCTGCTAATAGAAGGTGTTCCCATGATTCTGGAGATCGAAAGCAATTTTCGCCCATACTTCGTCTTGTAGGCTGATTGAGGCGCTAATTACAAATCTGAAAAACGTTTTCACGTGATCCCGCATTTTCATGAGTGATCAGGGTTATCCAGGCTAGTACATAGAATCTGCTTCTTCAGCTGTGTGATCAGGCTTGTTTTCCAATCTTTTACTTTGAGATGGAAAGTATCAGCTGTATCACCTGTCGTCCCGTTGATCATCGACTTGCTCGAGCGGGCGCCAACAGCGTCTCCATTCGTCACTGTCGCGTGCTAGAGTGGTCCAATGGATCCTCCTCGCTCGAGGGACACGAAGAGCGTCATATCGGTCGTTCAGGGCTTTCACGAAGAAGTCCGACCAACGCGTTGGTGGGCGTCCCGGAGTTCTCTTGACATCCCGCGGAATCCAGTCCGTAACGGCTCTCGTCCTGTGGGTGTCTGCGAAGTGCATTACGTGGCCGGCCCACCTAATTTGCGACAACTTGGCCCAGGCGACAGCGTCTCTGATCTTCGAACGTCGGCGAAGCTCGGAACTCCGGAGGCATTCTCTCACTTGCGTGAGTCGTGTCACTCCGAGCATCGTCCTCTCTATTCCACGCTGCGCGACGCTGATCGCGTGTTCATCCTGCTTTCGTATAGCCTAGGTCTCTGAGGCGTTTGTTAGGGCAGGAAGAACGGTAGAGTCGAATAGGTGGGCACAGAGTCGGACGTTCTTCGTCTTCTTCGCGACTTCTTCGACGCTCTTGAAAGCTCCCCAAGCCGCTCGTTTCCTCCTGCTCAGCTCCGGCGCTGGGTCGTTGGCCATATTGACTTCGCGACCCAGATACACGTAGCTGGAGCATTCGGAGATGTTCGTTCCGTTGAGCGAGAATGCGGCATCAGAAGCTTGTCCGTTCCTTATGAACATCGTCTTCGTAAGATTCAGCTGCAGTCCAACATTCCCACATACACGATCGAAGTCGGCCAGCATTCGCTCCGCATGGCTGATGCTCGGTGTTATGAGCACGATGTCGTCAGCGAAACGAAGATGGTGCAGCTGCTGGCCGTCGACCTTCACTCCCATGTCTTCCCATTCTAGTTCGCGCATGACGTTTTCGAGGGTGGCGCTGAAGGCTTCGGAGATATGGAATCCCCTTGTCGAACCCCTCCCTTCACGTCAATGGCGACGTCGTTGTAGAATGGTGAGATCTTGGTCGTGAATCCACTGTACAGCTCTCGAAGGACTCTGATGTACTGAGTAGGAATGCCCTGAGTGAGCAGGGCTTCGATGACCGCTTCAGTTTCGACAGAGTCGAATGCCTTCTTCAGGTCAATGAACGTAGGGCACAGCGGCAGTTTGTACTCTCGCGACACTTCGATGAGCTTCGCAATGGTGTGTATGTGGTCGATCGTGCTGAATCCTCTACGAAATCCTGCTTGTTCGCATGGCTGTCCTTCGTCCAGCGTTCGGCTGATCCTATTCAGGATAACTCGAGTGAACAGCTTGTAGACTACGGACAGCAGGCAGATCGGGCGATAGTTGCCAATGTCGTGCACGTCTTGCACTCCGACAGGTATCGTGTGAAGAGCGCGCCAGGGTGTTGATGAGCGCTGACGGGAGGTTCTCAGGTGTACAAGTCTGGTCCGTCGTCGGGACCGGGTGCTGTACATTTCTTGCACCGACGAGATGGCGTGTCGGATCTCGGAAGGGAGAACAGAGGCGACGACGTATCCATCCTGCGGAAGATGGCGTGGGGGCAGGTGGACGTGGCTATCGAAGAGATCGGAGTAGAAGTCGTGGATGACCTTCTCCATGGTTCTTCTGGAAGAGGTAACGGTTCCGTCAGGACGTCGGAGAGTGGTCATCTTGGTCTTGAAGTTGGCGAAGTTCCGCTGGGCATTGCGGATGCTCAAACCTGTCTTTGCAGTTTCCGCCAACACTTCCGCCCTTCTCTCTTTAAGATCCTCCTTTGTCGCCGCTCTGCATAGCTTCGCAAGCTCGGACGTCAGCTGGTAGTTGTCTGACGCTCGTGCTGCTCCACGTAGGCGTATCAGCTTGAGAGTTTCCTGAGACAGGCGTCTCTTGGTGGCCTTCAAGCTCTCGGCTCCCTTAGCACTATCGCGGAGATGGTGCACGAAGTGGTCGTATCCCTCGTCGATGTTGTCTATAACGGTATATTCTCAAAGGCCGGCAAGAGAGGTGTAAATGTCCCAGTTGATGGTCGTTCTGGGACTCCTCTTAAACTCCACGTACTTCTCTCCTTGGCGCGAAAAGCGGAACCTTGCGCGAAGGAGTCGGTGGTCCGATCCCGTGTAGAACTTGGGGACAACGGAAACGTCGGTCAGGCAATACTTGCGGTTGAAGATGATGTGGTCGATCTTGTTGTGGAACTGGCCACCGTGGGATTCCCAGGTCCATCGTAGGGCGGGAGGCTGCTGGAACTGTGAGTTTCCATGGATGGTCTTGATCGACATGATGAACTCAGACAGCCTTTCACCTTGCTCGTTCCACTCCAAACCGTGGGTTCCGATGTGGAGTTGTTCCGGCGACCTTCGTGGCCCGATCTTGGCGTTGAAGTCGCCGATCACCTTGTTGAAGGCGTGATCTTCCTTGTAAAACTTCTCCAGCTCCATGTAGAAGGCTTCGAATTCTTCGTCGTCGTAGTCGGATGTTGGTGCATACGCGACGAATACAGTCAAAGCTGGCACGGAGCCAAATCGCTTCAGTCGCAGACGTCCGATTCGGGTTGTTAGAGACTCGTACGAATCGATGTTCATGGCCAAGTGCGTGTTGACGAGGACACCAACGTCCTCGAGATGGAAAGTAGTGCACAACAAATAGATAACTTATAAAAAGAAATGGCAGATTCGTTGTCAGCAGCTTAAATAGTTTCCGTAGGCGAGGCAAGCAAAATGTGAGTTCGCTGTAATTCCATTACTGTTCCATCCCCAAACCTTTTGCAGATTAGATTCTAATCCCGACAAGGCAGTTCCAGACTTCTGCTTTGCTTAATCAGCCCGCACTGAAGTGATACGGTTTTTCGCAAATTTTGACCTACACAGATGTTCGCAGGAAATTTGAAAACCACTACGGTGCTTTCAAGATAACCCTCTACTATCCTAAATAGGTCACTTTGAAAATTCATTCGTTTCGGGACGTTCAGACCTCCCTTCATAGGTGTACAGAAGTAATACTGATGTAGTGTGAGGGTAACAGTGGTTCCGATGCACTAACGTGTTGTAAACGTGAAACTCGTAGCAAAGCACTGGGCGTAGGCCCAGTGCTTTGCTACGAGTTCCACCGGTACATGTCGCGGAGGAGAGCAGCAGTGGAGCGGGAATTACAGCAGGGTGAGGCGAACGCGCCGTTGCTTCCATCGTAATCGCGGCTCCGACTGACCACCTCATCTGCATGGCACTGCCTCCAAGGTTGGTAGTGATCAGGGCGGAGCGTTTACCGCTAAAGCAAGGGTTTTGCTTCCCTGCTAATTTCTGACCCTGGCCCGTTGCTAACTCACCCGCCAAATCATTTATCGACAAGGGCGCCTTCTAGGGGTTCAACGGTCATGAATCAGAAACAGAGGTAGGTTTCCGGTAAGTTTCAGGTTAACGGCCGTCGAGGTAAATTGGGGTACGAATACGGTAAGCGTTCATGAATCCGCGCCCAGGTGCACAGGCATGCCACCTTAGCTCTCGAAGTATCCAAAAGATAGGAGTTTATTGGCCTCTCGTGCCCTACAGAAACGAATCTGGGCAATGGAAGGGATTCCGTGTTGTAGGCAACCTTGACACATGTAGCTTAAATGAACCGCGTTGCAAAGCTTCTTCGCGCGCAACGTTTCAACCCCTACCCAACCTAACAGCTGACTTGCCCGTTTAATACTCATGTGCCCTGCCTGTGCGGCTGAGCGCTGGCCGTGCGACAGAAGGGGCGTATTCGGTCGGTATCTAATTGGCTGGAGAGATTACGGTACAATGCGCGAGTACGGTGGGTCTTCTCGTCCTTCCAGCATCCCCGCACCTGCTGCTCACTCTCGCGACTTGTACCGTTTTTCCAACTTTGATCCACTAGCCAGTATAGTTGTGCTCTCGAAATTTTTTCGAATATTCGAATTCGAGTATATTTGAAAAGGGCGGTTTTTCTGAACACTCAAATTCGAATACATTCGACGAAATCAATTTCATGAACATTCGAATTCTAATACGTTCAAAAAAACACGACCTTTTAAACATCCTAATTCGAATGCATTCGAAAAACGCGATTTTTTGAATTTTTTGAATTTGAATACTCAAATTCGAATGAAAGCCATTCGAATGCCTATTCGAATAGGTCATTCGAGCATTATTATGCTAGCCAGGCAGCATATGACATTGTATTTGGCGAGGCTGCGATCACAAGATATACAGTCTACCGATGGTTCAAGCAGTTCAAGCACGAAAATGTGTCTTTCGAAGGTGCTTCACGCTTCGGACGTCTATCAGGTGTGGGTGACGACGTAAGCATCTAGTGGGAATCACTAAAGAAATAAATCAAAAATAAAACAAAAATAAGATATGCAACTGCAACTCGCTCTGAAGGAAAAGCCCAATGCGACTAAACGTGAATTATCGGCAGTTCTTGGTTGTCATCGCTCAGTCTCTTCTTCTTGGCTTTCGTATGCAGAACTTTCGAGTGAACGTAGTGAGATAGGAGATCAGTCCCTAGGTTTTTACGATAACCATATCCCGAAGGCCCAGAGGCTCCTGCAAGGAGAACCACCACAATGCAAGTTCCTTGAAGCCAGCACAACGGTGACTGCGGACATCTACATCCGTCCAACTGCAAAAGTTAAGTGAGGCCATGCAGTGATGAAGTGAAGGAAGAAGGAAGTCTACTTCCTCCACCACAACTCTGGGTCACAGGTTGCAAAGACGACTTGTAAAACGTTGCAGGGGCCCGTGTTTGAGGTATTCACCCAAGCTACTGCATTTTTACTGATACCTTCACCAGCTTTCAATGCTTCATTCGTTGCTCCGTCAATTCCGGCACCTTTCTTACTGCCCAGTAGCTTTGTAGCCTCGACCACTTCCTACCCACATGCTAGGAGCGATATCCGTTGCGACCGCATCTAGTGGGAATCACTGAAAAAATAAATCAAAAACAAAATAAAGAATAAGATGTGCAACTGCAACTTGAGCGTCTCCTGGTGCTGCATGGTTTTACGCCCTCTCAAAAAATTTTCTTCACGGTGTCAAATGCTCTTCAGACAATTTTGTGAAGCTTCCATCAGCTTTTCTGATATTCCTGTTTACTGTCTTTCTCTAGTTTTCTCGTCACTTTGGAAAATGTGGGGCAAAGGGTAGGTGTCAGCCAATAGCATGATTACTGCGTTAATAGAAAAAAAAACTTGGCGGCAGCTACTTACTTTCACCACCCATTAGCCTTCACTTGAGCTGTTTTCCAGGGTTGATATTGTCTGGAATTGCCATACTGGTATTGTTAATTCTGATTGCTGGCGCAGTGAAACTGAGGTCACCGCTTGTTATGCTCTTCATGATATGTAACGTAAGTTTATATTTATCTACTCGCTCCATGCTGTTGGCTTAATAAGTGTCGAGAAAGAATTCAAATAGGTTCTTAAAATTCAATGAAAACAATGAATTAATATAATTACTGCGACATGTGTAATTAATGTTTGTCAATGATCAAAAAGCAAAATCAAAATGAAAAGCAAAAAGCAAAATTCTACTGGTGTGTTGACTGTCGAAGTTACGAAGTTACGCTAACGCAATTTTCTCAAATGTGCACTTGATTGATAATGGAAACATGAATCACATCAGTAACATCAGTACTATGGTGCTTTCGAGACTTCAGAGGTGGACGAGAGGTCGAAGAAAATTCTTCCGCCCAAACTTCGCCTAGGGGGTTATTTAGGGTGCTGATAATGAATCTGACATCCGTTTTTCGTTTGACGCCAGAGTACAGTAGGATGCACTAGGTACGGATGACTAAGGCCATGGTCACCGATTTCGCCGAAACTCCAGCGTATGTAACACAGCATAGTCATAATCACCCGCACCTACCGTAACCTACCGTAAACAGATGCCAGATTCGTGATTGGCACCCCAAATACCCTCCCCCTAGGCGAAGTTTTGTCAAAATCGGTGACTATGATCTTGGCAGCCTTAGTCACCCGTACTTGCCGTAACCTACCGTTATTGGCCGAAATGTCAAGAGCGGATGTCAGATTAGCGATCATCACCCTAAACATCCACCTGGACGAAGTTTGGGCGAAATTTGTTTTCGACCTCTCCTTTACCTCTGGAGTCCCGAAAGTACAATAGTGTCGAAAAACCATTTACACAGAGTTTTCAATTAGGCATTGCTATGCTCAATCGAGCTAACTGTAGTACACATTTGTTTTGACCCTCGATTCTGGAAGACTAAGAATTTTCGCAGAATTTTGAACAAGGACTGACGTTTTTGGGTAAATACGAAGAGCTGATTAGCCGCGTTATTCCTCGTATAAGAAGAACGACTATTTTTCCGGAATTCTAGAGCTATAATAGATTCGCCAATCCGCAGATTTTATGAACTTTTCAGGTGCTGATGAATATTCCTGTAATAGTGGTGATCTATTATTCGACATATACACTAGTAGCATACAACAGTATTGACGGTGCATATTGCAGAAGATTCAATTACGCCAACTATCAGTGCTGGCTGTATAGGCAATGTGGGTTGCCAACTTTCTTTCTAATTTCTTTATTAGGGATGCATTTACCCTTTCATAACGTATAGTCCAGTTCAATCGTAGATAAATTTCGAGTGCATAAAAGCGCTTGAAGCTACACTGCAATTCAGTCCATACTCGTTTCGCTCTCGAGCGGAGCGCTTGACACTCCTCTTGCTTTCGTTCGGACCTGAAGGCGCATGCTCACAAACAAAGCTACCTGCAGGCTACCGTCCATTATAACTGCCTGCGTTAGTGCCATAGGTCGTTAAAGGTTTTCTGCTGGTAAAGGTACGGAAAGGACAAACGGGAACGACGACGGAGATCGTAACGTTTGTTTTAATCGCACGGTACATAGACCTATTCTCAATCTGCTTACATACCATTTTCACCTCAAATTGAACACTTTTCACAGCAAACTAGAACTAGAAACTGCACATTTTCGAATGAAATTGATCGCGTCGCAATTTCCATTTGATTGATAGTGTAGATGCTACATAATTCTAGAGATATGTGTGTTTTTTATAACTGTTCTTGTTGTTTCGTTTTATATCTGTGTTACTCAAGCGAAAACAGAATTTTTGCTATCAATCAAATGCAGATTGTGGAGTACAAGTCAAGTGCAGGACGTAATCTTTTCTTCTAGTACACTAAATGACTGCTACTTTTCTGCGCTTTTATACAAAATTTAGATTATAATTTTTCGTAAACAAGAAAATTGTAATAAAATTTCAAACAGTGCGTTCATTTATTTGGGAAACTGAATAAAAAGTTTCAAAAAAAGTTGTATAAATCTTTTTTAGGCAAACGTTGTACTAACCGTCTAGCGCAACCTCTATTCTAATGTGGAAAACGCTTCTTTTGATTTGGAAGATGTTCAGTCTGATTTCAAAGGCTTCAAGCTCGCTTAGAGAGGAGTATCCAATTTGGATTTGGTTTGAAAGTGCCCAATTTGACGCGAAAATGGTATACTTTGATGCCGACCGACGCGATAGCATGTGTACTGCCCAAATTGATCAAGCGGCGCGGCCTTTCAATTCGGCTGCCATTGCGACGGTCGGTATCAGAAGTATAGACGGGGCCTCAGATCTAGGAGCAGCTTGTAATCAGGAGCGCTGCTCGTCTCGGGAACCAGTGTCCCACTTATGCAATGTGCCCCTCATCACGTTGATGACCGCGTGATTTTCGCATGTCTGGCGGGGACGTGTCTTGGGACGAATCGATTTTTTGTAATTTTGAGAGTTGTTTGTTAAACCACTACTTATCGAGAGGATCAATAAATCAGTAACTGAAAATTGCTTTCGTTGACCACGCGTTTTACAACAATATCTAAAAATGTAGTGCACAATGGAAATAAAAGTTTCTTCGAACGATTTGAATTCAGCAAGAAAAATAAATTGTAAGGGTGTGACACGACATCGTGTCACACGATCACATGCGAGCGAAATGGTGTGGTCCGACGTCGTGTCACACGGTCGCCAACGTGTTAAAGAGGTCGTGATAGAAGCCACTATGCCCGGAATGGTACTGAGTGCCCTCCTGTTGCATGCTGTCTTGAATTGGTCTTCAACCACGTCTTTGTGTTACCTAGCCCCATACTTCCAGCGACTGGTCTTCTATGGGCTGCTCTTGTTATGAGCTTTGTCTCCCTGTCATTCGACGCTGCACTTATGGCAGCCGCTAAGCGACTTCGGTGTCTCTGCCTTGGAGTGACATCTGTTTCGTGAGTGAAAATTTCAAGATTGGATACGCTAACCACACCTAAGTTGGTCACTAGGCATAGTTGCTAGAACCGAATAGAAGCTGAGCCTATAAAGCTTAATGCATAGGCGTTACTTTGTTATTTTGCTTGGGGCGAACGTCATCGCATCACGTCACGCAAAAAGTATTACGAGACATAAAAAAACAAGGCAGACCAACAAACTAGCTATCTAAGAGTGCTAAATAAATTGCTGGACCAAGTCTTGTTTACGGAAAAAATTACCCATTCTGAGGTTCTACTCCTTTCGAATGCAATTTTATCCCGCACGTCAAGAATGACTGACCAAATGGCACAACAGGGGTAGTTGGGGAGGGGGTGCTTCTGCGACAACGCATCCCATGCTAGCGAAACGTGAAAATAAATCAGCGGAAGGATGCAACCTAAAAATAGGATAGACGTGGCCACCTCCTTGCGCATGCGGGGTATAGAGCTAGGGCGCATCACAAAGTAAACAGCGAACTGGATCAACCCCGCAAAACTCGGAATTCTGATGAGAACGCTGGTTTTTAACGCGCTTAAAACTTGTCCGAGCTTTTGTTTCATGTTTTTTGAATCAACGACAATTTAACATCACGGGAGTGGGAGGGTGGAGAAGGAAGGCAGTACTTTGAAGACTCGTTGATATTACCAGCTACACCAGACCAACGGTTTTGGCTTGTAATGCCCCAAAATCTGCCTCAATCAGACTTTTTGTGTGTGTTTCAAGCCTTCCTTTCACCCCATAATAGTGGCAGGGTGGAGAAAGGAGGAAGAGGTCGTCGGCTGTTTTTCGAATACTCGTTCGTTGTTACCGTACTGTTTATGTAGATCAAGGTTCAGTGCTTACATGGACGGATAAACTTCTTCCGTAGATAGGAGAGCTCTTCATTCTATGTGCGCCTGCATGTGATTGTCTTCGTTTTTTTTCCTCAAAAAGAAAATGCACAATAAAAGCAAACACAATTCTACCTGTTGCCACTGTGACTGAGTATAGATAGTTAATCTAAAACATAAAGTGAAACAGTAAATAAGAAATCGTTTAAATTCATGATTTTCATGATTTTTCATAATTTTCAAAATATCAAACATCGTATGAAAATAGTAGCAAAACGAGCCCTTTCAAATCTGTGTAGGTTTTAATTAAGAAAATATTGAAAGGTTCGTTTTGCCGCTACCTCCATATAATTCTTTTGTAGTAGCATCTCCTCGGTGACTCGCCAGTGAAGCAAGGAGTGCTTCAGTATTTATTTTGTTTATGAAAACCTCGAAACAAACTTACGCATTATCAGTACAACAAAGTAAAGCCCCATCTATACTTCCATCGCCAGGCGACGCGATCCGGAACAATGCGTCCCATCGCGTTGCGCTGCTTCGGACGACGACGAGCACTCCGAACAGCCGGCGACGGGGTCACGCGATCACGCACAATTGCGTATTTGCGCACACGTAAACTGCACACATTGCGTTGTCCAAGAGGACAACTGGAGCAGCAATACGGTGCCCCAATCCACCGCGATCAAGCGCTTCGCGCCCATTTCGAGAGCGACGCAATTCGACGTTGAGATCGCGGGTTCACGCATTCACAGCGGCCGGGTGGCGTCAACGCTGAGCGACGAGGCAATCGTGAAAGAAATTCACGAAAAAAATAAGACCAAAAATTATGACACCCACCTGTGTCCCGAGATTTATTTATTTATTTATGCGCCCGGAGGGCACGCTAAATTTAAGTGATCCGTGGCTCAACAACAAAAGAAAGAACGCAATGGAACAAGACGAAAGGAAACGACTAAACTAGTAAGAACAAACAAAGCGACCAAACAAAATAAACGACTACAATCGTGGAATGTTAAGATAATGTTAGTCATGGATGGGCTAACCATCATTGATAAACCCATCGCAGTCGACGACCACTACTCGTCTCCCGGACAACTGTACCGCGACGGCGGCCTTAGTTCACGAGCCCTGGGGCCACATTCATCACTGACTAACCCGCGGGTATAGGGGGTAGAGATACCCACCATAAAGCCTGCGTCTCTGACTCTTACCTTTGCTTCCACCGTCCTACTAATTTGAAACAAAATTGCTCAAAAACAGAAAACGGACACAATGAACACCACCCTAGGCCACAGCAACCCAGCGTTTCCCTTCGAAATCCTGGCTTAGCACGATGCGTTACGGTTTCGGGCCAACTCGTCTCTACGACCGCGGAGTGGGCCGGAGTGAAGGCACAACAGGGGCCGGATTCATCAGCAATTAAACCCATGGGTATACGAGGTATAAAGGGTAGAGATAAGATAAAAGTCAGGTAGAGGACAACAATTTTTTTCGGAACAACTTATTCGTGAAAATTCTTTAATAAAACATTTTCAGCGTTGCCCGAAGAGATCACCACCACGCTCATGCAGTGGTCGTAACAGGAGGTCAACAACAAGTTATCTACACCACTGGAGCCACCACATATCCCGGCACTACTGTCTACCAGCCGGCGATGTATCAACCGACACAGCCTTACGCGTATCAACAGACACCGTATCCTCAAGTACAGCCGCAGTATCAGCCGCAGCCTAACGCTCCACATAATCTGTCCACACCCGAAGGTCCTCCGGAATATAAGCCCTGAAAAGGCATGAAAGGTCTTATCCGGGTGTTCACTTTGTGTAACGTTAAGGAGAACAATAAAATGTTAATAAATGTCGTTGGGTTGATCAGTAACAGTTTGCCATATAGTAGAACGAGCACTGAACTCAGGAATTTTTCAACAAAGCAATGATAGTTTGGTACCACTCGTCTACGCACGCTGTCTGAAGAAGGCTTCTAACTGACTTCGTTTGTGCAATTATAGGACCTTGGCCTTTTTATCTCTACTGTTGTTTGTTGGTTTATTTTAATGACCAAAAAGCGCAAAAGTGAGCAAGAAGGCTTTCCTATGTGCCAAAATGTTGAGTTTGCGCCATGTGCTCGTACAGCGTCTCGACTTGACTGATATTGTACATTGAATTTATTTACATACCAGCCATCAGGGCGGCCTGTCGGCATCAATGGCTTCGCCGTAACTGCTCATTCTCAATTGCAGCTGCAATCTATGTCATGGTTTCCGCAGGAAAAACACCTTAACTACGTTGAGTGGGGCAAGTTAGAAAAGGTCGCAAAGTGATGCTGCTATTCTAAGGATATTGATTACTACTCAGAAAAGATTGGGCCCACCGACTATAAATCTATTGTTACGCTTATATATTGAGCCACGCCGAAAAATACAACATTTTAAATGCTATGAAATATTCAGAGAACCATCATTTCATTATAACCGGGCGAGGACAGTAAAATGCCTGTTGAGTATATAATTACAAAATATTCATCTTCAGTGTCTCGACTACCTCCAGAGCTAAAGTTTCGTACCATTTGAACGACATCCACATAAAATCGGTAATTTGATCAATGTCGGTTGATGGCGATGGATACAACAAAAACAAACTTCAGATTCGTGTGCAGCGACCGCGATTACCCCAGGGCTTAAGTTTCCTGGCAGGTAGAAGACGTCTGGATATTTTCCGCAATTTTCCCGCTCCGTAATTTGACCAATATCGGTTGATGGCGATCGGTACAACAAAAACAAACTTCAGATTCGTGTTCAGTGACTTTACCCCCAGGGCTAATGCTTCCAAACGCTTGAACGACATCCACAAAAAATCGATAATTTGATCAATATCGGTTGATGGCGATCAAAACTTCAAAAGTGAACTTCAGATTCGCGTTCAGCGGCTTCGACTGCCCTAGTGGTAAAGAAGTTTCGGGTTGCCATCGATCGTGAGTATCTCCAATACGCCGATGGATGGAAACACACACACACACACACACACACATACACACACACACACACACACACACACACCACTACTCTTTTATATATAGTAGGGTAGTTTTTCAAAGAGTAACTGTATGGGTATTTGGCGTTTAGCATTCAATTATTCTTCACTTTTCTTGGAGGGCTATCAGGGAAAATTGCGAAGATCACGAATCAGAAAAAAAACATTTTACGTTGCTACATGATGCTCTGTTACGATCAAACACTTGAGCCACGCGAGACTCCAGCACGAACTTTCTGCTTTCCGGGAAGCGATGCTACGCCTAACACTACCGGCGCTGTTTGACCGCACGTAACATCCGCGATTCATTTCACATTTTCTAGCTCTATAAATGAATCCGAGCTTGCTCGCATTGGTTCTGATCAAGTTGAGTTGTTTCTCAACTAACAACTGACCTCATTGTCGTTCATGGATTCAAATGGAGCGCAGTCGATGAAAGTGTCGGTTGTCGGTCCCATATACCAGACACCAGGTTCCTGGTTCGAACTTTTGGCCAGGTCAACCAAGCCTTCCATCCCATCGAAGTCGTTGAATTGGTAACGAACATTCTGCAGGGGATAATGTACTGACTCGTCTGTCGGCTGGCCACCAAATCCGCATTCAAATCGCCTCCAAGACATTCCGTAGAGGTACAAAAAAATGTAGCAGAAAGAGTGTGTTAGAATGTCTGGCGCAAAAGGTATTGAATAACATCGCCTTTTATCTTTATCCCTTATAAGGGTTTTAAAACTAAAATGTTCAAATGAATTTACAAGGAAACCAGACTATTGTTCCTCAGTTCAGCACCGGTAGCAAAGTTTCACTTGTTAAACCTCCTATAGAAATGTCAAGGTTATTCGGTAACACGGTTTCCTCCAGCTGAACCAGTTGATCGATGAAGCGCGACTGCTTTTACACTCAAAGCCTTTATTTATTTAATTTATTCAGACATGTGAGCAAACACATGTAAAGTAAACGATGTGAGCCAGCCCACTATCGCAAATCTATAACAAGTGACTTGACAAAGAAAACTGCCCAACGAATTCGGAAAATAAAACAACGTTATAAGATAGAATAAACTAAAAGATGCCAACAGGAGTAACGAAAAAACTACTAATTAAGGTACACGAAACATCAGGCCATCGACTTACCAGGGACCGGAAATTTTTTCAAATTTTTCTTATGACTTCATCAACTGTGACGTTCGAAGGATTGAGCTATAATTTTTTTGAACCCCGCAAGCTTTGCGGGAAATCGAAACCGTTTGCTAAACTTGGCATCCTCGGCGCCCGCTCGACAAACGAAGAAGTTGGCCCTTACCGAAGTTCTAGCCCTGGGGTAATGTAGTTTGACAGGAGCGCCCTTTGTAATGGAGCTCTTGGCTGCGAAGAAACTGACTCCGTCAAGCTGCACCAGACCGTGCATGATCTTAAATACCATGAGAAGACCGAACTTTTCTACGTGAGAAAAGCGACTCTAAACAGAGCGCCTTGCTCCGCTCAGTGCATCCCTCAATTGACCAGTAGCTAGATTTTCTGATCCAACAAAAAGTTTCAGCATGAAGCTGTTCTGAACGCCTTCTGAAACATCAATGTCTTTCACTTTCGTGGGACTAAATACTGGTGTTCCGTACTCAAGAACAGGGCACGCATAGATTTTGTAAGCTCTGAGGAAAGTACGTTCATCACCTGTACTGAGGCACCTAAAGAGATTGCATAACTTTACGGCTGTGGTTGCTACTTCTTTACGATGTTTGCTAAAATCTAATTCATTGGTAATAACAAATTCAAGGTCCTTCACTTCCTATGCATGTTCGAGTTGATTACCTTCGATAAAATAAGGGGTTCGCACGTTGTTCTTTTCCAGGCGTAGTGCACTAGATTTTCCTTTGGCAAAAGGAAGTTGATGAGATTGAGACCATTTGACGACTTGCGTTATTGCTGCTTGAATCCTTTTTGTGGGTAGAGAGTCAGGCACAGCACTATAAATTATGAGGACATCGGCAAGGGCCCGAACGCTGCACCCATTGCATTGTCGAGAGCTGGGATTTCCCTGGTGTAGATGTTGAAAAGAATTGGAGAAAGAACTGAGAACTGCGGCACGCCGCTGCAAATAACCGTAGTACTGGAAAAATGACCGTTATACAAAACCCTGAATACCTGATTATGTATAAAGTTTGTGACCCACTTCACTATTTTTGGAGGAAGGCGAACAGCGGAGAGTTGCTCGAAAAGTTCATAGTGTGGAACCTTATCAAAGACCTTCTCGAAGTCAAAATAAATCATGTCCACACCCATGCCAGATTCGGAGGAACTAGTCCAATCATAAACAGCAAGCAGCTGAGTGATAGTAGAGCCCCTTGCGGAACCCAAATTGCTCAACCGGAATAAAGGAATGTTTGTCTAGATGAGCAACAATAGCCTCTTTCAGTAATTTTTCAAACAGTCTCCCGAGAACTGAGGTGATACTGATTGGGCGGTAATTCTTTGGGTTTGCCTAGGAGGCTTCTTGTGGAGAAGAACGATGAACGCTTCTTTCCACCTTCTCGAAACTTCACTGCCCATCAAACTTAAGGTAAATTCGAATGAAGCGCAATTTCACATACTACTTTGTGATTGAAAAGCAATGGAATCCCATCCGGCGTAAGAAAAAAGGACTTAGATTAGGCGATGTGTTTCAGATAGCTTCCTTATGAAACCAAAAAGAATAGCTCATTTGGGGGAAAGCAGCGAGGGCACACGTATGAGCCGATTGAGTTCTTTTATCCTCATCCAGAGGCTGTCGGAAACGGCTTCGTATGTTTTAGCAAGTAGCTCTGGTTTGTCTTGGTCAGTGCAGAACCCCATACCCATATCATTCAAGAGCACAGGACTTGATTGCTTTACATTGAGCCTTGAGTTCGTCATTCGAAAAAGGCACTTGAAATCATAATTTTCTTGAAGTCGTAATTTTCTTTTCTAAAGAGGGTGAGAACTTTTCCAATCTATTGCAAAACCTTCCAAACAAAACGTTGAAGTAATCCTCGCCCCTTACTGGACGAGGAGAGGATGAAATTTCTCCATGCCAGTTCCCGTCGTTTAGCTAAGGAAACTAGGTAACGTGGCTACCTGCGTTGAGCGACTGGCTTTCTGAGCAGGGAACAAGGGTCTCATTGCAGAATTTAAGAAGTGACAACAGCAATTCATACACATCATGCACTGCATTAGGAGTTGCTAGAGATCCAATCCAATCAATTCATTGTAAATACGAGTTGATTATTGCAATAATCAGCTTTAGAAAAACTTTCAAGAAATTCGTTCTAACCTTGTGAAAAACGCGAAGCAAGACCGGCTTAGTGCCTAACCTTTCAACACGCTCCGTTCTTTGTGGCAACCGACAGGACGAGAGCTGTAACAATTAGAATTCGGCGGCTGTCAGCAGAAACGATGCCCACCAATGTGTTGTGGTCCTAGAAGAACTAACCTCCGTCTTCGGGCGAATTAGAATCCCCTGAAGCACTCTGACATGCGACAGGGACGAATGGAGATGTTGGGATCCACTCGCGCAACCCGACGTGAGAGCGAGTATTGGAGCGGCTATATTCACTCTAATAATCAGCGGGAAAGGAACAAAAACAGTTGGCCTGTGCAGACTCACATCAGGTTTTTCGGTACGAGTCGCCAATGCGGGCTAGACATTGGATCCAACGCGGATTTTCCGAATAATCGGGTGATTCGGATAGGCCATTTTTTCAAACCCCGGATTTTCGGATGATTCAGATGAGGGCAATTTCGAAAACTGCGGATCTTCAGATGATTCAAATGAGGGCAGTTTTACAAACTCCGGATCTTCGGATGATTCAAATGGGGACAGTTTTACAAACTCCGGATCTTCGGATGGTTCAGATAACGCCATTTTCATCCAAGCCGGATTTCGGATATCCGATTCGGATACAACCGGATAAGTGATACAGTAGGGGCACGCGATCTCTTAAAAATGGAACACATCAGCAACTCCTCGTTTATTTCATTAACCAATAGAAGTCACGAGTGCGCAAAGCAGCTTATAGCGCGTCACCTTGAGTTAAGTGGCTATATGCCCTGGTAGCAAGACACATGAATGCTCAATTACATCATTACTGGTCTAGTTCAATTCACCACTGAAGTAAAACACACCAGTGCTACGTAAAAGATGTCGTGTTTGGCTGCCTTACAAGGGGAGCCCTCCTTCAGAGCTACTTTGTGCCTCCAGAATAAGCAAAAAACAGCATTAAGACCCACACGAGCCACTACCCACTAAATAATGAGTTGGCAATGCACAGCGAAGCCGTGTAAAGGACAATGAAACGATTTCGAAACGTCCCGCAAGAGATTTCACGAGATCTGACGAGGTGAGTGTCTGGAGCGTATGTCTGAACGGGGAGAGCGAATTATATTAGAAGAATCCTCACCCTTCAATTAGTATAAGAATGTGTTTCTTTTTTGCGAAGTCGTTCAACTCAAGGAGTAGGGAGTCCCTGAACTTACAATGGAATCGGCGCCTCACGAGTTCGGGCGATGTCACCTTCGGGAAGCGGCTCGGAGCGCAGTGAATAGCCACGTTGTTCTACGAGAAAGAGGTCGGTGGGTCCGACTTTTCAGCGCTGCTTCATTTTTGCATTCCAAATGATTTATCGAGATTTTAGGATTTTTGACGTCTATACCATTTTAGATGTTTTCTGCGCAATTTTTCCCGATGTGTGCCGTGGAAAGTAAGTTTGATGACACTAGTTTATTACTGGCCGGTTTTTTAACCAAAAGGGAATGAGAAAGCAGTTCAGCAATAATGTATAAACGTTTAACGTCAGTGATACACAGACACAAACTGCATGAAACAGAAGCACTGGTCACAACACGGACAGCATATAAAAGGCTACAGGTCCTCATTGCTTCTAACCATACATGAACCAATGACATCGGCTACATAGACAAAAGCAATTGAAGACGTATCCTTTCCTACGAAACAAGATTTCCACCCGAAAACCTTGTCATATGTCCACTTCTTGCTAGTTTTCCACGTCTATCACTTCACCTTGCGAATCCCAACCTTCATGTTTCTCCATCAATTCCAGCTGTTCGTCTTCGTCAACTTCAAGTTGACGTGCTTCTAAGTCCCTAAGTATGCTGGCCGTTCGTTCGACCAGCTTGGTTTCTTCACGCGAAGGCTCCTTGTCTAAAGAATGGACCACACTTCAGCGTGAGCAGGTCGATAACCGCTCGAGCATGGGCGACACTGTCGGTGTAGGTTTTAGAGAACCTTTAGCAGACCTCCAGATGACAGGCAAAGATGAGGGAAAGAGAGTATCGATAGGTTAGTTTGCTGAATTCACAGACCTCGTTTCATATTTTAACCACCTCTGACTCACATCCTGGTCGTTTTGAAGATCTGAGCAGGATGGTTTTAGTCGAGGTCATTGGTCAATGTAGGGTAACAAACTGCGAGGAGTCTGTAGCTTTTAGATGCTGCTGTTGTGCCCAGTGCTGCTTCATGCACTTTGTTACCGTGTATCACTGGTGTTGAACATTAATACATCATGCTCATCATGCTGAATACCACAGCATGCAGCTGGAAAATGCGCGCAAGCCATCTGAAAATGGAAATGACGTCAGAATTCCTCAAATCTCAACCAATCAGTTGAAATGCAAGAGTACAGCAGCGCAGCAAAGAGAATCGAACCCCTCATGAAAGCGCCTCTCATGACGCAACGTCACTACCCACTACGCTCCGAGCTGCTTTCCCTCAAAGGCATCATCGGCGTGCAAGATCCCGAACTCGTGATGCGCTGTATTCCATTGTGACTTCAAGGACCCCCTACTCGCGTTTAACAACTTGGCAAAAGGTATAATAATTGAGGGGTGGAGACTATTCCTATACGACTCACTCTCCCCGTTCAGACGACATACGCTTCAGACCTTCCTTTGTGAGAGAAATCGAGCCAAATGATTGCAAATCATTTGGCTCGATTTCTCTCACAAAGGAAAATCTTGCCGAAAACGTCAGGTTATCAACGGCGCAGAGTTCGGCAGCAGGGCGCGCTAAGCTCCTATTATCCGATTTTTATCCGATTATATCATTGCGTTTTTCAAACTCCCGAATTTTCGGATGATTCAATTCTGAAAGCCCTGGATCCTCGGATGATTCAGATATCGCCATTTTCGACCGAGCCGGATTTCGGATAATCCGAAACCGGATAAATCCGGCCGGATATACGAAAATGTATGATTCGGATCCCATGTCTAATGTGGGCAGCATTGAGCGGTGAAAATGCGCAACAGAATCACGCTGAATCATATGACCATACCAGTCAGAGAAAATGCGTATGGTTTCTGATGTAGAATAGTTCTGCACAGGTCTACATCAGAAACCATACATAAGCGCGTTCGTTTACTACTTCGGTTGACTATAATTAGCTGATGTGCTTCCGCCTTCCAATGTTGCCTAGATTTGCGACATGGACCGGACTTCCGGGCATTCACACGTTGACGTCTACAGAAAAAAGGAACTCATATATTGTTCGTTGGACCCTGTATGAGTCACCTGGATTTTGCTCGCGTATGAGTCACAGGGCAAACGAACGAAGCAACCTGACGTCGATTTGCTATGCCATGAGTGGGCCAGGCCTTATCACTAACGCCTAGTGATAACGCTTTTTGCATTGCCAGAACAGCCATGCTACGAATATTCCGCACGACAGACACTACGAGATTCTGCGGTCTAACAACAAAGGTTCTTTTCAACAAGTCGAATTTCGTTTTATTGCCGCTATAATTTTTTTCTCGTTTTGTTTAGCGTAACATGTGGTTGCAAAATGTCGTCCATGTCTAAGTTGAAATGAAAAATGAATGAAAAGGACAGGCTATACTACTCACTCATCTTATTTCCGAATGCTCCATGTATTTCGGCAATACCTTTAAATGAAGCCGCTTAAAGATTTTAGTAATTGAATGGAAGCCCTGATTTCACAACAGATATTTCGGGTCTGATAACTTAGTCAGGCAAACGCTAGATTGCTGGTGCTTAAAGCGAACCTCCCATTTTTGCCTGATGTTTCAAAAAAGACGGTTTATGAAAGAATAAAGGGGAGCAATTATATCGAAATCTTACAACAACAAAAACTAAATAAACCTTGAAAGTAAAAGGAAATTGCAAAAACCAACAAAAGATTTTACCCAAGCAGTCTACAGACATCCCAATCATAAACAGTTTTTTCAACCAAAGGTTTTACGTTTTTTGATTTTAAAATATTTTTATTTTCATTAATTTTGGGTTTTAGAAGTTCCTGTAGTGGTCAATCTAGTTGAATAATCAGACATGAATCGGACAATACGTTGAATAATCAGATTGTTTTCAGACAGCATGTATCGTTCTTGGTATAATATCTACTTGTATGCAGGTATTCTGCCTCATGATGCTTCCGCTGGTACCAGGTTACTTTGAACATTTTACTGCCCACAACTTTCGATAGGAGTTGGATATCTTCTGAACATACGGTGTGAACATATCGAGGAAGCAATAACTACAGGCCTTCCCATGTGGGAGAATCCAAACGTTTCGTGACTCTTCGTAGAAAACTTCTTATTCCGTCCATAAAACTGTCGTGATGGAGAACAACAGTGCAGGTGTTTTGAAGAAAGATATCAGGAGCAAAATATCCTCTGATTACGTCACAGTCTATTTTTCTAAAAACTGCCCTAAATCTTAAGTGGCTTCGGTATCCGATTAGGTCAGAAGGCTTGGTTGCATTAGGGGCCCAAGAACGTTTTTATAGTTCGCGCCTCCTGCCAACTGAGCAACAAGCCGCACAACAACAGGGTCCTCAGGTAAAATCATGTATTAACACAAGGTTACGGTAAATGATTAAGTAAAGAATAAGGATGCCGTTTTTGGATGCGCCATGACTTCTACTTCTACAGGATGTCGTGGAAGCAATTCGAATACGTATTTGAACTACACAGTGACTTTCGGTGACCAGCCGTTAAACATTCAGCATATTGTCCATTCCAGACAAGTCGGTAACCAATTCACCGACCCGGGTAAATGGAAGACCAGGTTGGCTTAAACCGGATCCCAAAAAGGAACCTCGATTCCAGGGTGCACGCGACAGCCGGTGCCTACTCTGACTGTACTACAGAGCGATTAGTTTGAGTATTTCCTTTTTCCTGAATTAAGTTAGTTGCTTGAATAAAATGGAACTAAGACTGTCTAATAAAGGTGTAACGCTTGTGATCTGGTGTTTTCGTACAGTTCTTCCGGAAAGCTAGGCCCAACGGCACAACGCTTCTGCGAGGGTTGCACTGAGAAACTAAATGACTGCCAACCTTTATCAACCTATCAGACTTTCTTCAAAAGCAATTTCAGGATTGATACTCTCCGGGCTTACCGTATTGACCCTATTGCTTCTGATTGCTGGTGCTGTCAAACTGAAATCATCGCTGGTTGCGCTCTTCATGTTATTTAACGTAAGTTGGAACTTAGATGTTTATTTCTCAATTTAAAAATAAATAAATTTAAAACATAAATAAAAGGGAATATGGTTAGATCTCCGCATTCAACGGAAACACTTATGAAGAGTAGGCTAGCAAGCAAAAATGTACGCGGTTTTGCTTCTTTACCATCATTAGTCCACTTAACTTCATGCTATACAGATTTGGCGAGATCGCAGCTGTGAGATCATTCTATTACCACGCTTTAGGCTTGCTACCTTGTAATTTTTTAAAGTTTACTTTCGGAAAGAAATGTAAAGAATGCCTTTGAATAAACTTAAGGATACCACAAAAATATACATGACCTTCCTGACACCTGACTGCCCCATTTTACAGAGAACACATCAGCAAGCACATCATCTGTTTATATTACGAAAGTTTCAGGCGTTGCTGGGTATTCCTATAGTAGTGGTGTTCTATTTTATGGCAAATACAATATCACTGTACGACACGTATGCTGCCAGAAACTGTCGGCAATACAACTATGGCAACTACCAGTGCTGGCTGTACAAGCAACGTAAGTGAATGTCTTTTTCCTTTAATTTCTTCTTTCTCAGGATGTACTCTGTGCATCCGTGTCGTGCCATTCTCTCGTCAAACTGGACGCATTCTAAATCAAACTGAACACTTTTCAAACCAGAATGGGCGCTTTCCACAACAAAATGGAGAGATACTGTTGTGACTTCCGCTACGTCTCTTCAAAAGGACAGACCATTTATGGGGGACACTTGGTCACGACATGAGCAATGAGCACCTACGTAAGTAGCAGCGCACGAAAGTCTGTAGGTTCGTCGCATTGCTTTAGGCCAGTCATCGTCCCGTCCTCGCTTGGAATCATCGTCTGCCGATTAATATCACGAGAGTTAAATATGCCGCTGTAGCTTACGTTCATCGAGCTGAAGAAGAGAATTCACTCCATAAAAAACTGGACTGGGCATCGAAGCCCTGCTCAGTCTGGGCGTCCTACTCAGTACACCAGAGTCCTTCGACAGCTGTACAGTGGATTCACGACCACGACCAGGATTTGACCATTCTAAAACGACGTCGCCATCGACATGAAGAGAGGGTTCGGCAGGGGACCACCATATCTCCGAAGCTCTTCAGCGCCATCCTCGAAAACATCATGCGCGAACTAGAATGGGAAGACATGGGAGCGAAGGTCGACGACCGGCTACTGCGCCATCTTCGCTTCGCTGAAGACATCGTGCTCATCACACCAAGTAATAGCCAGGCGGAGCGAATGTTGGCCGACTTCGATCGTGTATGTGGGAACGCTGGACTGCAGCTGAATCTTACGAAGACGATGTTCATGAGGAACGGACAAGTTTCTGATTCCCCATTCTCGCTCAACGGAAAGAACATGTGGAGGAATGTGGAGTAGAGTGCAAACAATTCGCTGACGATTTGAAATTCTGTCGGAGCCTTGTGGTTCAAGGGACCAGTCCATGATCCAGCTCGCCTAGAATAGTATCTTGGAAAGCGGAGCGGCGTTCTACCTCCCGTCCTTTAAACAGAGACGTGGCAAAGGTCTGCGTCTCCACCATCTTGTAAGGCAGCCACCGGACTCTCGAACAAGCCAAGGTGTTGGGAGGTGGGCGGGCCAGGGAGACGAGGGGGTAGAACGCTCGTCCCCCATCTTGGAATGGTCTGAAGTTTGGAAATTGCCACTTGCCCCTGAGAGAACTGCATTTATAAGACTTGAGGATTCAAATTTGTCGTGCGATTACAGTCTAGGTGGCCACTCCTTAAGCAGAGTTGACTATTTGAGGGTCTTAGGTTTTTTTACCCCATCATGGAATGCGGCTCATCAATATTCTGTCCACTCAAGAGGAGGGATGTTGAGTTGTTGGAAAAGGCACAAAACAACTTTACAAGGGGTGCCGAGGCAGAAGCCGAGTCTCTCTGGAACACCGGGCTCTCGACCTATGAATTTACGGCTTAAACTCTGCACCCTAGAGTCGCCGCGGAAGCGAAATGATGTGTGTACGGTTTTTGTATACCTTCGGAGCAAATAAACGTAGAAGTTAGCAAATTTTATCGCATCATCACGTCTAGAACTCTAGGGAATTCAAAGAAAAATCGATATAAAACGACTAAAACTAAAATTCGTGAAAGCCCTTTCAGTTGCAGAGCCGGATCGAGTTATATCTCGCTTAAAAGTGACGACCCCCCATTTCGCTGTTCTTCTCGATTTTTAAGCGCAGTGCAGGAAAAGGTTGATAGTATTTCCATGACACTTTCATGAAGCCATTAGTAGTTGTTCTATAGTTAGCTGTGTTCAGTTTGTGCTTCTCCTATGACTGCCTTACCAGCGTATTGAATAAATAAATAAATAAATAAATAAATAAATAAATAAATGACATCTCCGAATGCTCCAACGACATAGCACCGTAGGGAGGAGGAAACGAGCGGCTTGGGCAGCTTTCAAGAGCGTCGAAGAAGTCGCGAAGAAGACGAAGAACGTCTAACTCTGTGCCCACCTATTCGACTCCACTGTTCTTCCTGACCTAAAATACGCTTCAGAGGCCTGGGCTATTCGGAAGTGAATGAACACGCGATCAGTGACGCCTAGCGTGGAATCGAGAGGACGATGCTCGGAGTAACACGACTCGCGCAGGTGAGAGAAGGCCTCGAGCTTTGAGCTTCTTCGACAGAGACGCTGTCGCATGGGCCAAGTCGTCGAAAATTATGTGAGCTGGCCACGTAATGCGATTCGCAGACACCCGCTGGACGAGAGCCATCACCAACTGGATTCCGCAGGATGACAAGAGAACACCGTGACGTCCACACGCGTTGGGCGGACTTATTCGTGAAAGCCCTGGGCGTAAGATATGACGCTCTTCGTGTCCTCGAGCGCGGAGGATGCATTGGAGCACTTTGGCACACCACAGGGACGAATGGAGACGCTACTGGCGCCCGCTTGACCAACTCGATGACCAACGGAACGAAGGGTGATACAGGTGATATGGGGTGTGCTTCATAACACATTGAATTGTTTTGACAGATTTTCACAGTACTTCGCGCAAAACACCGTGCCAAAACTTCAGCATACGGTCTTATCTGGACGACGCTTATTGCTGTCATATTCTACCTAATATTCGACGGAGCACTTATGGCAGGAATGAGACGACTTCGATGTCTCTGTCTAGGAGTGACGTCCGTCTCGTGAGTGCTTTCAGATCGCACCAATGAATTTACTTTGTAATTTCCGACACGCCTTTGTCTCCTAGTCTAAAGCTGCCTGAAAAGAATGTCACTCCTGGCAGTCGAGCTGATTTCAAAAGGCTTATTGTGACCCAAATCTAATTGTTTTCGGAGCAGTGCCTTTTTAAAACGTTCTTTTTAGCGTTGCGCGAGCAGATGTCCATCACACTCATGCAGTCGTCGTAACTGGCAATCCACAACAGGTCGTCTACACCACTGGAGCGACCACCACGTATCCAGCCGCTACTGTCTACCAGCCCGCGGTGTATCAACCGGCACAGCCCTATCCGTATCAACAACCGCAGTACACCCAGCCACCATATCCTGAAGGACAACCGCAGTATCAACCGCAGCCAAACGCTCCACCGAATCCATCTACACCTGATGGTCCTCCGGACTACAAGCCCTAGAAGAGGGTCTAAATGATCGACGTAACGACGTGTCTGCGTCGATAAGTGCATAAGACGTTTAGAAAGGCAATGAACTGTTAATATATGTTGTTGCATGAAGCGGTTCATGTCGCGAATGTGGGCAACATTGCTTGCTATGAACGCAGCAGTAAGTCGGGTAGGAAGTAGACGAGATTCACTGCGTGCTTGCGGTGATCCGTTGGGTTATAATGGGCTGGCACACTCCCATCTGCCAATGTTGCCCGCATTCACGACATGAAGCGAAATTTCTTCCTGACTGTATATTATTATGAGATTGGGCATCGACTTCCTTAAAAATTACATTAATATAAAAATTTATCCAAAACAGCTAAAATATCTTAGTGAAACCGCTACCACTACGAAAGCACCAGGAGAATGCTTTCACCAGTAAACTCTGAAAACTAAGTAAAACAGGAGGAAGCTGGATTAGAGATCCACTTTGAAAGACTCTGAAAATCTCACCATTGACGTGGAATGTAGCTGTTAATCTTCGCACTTAATGAACGTTAATCAACAGTTTTGCTACAAAAGTTGCTCACGGTGATAGTGGGGTTTATAAGCGAAGCACGCAGATGTTGGACCCAGTTCTTATTCAGATGTATGCTCCATTAGCGGAGAAGCAGTTGTCAGAATAGAGTTGTTTCTCACGACCACCGTGCAGGTGGTCAGTTTCACATAGACGTCCTCACCCAGTGAAGTGTCGAAGCCTATCAGCATTCATTCCACTTGATTTCAGTTTTGTGTTATGAGCACTATATTACCATTGAAGCATAACTGATGCAGAAGGAGTACCGTAGTCGCTTCACTCCCATCAATTCCACTTCGGCAACTGTTCAGGAAGAAGTTGACGCCTTTATAAGGATGTAACAGCGCCCTGGCAATGGCTGATGAACGGTTAATGCAGACTCTGTTTCGTCACTGATCCAACAATAACACACTTGACAGCCAGCTGTCAAACGCAGCAAAGCCACGAGGATTCGTATTTTTTTATAACGACAAGCACCTCAGTAAAACTACGTAGTTGCTGCTTTGGACATGCACACAAAAAAGGATAGAAAGGCATTAAAGCGCTGAGGCAGTACTCATTGAAAAACTCCTGATATATTTCCAGTAGTAATTTAAAAACGGAAGACTCCTTGTATACCCACAAGTGGTCAGCTGTAGTCTGAAAACACTCCACTAAGCCGTCCCTCGAACTTTAGATTTGGTAGGCAAGGCAATAGAGGATTCAGAAACTTGAAGCATCGAGTTTGTGGAGCCGATGACCTCATCAAGCGCAGGTGGTGTCGTGGCAATAAAAACCACTTGCTTTTAGTAGAATTGGAATCGGTAAAGGCCTGGGGACCGGGGTAAGTTTGTGCTAAATCCGTAAGGTGGTGCTAAAATGAGCTTAAATCGAGAATGTTTTTTTTAAATCTCAGTCCGTTCAGATTTGCAAAGTCTTCGCACCCCCTGCTTACCGGCAACTATGTTATGCCACTGCTCTACAAGTGCTGCATGTTGCGCTGGATGAAACAGCGCAGGTGGTGTGATGGTAAAGAGAATCTTTTTCGAGGAGCAGAGATGGCGGCTTCGAGTCCCGCCTGCTGGCTAAAGTTTGGATCGCAACAAAACACTATTATAACAGCATATATAATCAGAAACAGCCAAAAAAGGCTTAGGAAAAGACACCTAAATATTGAATGCTAAGCCGAGGTCTCCCAGATTTTGTTTCACCTTTTCTTTTTTTTCGGCAAAAAAAAACTCGCCAACTGATTCTCTATGGTTCGTTTGCCACTTGGAAAACAATCAGCGAGCCTATGCGAGCCTCGTCGGTCGTCGAGTCGACATCCTGAAACGGCCATCGTAAAAACCTCGTCACCAGTGCCTCTCTGACACATGCAAAAAGCCTCAAAGCTCTAGAGTGCACACTCGGCAAGTCAAAGGAATTCAAGGCCTCTATTCAATGGGAGATGAAATCGAAAAAGTCTGGGGAAGGCATCAGCGATCACACTGCGGCATTTAAGAAGGATTTCTTTAGCGATCATCAGGTCCAGTAGTGATTCTACATCTGATATATCCTTTCCTAAATATATTATAGCGGTTTTATGTAAAAGGGAAGGTGAAGGACAGAAAACAGACAAAAGACACAGATAATAAAATCCTCTAGGGAGGGAAATGCTCCACGGTGAACTGGTACCAGACTCCTCTAAGCCATCACAAGCCACATATCTATGAATCGAATTCGCATTTAAATTGCCTCCACGTCCCGTAGAAGTAGAATGCGTGGCGTGACGAAGAGATTGCAACCAACGCCAACGTTATTCTTTATTCATAGTCAGTTCCAGCACTTCTACTACTCTACTCGTTTCACCGTGGTTGGCAAGAGATCCACTCCTATTAGCACAAACATCTGCGAGACAATGTCTCCTCGCTTAACGTGACGGCCGACCACTATAGGCTCCATTGTTCTGCTCCTACTCGCGAACGCTCAGTGCGTGCGAAGAGCTCGCACGCGTTACTCCGATGGCAAGCGACCACAATTGATGCTCAGCAATGAAAGAACTTCATTCGCAACAACATCCCAATCGAGAGCAGCCCACCAGTGAGCTTCAAACGTCCTTAGGTGCTTCTGGCGTAATTAACATAAGGATCCGATTCGTTCTTCCCTGGTCTCAGGATACTATCTCAACGGTAGGTCGGAACGGCGAAAGTGTTGTATATGGGCAGAACCGCCTTTCTCTGGGTAGTAACATGCTGCAGGTATCTCGACCCCAATACAATTCTGCGGAGAGTTAGGGGCGACGGAAGTGGCGTGTTGGCGCCCTGTTGATTCACGTGCTCCGCAGCTGACGGGCGCTCGCGGGATGAGGGCTCGTATCGCGACTCAGCGCAGTGCACAGGTGGCGTAGTAGGGAAGAGCTCGGGCTCGTGAACGGGGGGGGGGTCGGGGGTTTGGATCCCGCAGACTGCGCTTGTTTTGCACTTTTGCAAATTCCATGTTTATCATATAGGTAATCCACCTAGGGGTATTATAGTGTGTTATAGAGCACGTTTACGTATAACATATGCTTCAAACTACAGATTAGCTAAAATGTTCACTTCTGTGCGTCACTTATTTTAAGCCTATTTTGTGTGAAGCTATAGCTATGTAACGATAGATATTTTGTGGCACTAGTTAAAAGTTCCGACTCCACCGACAAGACTTCGGTCAAAAATTTTTTTCGCTGAAACTTCGTCTAGGGGGTTATTTGGGGTGCTGATCACGAATCTGACATCCGTTTTTACTATTCGGTCGGAGGCCACCCACACCGTTATCAAGGGTGGTCCAGGCAGGGCCCCCGATTTCGCTGAAGCTTCGTCTAGGAGGGTTATTTGGGGTGCTGATCACGAATCTGACATCCGTTTTTCACGATTCTATCTCTACCTGCCGTCATCGGCTGAAACTTTAAGAATGTAATCCTGTGCCTTCCTGTTTCTATATTATCCAGCCGAATCGTGAAGAACGGATATAAGATTCGTGATCAGCATCCCAAGTAACCCCTAGACAAAGTTTCAGCGAAATCGGTGACCCTGCCTGGACCACCCTTGTTAACAGTATGAGTGGTATGTTATAAGTAAAAACAAGCTCTATAACACACTATAATACCCCTAGGTGGATTATCTATATGATAAACATGGATTTTGCAAAAGTGCAAAGCAAACGCAGTCCGCAGGGTCCAAACCCCCGATCCCTCGTTCACGAGCCCGAGCTCTCCCCTACTACGCCACCTGTGCACTGCGCTGAGTCGCAATACGAACCCTCATCCCGCGCGCGCCCATCAGCTGTGGAGCACGTGAATCAACAGGGCGCCAACACGCCACTTCCGTCGCCCTAACTCTGCGCAGAGTTGTATTGGGGTCGAGATACATGCAGCTTGTTACTACCCAGGGAGAGGCGGTTCTGCCCATATACAACATTTGCGCCGTTCCGACCTACCGTTGAGATAGTATCCTGGGGCCGGATTCATCAACGACTAACCCACGGGTATAAGGGGTAGAGATACCCACAATGAAGCCTGCGTCTCTGACTCTTACCTTATCTCTCCCTGACTCTTATCTTATCTCTACCCCTTATCGCCCGCATACCCACAGATTAATTGTTGATGAATCCGGCCTCTGGTCAGTCAAAGATCTACTTTTTTCAGCAAATAGTGAGTGAACCTCAAGAAACTCCGTCCATGGTCACTCAATGGAAGTGAATCAATGGCACTGAAAATCATATTCATTGAATACCAATTCGGTCGTTCGTATGGTACTTGCATACAAAACATATGTCAGGTCCCTACTTGAATATGGTACCGATGAATTTAGTCCTAAATGTCACAACGATGTTTTGTTGCGATCAAAACTTCTAGCGTACGGGGGACTCGAACCCGCACCTCCGTATGATCAGGCGAGGATGCTCTACTCCTTTACACAACCGGCGCCGTTTGATCGAACTCAACATCCACACCTCGTGGGACCGATCAGCACTCATGATTAGTCCTAAATGCAAACGTGAAATCTCAAGATTGGAATCTGCACAAAATAGCTTTATAAGAAAGCACCGGGTAAGAGTACTTGGGTATAATTATGCCAACATTTCTTCCATCGGCTCCTGAGGGAAGCGAACTATTCAATCTACGTACTCTTGCTTCTCGTAGGAAAGATATGATCAAATAATCTACAGGGTGCACAAAAATTAACCGCACAATGACATCACAGTGTAACTTCAACACATATGCGAATTTGACAGTGAGACTTGAAACTTAGAGACTTTATTCTCTCCCTAACAGAAACAAATCAGATGACCACCTTTCGTGCAAGCACAAGTCCTCACCAGACGAGTAACGAAGACGTCACACGTGGCACGGAGATAGTCGCCGCTCATTTCATTCTACGCTTCTGTCAGGTAACCTTTCAAAGACGTCAAACTTTCGTGTCGGGTAGAGCAGACTTTGCTGTCAATAATTGACCTGACTGGGAAGTCAAGAGGGTTTAAATCCGGTGAGTTCGAAGGCCAGTCCTCGTGGGCAATGAAGTCCGGGAGTCTTCGTCTTTTGTGCAGCCGCAGAGTCCTGCTGGAACACCATCTGCCATTCTTCGTATAGCAATTTATAAGCTGACCAATGGCGTGCTGGATATTCCTGTTTAAAAACTATATTCACTATCTTGCTCAAATACTAGAGGTGGTTAGAAGAAGATCCAAATTCCAAAAGCCGGAAGCAATATAAGCTCGATATTATTCAGACGGAGCTGGAACAAAGTTTTTCGAAGACACCGTCTTGCCAAAATCGTTAAGGCAATACAAGACTTGTTGGCCGGTATCTCCAGGATGTTCTTTAATAGTTAGCCCCTACTATTGCTGCTGTTTGTCGTCTGTACTTAGCAATATATGTTTTATTTGTTTTTACTGGTTTTCAATGTACATCTTCTGTTTGTTATATTTTTTGCGTGGGGCTCCACGTATAAATAAATAAATAAATAAATAAATAAATAAATAAATAAATAAATATGTTTTCGAAATATAATAAAAAGGAAGTTATATTACATACGTCATGAAATAAAAGTTTTGACAAAGTATGCTGTTACAGGATGTTTTGTTGCGATCAAAACTCTTGCGCTAGGCGGGACTCGAACCCGCATCTTCTGCTTTCCGGGCAGCGATGTTCGCCTTACACCACCGGCGCTGTTTGACAAAGTAAATTTTGTGCCAAAAATTTATTTATTTTTCATTATTTATCACTTCACATTAGTGCACATTGCAAATACTTCAGAAATATCTAAATCAACACTTTGATTCCGTAGAACTTTTTCATTTTCATTTATTAAAACTTTGGAGAGAAATATGATTTCTTTCCTACACATAATCAATCTCGTAACAAAATTTGCTGCCTCGAAACAATGCTAAATTTCTGTCAAATTAGTATTGTTTCATTTGATAAAAAAATAAAGGACAGCGTTACTCAATCTTTTTCGGGATGCGCCACGCATTCTACTTCTACGGGATGACGTGGAGGCGATTTGAATGCGTATTTGGTAATACAATGACTTGCGGTGGCCAGCAGATGAACAACTCAGCGCTTTACCCTTCCTAGACAAGTCTAGTACCAATTCACCGACCCCAGAGGGATGGAGTGCTTGGTTGGCCCGGGCGGGAAATGCGAACCAAGAACCTGGTATCCGGTGCAGGCGACAGTCGGCGCCTGCTCCGCCTGCGCTACACACGCCCTCATTGTTTCATCAAGATGAATAAAGATTAATATTCGTACTCGTATATATGGGCGCGTGGCAGCGCAGTCGGATGAGGCCCAGGTTGTCGCGTACACCTGATTCCAAGTTGTTGGTTCGGGTTTCCCGCTCAGGCCAGCCAGGTCTTCCATTATTTTGGGGAGGGTGAATTGCTACCAGACTCATCTGGTAAGAATACAACACTGACTGTTAGTATATTTGTGCCACACGAGGTTTTTAGGTGGACAAATTTATTAAGCAGGGCCTGACGTTCCGACGTTCGGTCGTCTTCAGAGGCCAATGTCCACCGTTGAGGGCATATGTTCGCCCTGTGACCAGTAGAGACGAATATTATATTCGTCTTATTATTCGTATATAATATTAATATTCGTCTCTACTGGTTACAGGGCGAACATATGCCCTCAACGGTGGACATTGGCCTCTGAAGACGACGGAACGTCGAAACGTCAGGCCCTGCTTAATAAATTTGTCCACCTAAAAACCTCGTGTGGCACAAGATATACTAACAGTAACAACTCACAATGCCGAGGTTTCAAGAAGAGAGAAGTTGGGAACAACACTGACTTGTTCGGCTGGCCACCGTAACCATATGGCAGGCCAAATACGCATTCGAATCATCTCCAGGACATCCTGCAGAAGTAGAATTCATGGCGTATCCTAAATAGGATTGTTTAACATTGTCTTTTACCATTTAAATGTATTTTTTCGTTTGCCAGCGAGTTTGAGAGACATTCTTGGAACCGAGGCTGAAATTTTGCTGGGCGTCTATTCGTTTTTATGCAGCCAGTACCTTAGAACGCAACTTGCGGGAAAAAGCTACCGTTGTGTTCTCAGCGCTGGTTCTCATTCAGTAGTTCAAGCACCTCATTCCTATTTGGAACAATAGGCGCCGTAAGAAATGTAGTGTACTCTGCTGCCATGGCAGTCTGTTTCGCAGGCGGAGGAACATGGCTTCAAGACTTTTTCGAAAAAATCGTCGTTTTGTTGACCATGTTCGACTTCCAGTGAACTTTGGTATGCTGGTTTCAGGTCAATCGGTCTTCTTCTTGATCAGGTAGGCAAAATTACTATCAACTCTATTTTGCTCGGCTTACTTTTCGGTGAAATTCTGTGTCTGATAACAATAACGATAGCAGTTGATAACAATCTTAGTTACCAGCTCTAAAGACAACATCGTATTATTGGTGTCATGCAATACCTCGCTTGCACTTGTGTATATGCGTTGCTAATCTTTAGCTTTCAAAGTTTTCCAAGTGCAAAAGCTTGCTGTTTTCTGTGAACCGATCCAAAAGGCCAAGGGTCATCTAGCCGTTTCAAATAAAAAAGGGCCCAGGCTTCCACATTTTGTTACACAAAGCTTCCTCGAGCTCGATTAACAAAGTCTCGTATTCTTCATGTAATTTTATCTAGACACCTTTATATTTTTGCTATTTAAGGGTTAACGTTGTCGTTAATCACTTCCTAATCGGAATGCGCCATGTATTCCACTTCTACGGGATATCGCGGAACCAATTTAAACGACTATCTGACCTTAAAACGACTTGTAAGCTCCAGCCGACCAACAAATTATTGACGACAAGTCGTCTCCTCCAGACAGCTTTGGCAAAAATTTAGAGACTCGAAAGGATTGAAAGCCGAGGATGGGCAGTGCTAAAAACCGCCGAATCATAAATCGATACGGGGTGGAAGAATGATCAGACGCATCTTCTGACTATTGCGCTTCTAGATCAACTGTGATAATCGTTGATTTTTTGTATATATTAGCATGGATTATTAGTTTTTGTTACTGCGTTTATGATATCCTGTCCTACGAACTTGTAAGGGATGTTCTTTGGTCCATTTCATCTAACATCGTGCTCAAAAGCTTGAGAAGGAATTTAGTAGGCAATAAAAATTCAGCCGAACAACCTTGTGGTCGAATATTATTATAAACGAGATTTAAAGTTATTCTCGTCTATCAGTCAGACACACATAATATGTGCCAGACAGATATAGCGCAGCCAGATGAAGCGCTATTGCTGTAGCATGCAAACGAAATCGATCCACAGTTTTGTCTCCCTCTATGCCAACCACACAAACCATCCCTACAGAGTCGGTGGAATGGTTTTGAAAAATTTGCACGGAAAGGGTAAAACAGTGGCTAGTTCGTTGGCTGGCTACTACAACTCATTGTGCCGGACTAATACAATTCCTTTGCGGGATGCGCCATGTGTTTTATTTCTGGAGGATGTCGTCAAAGCAACGTGAGTGCGTGTTTGACTAGTGACTTGTGGTGGCCAGCCGATGGACAAATCAGTGTTTTATCCCTCAAAGACAAATCTGGCATGAAGTTACCGGCCCTGAATGGATGCAAGGTCTGCTTGGTTTGAACGGAATCCGAGCCAAGAACAGGAATCGGAAGGTACACGACTGCTGTCGCTTTCTTCTTGGATTGCGATATCACGCGACCATATGTATGTACCGCTTCCATTCCTTTCAATAGAGGTGAAATGCTCAGCTCATCCCCCAAAACGATCGAGTTAGGCCGACCCTTATTTTCTTGTTATTAAGGAAGAACTGATCTCTCCATATTTTAAAACTCGTTTTGTAATCATACAAACGAACCTCGCTTTCCATGTAGGACCATATTGGTCTCCAATCCGGTAAAAAGATTAATGATTATATACAAAACTTTTTTCCGGAATTGGGCACGCATTCTACTTATCATTCTACTTGTAAAACGATTCACTCCCTAGTGGTGTCTCTGCCTAGAAATTTCACGTCCATGCGATTGTGTAGAGGTTGTTTGAGTACCAGCGCTAATGTAGGACGATGGAACACAGCCGTAACGAAGCGGATGTCTTGCCGTGAAGTGCTGCCGAATTTCCGTTAAGGTGGAAGGAAAACTACTAAATATCTGGAGTTTATCGATAGGTGACGAAGGACTAGCGTCCGACGAATGGCCGGCTTTTTGATTCAAACACAACCTGTGCCTCAGAGCAAAACTACATGGGGTACATGGGGAGAGGCGAGCAACTGTGCAGCTTAGATTGCTGGCAACTTTCCAGGAAGTCGCGCTTTGCATTGATATACAGCTCTATTACTAGACCCTACAGTTGCACTCCAATGATCTATTCGAATTGGTGTTCAAATGATTTTCGTTCGAATTTGAATGCTCGAATTCGAATACTCTGAAAATCGCCTTTTTGAACGCTTTCGAAATGGAATATTCGAAATTTGTGGGCACTCGAAACCTTTCGAATATTCGAAAAAATTCCGAGAGCACAACTATACTTGACCCACAGACCTAGAAGTTGTGAAGAAGAATTGCTGGCTGCTAGATGGAACAAAAACAAATGAATGTCAACAGTCGCAGAGCGAGCTTTGAGGAAAGTAGAACAAAAGCAATCCAAGATGCCTCATAGCGAAATGAAAACAAATTAGAGTACCGCGTGTCGGTCCTACTCCATCTCGGAAGTGCCGTAATGAATAGTAGAACAAAAAGGAGACGGAGAAGGCTAAAAACTAAGCACAGAAGGATCTTAGGAGTGCTCGAACGGCGAAAAGGATAGCACAGCGAGAAACATCACCACTCATTTACTAAAATACAGTACCGCGCATGTCTTTTGGTCAATTCCCGAAAAAGCCGCTTTGGAACGCCCCAAAGCGGCTTTTTCGGGAATTGACCAAAAGACATGCGCGGTACTGTAGTAGGTTCCATTTCTGCGAAGTCCTCCAACCTATTGAGTTGGGAGCTCTAAAATTTCACTATGGAATAGCAAAGTCGCACAAGGCAATATCATTGAAGAATCGAGCGCGCTGAAAAATTGCAAAAACACTACACATACCTGACTCCGCTCCTGTGAAACAGTACCTTTGCTTCTATTACTTCTGTGGAAATTGTAAAATTGTGTTAAAGGTGTTTTTGCTATTTTTCGCGTTCGACGTCAGGAGCCCATTGACAATGAGCTGTGCTGCTAACCGATTCCATGGCAAACTTTCAGGGAGCCTAACTCGGTATGTTCAAAAACTTCGCAATAATGAAACGCAGTTTCTACGACTTATTTGAAGGATGAAGTTCTCGCTGTGGTGCTCATTATCGCCTTTTAGAAATAGCCTGAGGCCTTTCTGTGGTAGTAAAAGTCGAATCTTTCCTAGTTTGGAGACACCTCTTCAAAGTAGCCTATTATATAAAGACAAAACACTAAACCACACTATGGGAAGTCACTGGATTTAATAGACATCTTCCACCTATGTACTACCATAGATGCGAAAGAGCACAGTGCCAACAAGATAGGGTGCACATTTGAAGAAGCTATCAAAATTGCGGCCACTAACTTCAACTTTGCCGTCTTTGTTCCGTGAAAACAGGCTGAAAATTTAATTCTTTTTTATTTGTGACAGCGTTTATGAATTTGATACAGAAATAGGCTTATGCTAATAAAGAAGAGGATTTGGCCTTTTTCTTGAATAGTGCTGCCAAACTGGCTACTGTACAACGCATGTTGATATAACGGATTAACTGCATTTTTTTTTCGCAAAAAATTCATCAAAATTACAGACTAAGATCCAATGCTCACCCCCATTCGACGCGGCTCTGAGACCAACCTAAATCTGCATAACTTATCTAGCTCTTTTGAACTAGAGTGTCAGAGAATCCAAGAGTGTCACTGTTGAAGGCGATTTTTTGAACATCCTAATCCCCAAGGGGGAGGAGACAGATTGACGAGGGCGGAACGTCGAGATGAGTAGGCGACATCGCGCCTCGGACGTGCTCCATTTTGGTGCCCTAGCTCTCATTCAGTCTGCTATAACCTGCCCTTTCTTCTGCCTGTTAACATGCGATTTCTTAACTCGAAAACTGGGGAGCACACCCAACAAGTGCAGGTAGTGTTCCATCATAAGGGTCTGCGAAGAATTATGGTAACTCGGAGGAGGGTTGTCACTCGCAGTCGAATCGTGCCGTATAACTCCTTTAATGTCTTATGATTGCTTTTAGTCTTCTGAAAAGCTCATATCAGAAGAATGAACCACTTCTGATCCAAAGGTACGTCTTTGTAACTATGTAATAGTTGATCGGAAAATCTTGATAAGACTTTATTCAAAAGATCAGAACTTCCGACTTTGGATGGACATCCATGATCCATTAGGCTGTCGCAAAATTAATCACCGAAACAGGTCGCTCACTTCAACTTCAGAACTGCTATAACTCAACATGAATACAACTTTGCTAATCAAAGTAGAAACCTCCAGAATCTATACGTTTCTGCCAACGAACTGGCCATGCACCTAATCCTTTATCCGAAATTGAGGAATCAAAGAAATCAAGGAGGGCACATACAACAACGGCCAAATCAGTGAATTGTTTCTGAGGCAAATGAGAATCAAGCTCGGAAAAGTGGAGGAAATTTCGGGAGAATAGGGATGAGCTGAAGAACTTTGGTATCTAAATGAGTGAATTTTTGCAGAGTGATTTGTGAGGTGTGTGCCCTTGTGTTGCCGTGCAGCAGAAGCGACCCTCCTCTGTTCATCACAGCCGGCCACAATTTCGGCAACTTTTCATACATTTGGTCTAAATCACAGCAGAAAGACTCTGCTAGACTGTCTGATCAGGTTGCTGAAAAGCTGTAATGGATTGCATTTTTATAACACCACTACAAAGTGAGCATAGCTTTTTTAGGGTGAGGGTCGGGTTTAGGAAAAGATGTTGGAGGAGCATCCTCATCTACCCAGGCAAATCCCCGCTTCCTGTTATCGTAAAGAACCCGTTTTCATTCACATTTATAACACGGCTTGCAAGAGGCTTACTTTTGAAGCAAATCAGCAGGTTCGAGCAGGAGTCGAAACGTGCCAGATGCTGTCCATTGGTCCGCTCATGTGGCAGACACTTCGACATCTTCTTCACCTTGCCCGACTCTCGTCAAATATCTTGCTACCGTACTACCAGGCTGTCCAATAATTTCTGTCCGAAAATTTTCAAAATTCTATAATTTTCCTTAGAAGTGTTATAATATCAGGCAAGTGTAAAAACCTTCTAGAAGGTTCTCCAGAGTTCCACGCTAGGGGTATATAAGGCGCAGTCGCCGCGTCTAGCTACCAGTACAAGCTAAAATGGACCAAGGTCGAATTCGTACGTCCGTGTACTACGAGTGGCTGCTGGGCAACGACACGGGCACCGCGGTCGCCAACATCTGCAGAGCGTGCAAGGAGGATGCAGTGTCCCAACGCACAGTCAGGCGCTGGCTCAATCGTTTCGAGAGCGGCGACACGAGCCTCGAGGACAGGGGGCACAGCGGGAGGCCTTCTGGTGGGACGCCAAGGGCATGCTGTATTTCGAGCTGCTCCCGCAAGGCAGGACGGTCACCGCCTCCATCTACACCGATCAGCTCGAGAAACTAGCCGCCGCCATCCGAGAAAAGCGTCCCCGACGGGCCTCGGTCCACCTGCTGCACGACTACGCGCGCCCCCACGTGGCGAAGGAGACCCAGCAGAAGTTGGCGACGCTCGGCTGGGAGACGGTTGCCCATCCGCCGTATTCCCCGGACCTCGCCCCCTCCGACTACCACTTGTTCCGCCCGCTGAAGCACCATTTGGCCGGAGGAAAATTCACCAACTACGACAACCTCAAATCCGACAGCGCGGACTTCTTCGAGTCGCAGCCCCCGGAGTTCTGGGCGAAGGGCATCGGCGACCTGCCCAATCGATGGGCCACTGTTGTGGATAACTGTGGTGATTATATTGTTGAACAGACTTGCTTTTCAAGAAAGTTGAAAAAAAAATTAAAAATGGTGAAATTTTCGGACAAGAATTATTGGACAGCCTGGTATGATGTATGCCAAGGTCCTCTGCTAACGCACGTGTACTCGATTCCGGATTTGCTTCAACGGCTCTCCTCAAAATTTCATCGTCAAGAGGCGAGCCGCGCCCGCGAATCGGTTTTTGTTCGAGATCAAAATCACTAGAAGCGAATTTTTCGAAGCAGCGCCTCACCATTCGTTCGCAAGGACAGTCCGTCCCAAGAGGTCTTCTAAGGTTACGGGATGCCTCTACCGCAGAATGTCCCAATTTAAATTCGTAAAGCATGATGATTCGGTAGTTGCGTCGGTTCATGATGTTACGAGAAGTGGAAAATATTGGCTGGAAAAATTAGAGCGACATCCACATATGTTGTTTCAAAAAGCAAGAAAAAACTTACCGAACAATATGTGTGGCTTTCCCTGATACGGAATGATTTAGAGCAAAAAACTTATTCATTTATACCTCAAAACGGAGATTAATTTTGCGCCAGGCTAATACCATGTGAGCTAATACCATTCCCGAAGCTTCTCGACAAAACGTGTAAGGCGCGTATGATCTTCCTTGGGTTTTGGTGCGATGCCAGTTTCGCAAAAGCATCTTCAAGCAGTCAACTTCTGCGAGTGGCGCCACAGCACTGCAGTGACGGCAGCAGTCTGCAACATCAACAGCGCATTGGCGAAGGACACCACTACCATTGACACCGTCAACCACTGTTTCGTAAGGTTCCCTAAAGGAGACACGAACAACGACAAACTCGGTCGGGACGCCCTCGAGCAGTGGTATACTGCACCGTTCTCGACACTCAAGGAGTATCCGAAGGTCACACCCGAAGTCTTGTGACGAGACCTGGAACTACTCAATCGACAGTCGTCAGTCGCCTTCAAGCTATCGGCTTCTAAAAAGTGCTGACTCGATAGATTCCGCATGCCCTGACCTATAGCATGCGGTTCAACCGCATGTTTATCTGCCATCTCCTTCTCCGCTCGCCTCGCAAGGAGTTTCAGGAAGACCTGGTTAACGGAGATGAGAGTAGGGTTCGAGGGTTGGTGAGAGTTAGTTTTGAACCTCAGATTGCTAGTCGTTCCGCTCCCTAAAGGCATTCACGGCTAAGGAAAGTTTCACAGAGTTTGAAGACTTAAGTCGAATGGTCCCCGAATTTTTCGACTCCCGGTCTACTTGCTCTGGAAAAAGGGGATCGCTGACCTTCCCAGTAGGCAAACCATTATGGTGACTAGCAATGGTCATTATATTGTTGAATTATTTGCATTCGTATGCTTAATAAAGAAGAAAAAGTGAAACCCCTATCAACCTAATGCCTCATCGTTGTGCTATTTAGATAGCCTTTCATAAAATGTTTTAAAAACATGTTTGACGGCTGTTGTTTTTCGAGCGGTGGGACCTAATGAGCAACTCTGGCACGCAGCAAGGGTAGATAATGAAGAAGCGCTAACGTCGACCATTAGCGCAAGTCGATGATGAGCGGACGACATGCAGGCAACTCATAATTACTAGATAGTCGCTTAATTGGTGATCAGTTTAGACTTGATTAATGATAAAGGAGAAGGACAGCGTTAGCCAATCTCCTTGCGGGATGCGCCGCACATTCTACTTCTACAAGCTATCGTGGAAGCAGTTAGAGGGCGTATTTGGTCTACAATGGCCATGTGATAGACAAGTCAATACTCTGCTCTTCCAAGACAAGTCTGGCACTAATTTTCTGACCGGGAAGTGTTGTCAGACATGGATGGGCTGTGCAAGAAATCCGAATCAAGATCCTTGAATGGGATTGCATACGATACTTGGCACCTCTTTCAACTGTGTCACCATACGCCTAAATGCCATACCGGAGAATAAAAATTCTAGGCATGTTGTCTGTATAAGTCGCAGTGATAAGCGAGTGAGTCGAGGGACGGTCAGGAGGTACATGTTCACTAACAGTTGACCCCTCGCAGTTTCAAAGTCACCGTCGCCATCATACTGACATCACCGTCCTACATAAGCATTTCGGGACCTTCCACAATTTCTTCAAGACAAGACCCTTGCCTTTGATGACGTTAATCAGGAGAACGCTGCAAGTTCGGCGACATCTGACGTCAAAAATAGGAGGTTTCTGCGGGCGCTCGAGTGTAAGAGAGCACATGTTCGCTAAAAATAGGTGATTTTGTCAACCGACGCAGGTGCTCGATGACGAATCGTCGTTCGTGTGCCGCAGACGAGAATCGGCCGGGATCGCAGACAATCCTTCTGAACCCTGCAGCAGCTCTGCACCGCTTGCGTCTTCCAGCGTATGAAAACTAAGCCGTACATCTGTTAGCAGCAGTCGTTCGCACTTCCTCGAGTTCTGTCCTAGCACTTTGTGGAGTGGAGCGGTACTCAGCAACCAACTGGCCTGTGGACACCGCATTTCAATCAGATTAGACCTAAGAATGACGCTTTTGAAATCAAGATAGACTTCCTTATCAAAACGAGCGCCTTTCAGATTAAACTAGAGGCTCTCTAAAAAGGTTAGAATAATTTTTTGTTTAAGGAAATTTAGTATAGCTTCTTCTGAAATGTTTAAATTCATTTTTTATGTACTTTAGTGCAAACTTGAGCAGAAAAATTTGTCGCCTACCATGAGCACTCTTGCCGTTGCTCTACATTTCAAATTTTAAATAAAATGAAAAATGCAAACATAAGATGATTTTTATCAAGCATACAATAAAATAAAACATAACAAAAAAGGAGCACAGCGCTTAAAATTTTATAGTAGTTTTCTTTCTAAGGAAAAAATAGTAGTTTGTCATTTCTTTAAGTGCTACAAAGTAGCAATTTTTAGCACTAGACGAAGAGATTGCGACGAAGTCAAGTCAGATGTGCGCATGGCGCGACTTCTTCTTCTCATGCGCTAAGGTGCAACATTTTGTACTTTGTAGCAAAGTTTAAAACATTATTTCGCCTAAAAATATTTTTTTTTTAACTTTTAAACGGCGTGTTTACTCGATGGCCCCGTCGAAATACAATTTTTGTTTTCTTCTTATAGAAAGTCCTTCTAAATGTTCCTTAAAAAAGAAATATTTTAACATATTCTTTTTTGAGGAGTATCTAGTTTTTAGTATGAGCGCAGTCGGAGAAGGTGCCGGCTTTAGTGTGCACCCGATACGAGGTTCTTGGTTCGGATTTCCCGCCCGAGCCAACCAATCCTTCCATCCTCAGGGGTCGCTGAATTGGTACCAGACTTGCTTGGGAGCGGACGCCGTCCTTTATCCTTTTATCCTTTCCAGTTTAATCTAAAAAAAAACTCGCGTTTAGATTTGGAAGATGCCCAGCTTTATTTCAAAGAGTCAGACTTGCTTGAAAGAGTGACCACTTTGATTTGAAATTGCAAAAAGTTGGTTTAGAAAGTGATTAGTTTGACGTGAACATTGTATACTCCCACCTATTTTTATCTCTACGACTAGAAAGTGCAGGTTCTTTAGTCACTGCGTAATTCGACACCATAGGTCACTTGCTCTTTTGTAGATTGGGTTAAGTCACATGAGATACGTTCCGCGTCCACGCGTTCCTCTTTTTGAAAAAAGGGGTCGGATTTCATCACTATGAACTCCTCTGAATTTTCCCGGTATGTCATAGAAACGCGAAACCGAATGCTTTTAGCTTTGAGGTTGCCAGAACGTATGGGATATCATAGTTTGTGTCAACTGCAATTCTGACACTATTCGAGTTCGAAACGAACGGCTGTATCACAATTTCCAAACATATGTAGGTGATTTCAATTTCAATGTCTTCACTGAGTGAGAA
>OX377204.1:20297739-20451453 GCA_947396885.1 Heligmosomoides polygyrus polygyrus | reverse complement strand
TATGACACACTTGATGCAGCGACGAAAGCTCTCATAGCCTATTTCAACTTTGAATCGAAACTCTATCCAATCCAGGCCATCCATTAATCGGGAATATGGCGATTTCCTCTAGTAAAACTTCTATGAAATTTCTTGTGTTCAAAGAGACCTTGAAGCGAAGCGCTATCCAGCAAATATGGGTGAAAGCTCTCGAACACTCTTCTGTGATAGAGCTGTGAAGGTCGTCTGGCTGACGTCCTCGGGCGCAATACATACAGTACCGCGCATGTCTTTTGGTCAATTCCCGAAAAAGCCGCTTTGGAGCGTTCCAAAGCGGCTTTTTTATATAACTTTCTTTAAAATCAAGCGCTTGTGAAAAGAAACATATATTTGAGCTCAGCAGACCGAGCTCTATCTTCTGTCATATAAACCAATAGAGTTGAGCAATGCATATAGGCCGGACATAATCAATCGAGTGGGCGCGAGAGCCTGTAGAGTGACCGTTTGGGGAGTTTTATAGAAATTTCCAGCCGCTCTACCTAGGAAATGCTCCTAGCCTGCCCAGCTTGCCTTTAGAGTGCGCCGTGAACAATGCATATAGAATCGAACCTATCAATCGAGTGGGCGCGAGAGCCTGTAGAGTGACCGTTTCGGGAGTTTTATCGGAAATTTCCAGCCGCCCTACTCAGAACTTGCCTTAGAACTGTAAAGCTTGCCTTAGGAATGCGCCGTAAACAATGCATACAGAATCGAACCTATCAATCGAGTAGGCGCGACCACTCGCAAATTGCACGCGCGAGTGTGTTCAATGCGCAATAACTCTGTCGAGATCGAATCGTTCCGGCTGCGGCTTGTGGATTTCGTAGTCAGTAGAAATCTTTAGTAGTACGCGAAAGTGCAGCGTTATAGCTTTTAAAGAAGCGAAATTTTAGCGGCGCGAAAATGCAGGTTAGCCGTGTGGGACACGATTTTTTCCGACTTCAGTCGACCCCTGCAGGAAGACGCGGCGTGCTAACGGCATGTAAACGCGTATGCTAGCAGAACACTGAAGGCACTTTACGATGACATGCTCGCCACTCCTCAGCTGCCTGAACTGCCTTGCCCTCATCTGCCAGTTTAGAGCGGCGTAAGAAAGTGGTTAGAGTTTCTTGCGCTCTTACTCACCCAGATTTGAGCTTTCGAATCTCACAATGGTACCGTTATCTTCAGCTCGAAGAGCTCTATCGAACGGTAGTACTCTCGACCAATTTCGGAAAAATGGATTTTTCGACGATTTCCCATTGAGGACGTGGGCGCCAGAGCCGAGCCTGCGCGGACGATGACGTCATAGAAAATCGATGTCTTAGAATTGGGCCATGCTAGATACCATTCGGTCCAGCTTTTCATGCTGAATTGAATGGTGTTATTGGGGGGTAGGGAAAACTGTAATCTGGGCGAGTAAGAGCGAGGAGAACATGGACCGTTGTTGTATTGCATTGCACGCGCGGCCGTGTTCTGAGCGCGATAACTCTGCCATGTGTGAACCTGTCCGGTTGCAGCTTGTAGGTTTTGTAGGCAGTAAAATGTTCTAATAGTGCGCTGAAACAGAGCGAAGTGGCTTAGGATTGGACTAAGTTACGGCGCTGCGAAAATGCAGGTGAGCCTTGTGTGACTCAATTTCTTCCAATTTCAGTCGACCACTACGGGAAGATCCAGCGAGCAAACGGCCTACAAATGCATGGGCGAGTAGAACGCTTAAGGTACTTTACGACGACATGCTCACAACTCCTCAGCTGCCTGAACTGCCTTAGCCATTTTAGGGCGGTGGACTTAGCGTTGAAGTTTCCTGCGCCCTTACTCGCCCATATTTGAGTTTTCGACACTCGCAATAACACCGTTAGCTTCAGCACGAAAAGCTCTATCGAATGGTGTCACTCTCGACCAATTCTGGAGAAAGCGATTTTTTGACAATTTCCCGTCGAGGACGTGGGCCGAGCCTGCGCGGACGATGAGTCATCGAAAATCGATATTTTCGAAATTCGCCAGATTTTCTCGTTCAAAATCATCTAGTGGTAATTTTGTGCGCTGATTACGAAACCGACGTCCGTTTTTGAAAATTCGCCGATTTCGGTAAGTTTTGGATTTTCTTCTGGATAACTGAGGGTGGTCGTGTCAGGGTCACCAATTTTGCTCAAACTTCATCTAAGGGCAGGGGTTATTCGGAATGTCTAACACGATGAAGAAGTCCATTTGGCTGATTATAGCAGAAGACACCTATACTGATGACTGAGGGTGATCGATGTTCCTGACACGACCACCCTCAGTTATCCAGAAGAAAATCCAAAACTTACCGAAATCGGCGAATTTTTCAAAAAACGGACGTCGAATTCGTAATCAGCGCACAAAATAACCACTGGATGATTTTGAACGAGAAAATTTGGCCAATTTCGAAAATATCGATTTTCCATGACGTCATCGTCCGCGCAGGCTCGGTCCACGTCCTCGATGAGAAATTGTCAAAAAATCGCTTTTTTCCAGAATTAGACGAGAATGGCACCATTCGATAGAGCTTTCCGTGCTGAAGCTAACGGTGTTGTTGCGAGTGTCGGAAACTCAAATATGGGCGAGTAAGAGCGCAGGAGAGTTCAACGGTAAGTTCACCGCCCTGAAATGGCAGCTGGGGCTAAGGCGGTTTAGGCAGCTGAGGAGTTGTGAGCATGTCGTCGTAAAGTACCTCAAGTGTTCTGCTCGCCCATGCATTTGTAGGCCGTTTGCTCGCTGGATCTTCCCGTAGTGGTCGACTGAAATTGGAAGAAATTGTGTCACACAAGGCTCACCTGCATTTTCGCGGCGCCGTAACTTAGTCCAATCCTAAGCCACTTCGCTCTGTTTAAGCGCACTATTAGAACATTTTACTGCCTACAAAACCTACAAGCTGCAACCGGACAGGTTCACACATGACAGAGTTATCGCGCTCAGAACACGGCCACGCGTGCAATGCAATATAACAACGGTCCATGCTCTCCTCGCTCTTTCTCGCCCAGATTACAGTTTTTCCTACTCCCAATAACACCATTCAATTCAGCATGAAAAGCTGGACCGAATGGTACCTAGCATGGCCCAATAGTAAGATATCTATTTTCTATGACGTCATCGTCCGCGCAGGCTCGGCTCTGGCGCCCACGTCCTCGATGGGAAATCGTCGAAAAATCCATTTTTCCGAAATTGGTCGAGAGTACTACCGTTCGATAGAGCTCTTCGAGCTGAAGATAACGGTACTATTGTGAGATTCGAAAGCTCAAATCTGGGTGAGTAAGAGCGCAAGAAACTCTAACCGCTTTCTTACGCCGCTCTAAACTGGCAGATGAGGGCAAGGCAGTTCAGGCAGCTGAGGAGTGGCGAGCGTGTCATCGTAAAGTGCCTACAGTGTTCTGCTAGCATACGCGTTTGCATGCCGTTAGCACGCCGCGTCTTCCTGCAGGGGTCGACTGAAGTCGGAAAAAATCGTGTCCTACACGGCTAACCTGCATTTTCGCGCCGCTAAAATTTCGCTTCTTTAAAAGCTATAACGCTGCACTTTCGCGTACTATTAAAGATTTCTACTGCCTACGAAATCCACAAGCCGCAGCCGGAACGATTCGATCTCGACAGAGTTATTGCGCATTGAACACACTCACGCGTGCAATTTGCGAGTGGTCGCGCCTACTCGATTGATAGGTTCGATTCTGTATGCATTGTTTACGGCGCATTCCAAAGGCAAGGTTTACAGTCCTAAAGCAATTTCTGGGTAGGGCGGCTGGGAATTTCCGATAAAACTCCCGAAACGGTCACTCTACAGGCTCTCGCGCCCACTTGATAGGTGTGATTCTATATGCATTGTTCACGGCGCACTCCAAAGGCAAGCTGGACAGGTTAAAACATTTGCTAAGTAGGACGGCTGGGAATTTCGATAAAACTTCCCAAACGGTCACTCTACAGGCTCTCGCGCTTACTGGACCTCACTCTGCGAGGGGGCGCGCTCACTCGATTGATAGGTTCGATTCTATATGCATTGTTCATGGCGCACTCCAAAGGCAAGCTGGACAGTCTTAAGGCAATTTCTGAGTAGGGCGGCTGGGAATTTCAATAAAATTCCCCAAACTGTCACTCTACAGGCTCTCGCGTCCACTCGATTGATTATGTCCGGCCTATATGCATTGTTCAACCCTATTGATTTATATGTCAAAAGATAGAGCTTGGCCTGCTGAGCTCAAATATATGTTTCTTTTCACAAGTGCTTGATTTTAAAGAAAGTTATATAAAAAAGCCGCTTTGGAACGCCCCAAAGCGGCTTTTTCGGGAATTGACCAAAAGACATGCGCGGTACTGTAGTAGGTTCCATTTCTGCGAAGTCCTCCAACCTATTGAGTTGGGAGCTCTAAAATTTCACTATGGAATAGCAAAGTCGCACAAGGCAATATCATTGAAGAATCGAGCGCGCTGAAAAATTGCAAAAACACTACACATACCTGACTCCGCTCCTGTGAAACAGTACCTTTGCTTCTATTACTTCTGTGGAAATTGTAAAATTGTGTTAAAGGTGTTTTTGCTATTTTTCGCGTTCGACGTCAGGAGCCCATTGACAATGAGCTGTGCTGCTAACCGATTCCATGGCAAACTTTCAGGGAGCCTAACTCGGTATGTTCAAAAACTTCGCAATAATGAAACGCAGTTTCTACGACTTATTTGAAGGATGAAGTTCTCGCTGTGGTGCTCATTATCGCCTTTTAGAAATAGCCTGAGGCCTTTCTGTGGTAGTAAAAGTCGAATCTTTCCTAGTTTGGAGACACCTCTTCAAAGTAGCCTATTATATAAAGACAAAACACTAAACCACACTATGGGAAGTCACTGGATTTAATAGACATCTTCCACCTATGTACTACCATAGATGCGAAAGAGCACAGTGCCAACAAGATAGGGTGCACATTTGAAGAAGCTATCAAAATTGCGGCCACTAACTTCAACTTTGCCGTCTTTGTTCCGTGAAAACAGGCTGAAAATTTAATTCTTTTTTATTTGTGACAGCGTTTATGAATTTGATACAGAAATAGGCTTATGCTAATAAAGAAGAGGATTTGGCCTTTTTCTTGAATAGTGCTGCCAAACTGGCTACTGTACAACGCATGTTGATATAACGGATTAACTGCATTTTTTTTTCGCAAAAAATTCATCAAAATTACAGACTAAGATCCAATGCTCACCCCCATTCGACGCGGCTCTGAGACCAACCTAAATCTGCATAACTTATCTAGCTCTTTTGAACTAGAGTGTCAGAGAATCCAAGAGTGTCACTGTTGAAGGCGATTTTTTGAACATCCTAATCCCCAAGGGGGAGGAGACAGATTGACGAGGGCGGAACGTCGAGATGAGTAGGCGACATCGCGCCTCGGACGTGCTCCATTTTGGTGCCCTAGCTCTCATTCAGTCTGCTATAACCTGCCCTTTCTTCTGCCTGTTAACATGCGATTTCTTAACTCGAAAACTGGGGAGCACACCCAACAAGTGCAGGTAGTGTTCCATCATAAGGGTCTGCGAAGAATTATGGTAACTCGGAGGAGGGTTGTCACTCGCAGTCGAATCGTGCCGTATAACTCCTTTAATGTCTTATGATTGCTTTTAGTCTTCTGAAAAGCTCATATCAGAAGAATGAACCACTTCTGATCCAAAGGTACGTCTTTGTAACTATGTAATAGTTGATCGGAAAATCTTGATAAGACTTTATTCAAAAGATCAGAACTTCCGACTTTGGATGGACATCCATGATCCATTAGGCTGTCGCAAAATTAATCACCGAAACAGGTCGCTCACTTCAACTTCAGAACTGCTATAACTCAACATGAATACAACTTTGCTAATCAAAGTAGAAACCTCCAGAATCTATACGTTTCTGCCAACGAACTGGCCATGCACCTAATCCTTTATCCGAAATTGAGGAATCAAAGAAATCAAGGAGGGCACATACAACAACGGCCAAATCAGTGAATTGTTTCTGAGGCAAATGAGAATCAAGCTCGGAAAAGTGGAGGAAATTTCGGGAGAATAGGGATGAGCTGAAGAACTTTGGTATCTAAATGAGTGAATTTTTGCAGAGTGATTTGTGAGGTGTGTGCCCTTGTGTTGCCGTGCAGCAGAAGCGACCCTCCTCTGTTCATCACAGCCGGCCACAATTTCGGCAACTTTTCATACATTTGGTCTAAATCACAGCAGAAAGACTCTGCTAGACTGTCTGATCAGGTTGCTGAAAAGCTGTAATGGATTGCATTTTTATAACACCACTACAAAGTGAGCATAGCTTTTTTAGGGTGAGGGTCGGGTTTAGGAAAAGATGTTGGAGGAGCATCCTCATCTACCCAGGCAAATCCCCGCTTCCTGTTATCGTAAAGAACCCGTTTTCATTCACATTTATAACACGGCTTGCAAGAGGCTTACTTTTGAAGCAAATCAGCAGGTTCGAGCAGGAGTCGAAACGTGCCAGATGCTGTCCATTGGTCCGCTCATGTGGCAGACACTTCGACATCTTCTTCACCTTGCCCGACTCTCGTCAAATATCTTGCTACCGTACTACCAGGCTGTCCAATAATTTCTGTCCGAAAATTTTCAAAATTCTATAATTTTCCTTAGAAGTGTTATAATATCAGGCAAGTGTAAAAACCTTCTAGAAGGTTCTCCAGAGTTCCACGCTAGGGGTATATAAGGCGCAGTCGCCGCGTCTAGCTACCAGTACAAGCTAAAATGGACCAAGGTCGAATTCGTACGTCCGTGTACTACGAGTGGCTGCTGGGCAACGACACGGGCACCGCGGTCGCCAACATCTGCAGAGCGTGCAAGGAGGATGCAGTGTCCCAACGCACAGTCAGGCGCTGGCTCAATCGTTTCGAGAGCGGCGACACGAGCCTCGAGGACAGGGGGCACAGCGGGAGGCCTTCTGGTGGGACGCCAAGGGCATGCTGTATTTCGAGCTGCTCCCGCAAGGCAGGACGGTCACCGCCTCCATCTACACCGATCAGCTCGAGAAACTAGCCGCCGCCATCCGAGAAAAGCGTCCCCGACGGGCCTCGGTCCACCTGCTGCACGACTACGCGCGCCCCCACGTGGCGAAGGAGACCCAGCAGAAGTTGGCGACGCTCGGCTGGGAGACGGTTGCCCATCCGCCGTATTCCCCGGACCTCGCCCCCTCCGACTACCACTTGTTCCGCCCGCTGAAGCACCATTTGGCCGGAGGAAAATTCACCAACTACGACAACCTCAAATCCGACAGCGCGGACTTCTTCGAGTCGCAGCCCCCGGAGTTCTGGGCGAAGGGCATCGGCGACCTGCCCAATCGATGGGCCACTGTTGTGGATAACTGTGGTGATTATATTGTTGAACAGACTTGCTTTTCAAGAAAGTTGAAAAAAAAATTAAAAATGGTGAAATTTTCGGACAAGAATTATTGGACAGCCTGGTATGATGTATGCCAAGGTCCTCTGCTAACGCACGTGTACTCGATTCCGGATTTGCTTCAACGGCTCTCCTCAAAATTTCATCGTCAAGAGGCGAGCCGCGCCCGCGAATCGGTTTTTGTTCGAGATCAAAATCACTAGAAGCGAATTTTTCGAAGCAGCGCCTCACCATTCGTTCGCAAGGACAGTCCGTCCCAAGAGGTCTTCTAAGGTTACGGGATGCCTCTACCGCAGAATGTCCCAATTTAAATTCGTAAAGCATGATGATTCGGTAGTTGCGTCGGTTCATGATGTTACGAGAAGTGGAAAATATTGGCTGGAAAAATTAGAGCGACATCCACATATGTTGTTTCAAAAAGCAAGAAAAAACTTACCGAACAATATGTGTGGCTTTCCCTGATACGGAATGATTTAGAGCAAAAAACTTATTCATTTATACCTCAAAACGGAGATTAATTTTGCGCCAGGCTAATACCATGTGAGCTAATACCATTCCCGAAGCTTCTCGACAAAACGTGTAAGGCGCGTATGATCTTCCTTGGGTTTTGGTGCGATGCCAGTTTCGCAAAAGCATCTTCAAGCAGTCAACTTCTGCGAGTGGCGCCACAGCACTGCAGTGACGGCAGCAGTCTGCAACATCAACAGCGCATTGGCGAAGGACACCACTACCATTGACACCGTCAACCACTGTTTCGTAAGGTTCCCTAAAGGAGACACGAACAACGACAAACTCGGTCGGGACGCCCTCGAGCAGTGGTATACTGCACCGTTCTCGACACTCAAGGAGTATCCGAAGGTCACACCCGAAGTCTTGTGACGAGACCTGGAACTACTCAATCGACAGTCGTCAGTCGCCTTCAAGCTATCGGCTTCTAAAAAGTGCTGACTCGATAGATTCCGCATGCCCTGACCTATAGCATGCGGTTCAACCGCATGTTTATCTGCCATCTCCTTCTCCGCTCGCCTCGCAAGGAGTTTCAGGAAGACCTGGTTAACGGAGATGAGAGTAGGGTTCGAGGGTTGGTGAGAGTTAGTTTTGAACCTCAGATTGCTAGTCGTTCCGCTCCCTAAAGGCATTCACGGCTAAGGAAAGTTTCACAGAGTTTGAAGACTTAAGTCGAATGGTCCCCGAATTTTTCGACTCCCGGTCTACTTGCTCTGGAAAAAGGGGATCGCTGACCTTCCCAGTAGGCAAACCATTATGGTGACTAGCAATGGTCATTATATTGTTGAATTATTTGCATTCGTATGCTTAATAAAGAAGAAAAAGTGAAACCCCTATCAACCTAATGCCTCATCGTTGTGCTATTTAGATAGCCTTTCATAAAATGTTTTAAAAACATGTTTGACGGCTGTTGTTTTTCGAGCGGTGGGACCTAATGAGCAACTCTGGCACGCAGCAAGGGTAGATAATGAAGAAGCGCTAACGTCGACCATTAGCGCAAGTCGATGATGAGCGGACGACATGCAGGCAACTCATAATTACTAGATAGTCGCTTAATTGGTGATCAGTTTAGACTTGATTAATGATAAAGGAGAAGGACAGCGTTAGCCAATCTCCTTGCGGGATGCGCCGCACATTCTACTTCTACAAGCTATCGTGGAAGCAGTTAGAGGGCGTATTTGGTCTACAATGGCCATGTGATAGACAAGTCAATACTCTGCTCTTCCAAGACAAGTCTGGCACTAATTTTCTGACCGGGAAGTGTTGTCAGACATGGATGGGCTGTGCAAGAAATCCGAATCAAGATCCTTGAATGGGATTGCATACGATACTTGGCACCTCTTTCAACTGTGTCACCATACGCCTAAATGCCATACCGGAGAATAAAAATTCTAGGCATGTTGTCTGTATAAGTCGCAGTGATAAGCGAGTGAGTCGAGGGACGGTCAGGAGGTACATGTTCACTAACAGTTGACCCCTCGCAGTTTCAAAGTCACCGTCGCCATCATACTGACATCACCGTCCTACATAAGCATTTCGGGACCTTCCACAATTTCTTCAAGACAAGACCCTTGCCTTTGATGACGTTAATCAGGAGAACGCTGCAAGTTCGGCGACATCTGACGTCAAAAATAGGAGGTTTCTGCGGGCGCTCGAGTGTAAGAGAGCACATGTTCGCTAAAAATAGGTGATTTTGTCAACCGACGCAGGTGCTCGATGACGAATCGTCGTTCGTGTGCCGCAGACGAGAATCGGCCGGGATCGCAGACAATCCTTCTGAACCCTGCAGCAGCTCTGCACCGCTTGCGTCTTCCAGCGTATGAAAACTAAGCCGTACATCTGTTAGCAGCAGTCGTTCGCACTTCCTCGAGTTCTGTCCTAGCACTTTGTGGAGTGGAGCGGTACTCAGCAACCAACTGGCCTGTGGACACCGCATTTCAATCAGATTAGACCTAAGAATGACGCTTTTGAAATCAAGATAGACTTCCTTATCAAAACGAGCGCCTTTCAGATTAAACTAGAGGCTCTCTAAAAAGGTTAGAATAATTTTTTGTTTAAGGAAATTTAGTATAGCTTCTTCTGAAATGTTTAAATTCATTTTTTATGTACTTTAGTGCAAACTTGAGCAGAAAAATTTGTCGCCTACCATGAGCACTCTTGCCGTTGCTCTACATTTCAAATTTTAAATAAAATGAAAAATGCAAACATAAGATGATTTTTATCAAGCATACAATAAAATAAAACATAACAAAAAAGGAGCACAGCGCTTAAAATTTTATAGTAGTTTTCTTTCTAAGGAAAAAATAGTAGTTTGTCATTTCTTTAAGTGCTACAAAGTAGCAATTTTTAGCACTAGACGAAGAGATTGCGACGAAGTCAAGTCAGATGTGCGCATGGCGCGACTTCTTCTTCTCATGCGCTAAGGTGCAACATTTTGTACTTTGTAGCAAAGTTTAAAACATTATTTCGCCTAAAAATATTTTTTTTTTAACTTTTAAACGGCGTGTTTACTCGATGGCCCCGTCGAAATACAATTTTTGTTTTCTTCTTATAGAAAGTCCTTCTAAATGTTCCTTAAAAAAGAAATATTTTAACATATTCTTTTTTGAGGAGTATCTAGTTTTTAGTATGAGCGCAGTCGGAGAAGGTGCCGGCTTTAGTGTGCACCCGATACGAGGTTCTTGGTTCGGATTTCCCGCCCGAGCCAACCAATCCTTCCATCCTCAGGGGTCGCTGAATTGGTACCAGACTTGCTTGGGAGCGGACGCCGTCCTTTATCCTTTTATCCTTTCCAGTTTAATCTAAAAAAAAACTCGCGTTTAGATTTGGAAGATGCCCAGCTTTATTTCAAAGAGTCAGACTTGCTTGAAAGAGTGACCACTTTGATTTGAAATTGCAAAAAGTTGGTTTAGAAAGTGATTAGTTTGACGTGAACATTGTATACTCCCACCTATTTTTATCTCTACGACTAGAAAGTGCAGGTTCTTTAGTCACTGCGTAATTCGACACCATAGGTCACTTGCTCTTTTGTAGATTGGGTTAAGTCACATGAGATACGTTCCGCGTCCACGCGTTCCTCTTTTTGAAAAAAGGGGTCGGATTTCATCACTATGAACTCCTCTGAATTTTCCCGGTATGTCATAGAAACGCGAAACCGAATGCTTTTAGCTTTGAGGTTGCCAGAACGTATGGGATATCATAGTTTGTGTCAACTGCAATTCTGACACTATTCGAGTTCGAAACGAACGGCTGTATCACAATTTCCAAACATATGTAGGTGATTTCAATTTCAATGTCTTCACTGAGTGAGAAGCGTCCGTTTTTTCTTAGTTCGTACACTATAAAAACTAGCATGTTTCAATAACTCTATGTCCTTCAACTTTAAAAGAAGTATTGTTAGATTCACTGCTAATTTTTTTCCTTATATTTCTTGAAAAAGAGTCGTAGCGAATACCCGAATATACTCGAATAGCGACGATATTCGAGCATTCGAATTCGAATAACATTCGAAAATCGCGTTTTTCGGGTATTGGAATTCGAATAACGTCCGAAAATCGCGTTTTTTCGAGTATTCGAATTCAAATACATTCGAAATCCTCGTTTTTTTCGAGCAATCGAATTCGAATACATTCGAAAATCGCGATTTTTCGAACATTCGAATTCGAATAGAATTATTCGAATTCGAATGCTCGAGTGTTCATTCGGGCACAACTATAGCCCGCACACGATCCCGAAATTCTTGGTACGTAGTTCCCATCCAGGCCAAACAATCCTTCCATCCCTCTGAGGTTGTTGGACTACATAGTGTCAGACTTGTATGGATAAGATGAAGCACTGACTTACTCATCGGATGGCCATCGCAATTGATTGAATGGGCCAAATGCACATTCAAATTGCGCCCATGGCACCCCGTAGGAGTTCAGTACGTGGTACTTCCCGCAAGACGATGACTAACACCGTCTTTTATCATTTTAAAGCGTTTATTTGCTCTTCGCCTACTCATTAGCCTCAAGGCCGTCTGAATTTCCGCACTAGCTTACCCTTCATCATCTATTAATGATGTGCCTTTTGATCATCAAAGAACTCACTACCCAATCGGGCTTCATTTCCAAATGTCCCGGCAGTAAACCTTGTTTTTTATAGTTCACCCTCATTCCATATGTCTGGAACGGCCGTAGTCGGCTGGCTATATACTGAGGACAATAACATTCCTTGAAAGTGCTCAGTGCCGTGCTAGTTACCAAGGGAGGAGCAGAGCGCCCTCGAGTGTTTACTTTGGTTAAGAGCTGAACTTCGGGGACAACACCAAAAGGCAACGGGACGATGATGGAAGGCAAGCAAAACTCTGTGCTGGTGAAGGAGCTGAAGTCGTGCTGCATCGTTTCCCAGAGAAGCGTGCTTGTGCCAGGTTAACGTATCGCTGGATGAAAATGTATGTATTCAAGGAAGAACAGATCTAATCACTTAATAAGGGATAAAGATAATAAAGAACAGCGTTAATGAATTCTTCTTGGAAGGTGCCACGCATTCTACTTCTAGTGGATATCATGGAGGCAATTTGAATGCGTATTTGGCCTATACAATGACTTTCGGTGGCGAACCGATAGAAGTCAAGTCGGAGTTTTATCCTCCCCAGAAAAGTTTGGTACTATCTCACTGTGCCCGGAGCAGGGGTGCACACAAAATTCTGTGCGTTAAATTATTTTAACGAAATTTTTTAACGGAAAATTTTCGTTAAATTTCCGGTAAATCGTTAAATTTCGTTAAAAAACACAATTAGCTGCAAACCATTATTTGAAGTGAAAAACATCAAGGAAAAACTTATGGTTTTCAACTTCAAAGTGTCAACAGCTCAAGTTCAAGGAATGTAGTGCAACACTGCAATTAAAATAAACAATTCAACATAGAAAAATAAACAAGCCTTCAACAACAAATTGTCTACAGGGCTTGAAATAAAAACAGCTGAGGAATTATCACTGAAGATGATCACCGACAACGCATCTTAAAATGTGCGATCAGGCAGAACCCGGAGTCCCCCCCCCTTCCTGGTTCTTTGCGAAACCGTTTTGTGTTCCTGCTCTACAAGCATATACATACAATCTCAGTGCGGGCCTCAGCCCATTAGGTACAGAAAGAACTAATAAAAATACAATTAAAAGCCTATCAGTGGGATGTTAACACGTTGTCGAACGCACAAATTTCGAGCGCCTGGTGCTCGAGACCAGTCCATTGCAACGTCAGGACCGTGACACGACATCATATCACAAGGTCCTTCGCAGCCGCAAGGTGTGACACGTCGTCGACGTTGTTAACGTTCAGGAAAAAGCTTCCCAAATTTTGGTTATTAGCTTTTTTCAAAAATCATTTAGAATACGTCCAACGACCGAAAGCATCTTTTCCGTCTCAACTGTTCCAGGTGGCGAGCAAGAGTATTCTGGGATAAGCAACGCCAGGTGAGGATAGGCACATCTTACGAGGAGATCAGACAAGCATCTTTGTGGATTTGTTAACGTGCTTATGGGTTCGGAGAGGAAATTTCTTGCTCCAAAATGCATTAAAGGATACGGATGAAGGACAGCGTTACTAAATCTCTATTGGGAAGCGCCACGCATTTCACTTCTATGGGATATCGTGGAGGGGATTTGAATGCGTGTTAGGCCGTACATATGACTTGCGGGAGTCAGCGGATGAAGAATTCAGCGCTTTCTCCCTCCCATACCAGTATGATACCAATTCTACCGATTCTCCGACCCCGGATGGATAGAAGGCTTGGCTGGCCTGAGCGGGAAATCCGAACCGGGCACATGGTATCGGGTACACGCGACAGCAAGCACCTCTCCCGAGTGCGCTGCACGCGCTCACAAAATGCATTATTTCCAAAAAATCAAAACAAATCCATGGAAACATAAAAATATTCTTGCTGATTTCAATAGTTTTTTTCAGGAACAGTTCTAATCGGAAGGATTAGACCTGCAAAATTAGTGAAGATTAAGGGCGAATGTGGAAAACTCACTGAGAAAAACTTCCGTTAAAAATTCCGTTAAATTTCCAAAAATTTCCGTTAAGTCGTTAAGCCAGATTTTAAGGAAAAATGCCGTTAATTCGTTAAATTCGTTAAATCGTTAACCGTTAAATGTGCACACCTGGCCCGGAGTGAGGGGAGGTACGGGTGGCATAGGCGATGAAGTCGAGCCAAGAACCTGGAATCGGATGCACACGACAGCCTCCGTTTTCTCCGACTGCACTACAGCGCTCCCAAACACGGGATAACTGACGCATTCTATGCTTAAAAGTAAGCTGGTTCTACTCCAGTAAATCGCGCATCGTATTAGCTCAAACCCTTCAGGAAAAGATTTCGTCACTTGCAAGTGTCATTTAGCTTTCGCGAATCTATCCTAATCGGGGGGGGGGCATATTGTGAAATGCGTCTCTAATTCTTTGCTTGATTTCTACGCCAACATCAGCTGCTGTTCCATTATATAAGTGCGACAAAAGTTCCTGGACACAAACAACTGGACGCCCAAACAGCTGCTTCAAAGCAAATCGGATGAAATTCGTAACAATTATAACTGTCGACTAGACACATATAGAAAGCAGTAAGATTTCAAAATGCCCATGAATGAACGCCCTTACTCTCTTGGGGAATGCATCCACGGTGGCACGCAGGGCTTCTTTATCAATTTCCTCCTTGCTTTTTTCAGTTGTTGAAGCGAAGCAGTGTCCATGTGGAAAGGTGCTCGCGCCTTACTTTTCAACATAGACCAGATTGAGTAGTCCCGATTGAGGTCCGGTATGTGCGGGTGGGGGCATCCTGGGCTAAGACGAAATCCGTAAAATGGTCGGTGCACCACTTCTGTATCATTTTAGCCTTATGGGCGGATGCAGAATCCCTAGTCCAGTCGCTATTTTTTAAACGGAAAAGATGCTTAGGAAAGAATTTCTTTTTTCAGGATGTCCTCTAGGTAGCTCCGAGTGTTGATTTTGACTCCACTTTTTTTTTCGAAAATCAACGAATTTCGAAAATTCCCATCCGTTGTTATTCTTGCAAAAACCGTAACAGACTTCGTATATCCTGATGTTGGTGCTACTCTTCATTTTGATTGGCTTCTTCAATGTCCTTGGTAACGACTCTGTCGTTTCTAAGGTTGAAGAATTGGTAAGAAATGAAGACGGACTCATCAGTGAACTGAATCCGTCTGTAACGTGCCGCCTCAAAATGTTACGGAGTGTTCTGTATCTTTTGGCCTTGCAGTCTTCTCAGACTGTCAAAAAATGCGCTTCTTAATTTTGTATGCACACATTTCAAGCTTCTTTTTCACCATTCGTCGGATGGAATACTCGGAAATTTCCTCGCCACAAGCAAGCTCTCTCATGGGCCTTCGCGATTTACTGTGAACCTTCTCTCGAATTCTCTTGGCGATCTCTGGAGTAGAAGCGGTCTTTGCTCTGCCTGATCTCGGTCTCTTCTCCATTGCTCATGTCTCCTTTAGTCAATACAAGTCGCTGTAGACCACGCTTTTCCAAAAATCCAGTCTTCTAGTGATGTCCGCAGCAGGCACTCCCACGAAGTGCAGTTTCTCCACAGCAGTACGCAAGCTTTTTGCATCAATCCTCTTGAATAAGAAAATGTGTAAGCCCGAAGAGTCGGTATCTAAGAGTGCAGGACTGAATTAATAATACCACATTAAAGCTTGGGTTGAGTGAAGTGGATTGTCCTATATAATGGCCTGCCACAGGCAAGTCTAAGAATTTTTGCCGCATGCTGTACAAATGCTCTAATTTTAATTCAGGCTTTGTGGTTGCGTAGTATGGGATGACGAAGGCAGTTGACACTTTACGGTTGCTCCCTCTCGGCTAGGACAGATTGGACCTTCGCTAACATATGAAGGGAAGTGGTGGCTTTTCATAGCGGAGCAGCTAGTGGGCCTTCCTGAAATAGACACACAATCTCACGACCTTTACGAGGTGTCCAAGTCATAAGCAAGAAGTCATTGACGAACTGCTAAAGGGCGTTCGCCGCTTAGTCCATTGACGGAGGTCGTGGACCTCTGCCCTCATAATGGGCCTCATTTGTCCTAATAGATAACACTGCCTGTTGAACGTTGAAAGCACTCAGTCCATTAGCGACTTTTCCGATTCTTTGAGTGTCCTCTTGGCGTGTTCCGAGTTTTATTTGTGTGGCGCTCAGCTTTACCTTAGTGGATGGGAGCCAGCTTTGATCAAATACTACGGGATCTGCCGCGAATTCTTACTCTACATACTTTTGTGAGCCCATTTGAACACATTTGGTTTAATGATAGAATACCCGCAAGAGTAGCCCTCTTATAAATATTTATAGTAGAACACTGTCGTTCAGGACCACAAAGACTAGATCACATTGTTTCTGTTCGTTTTGCTTTTCTAGCGATGTCTCCCTCTGAACTAGGATAGATCCGAGATTTCTCGAGGTGAGCCGGACGACAGATCCACGGCGTGCTTCGTATGTTCAGAGGTGAGGGCATTCGCGTTCACCCGATACCAGGTTCGTGTTCGGATTTCCCGCCCAGGCCAACCAAGCCTTCCACCCTTCCGGGGTTGGTGAATTGCTACTAGATTTATCTGGAAAGAATAAAGCGCTGATCTGATCATTGGTTGGTCACCGCAAGTCACTGCATGGCCAAATATGCGCTCAAATCGCCTCCACGACATCCCGTGGAAGTACAGTACGTGGCGCATCCGAAAAAAGGATTGAGCAACGTCGCCCTTTAGCTTTAACCCTTACACTTTCTTCAATGGTGATTTCTTTTTTACCCAGTTGTTCTAAGCAGAAATTAACATCACTTTTCCCTCGAAGAACCTACTGGAGAAGGTCTGCGGAAAAGCTCAACATAAACATCGTCAATATGAAGGTGCTAAAAAAGGAAATGCCTGCATCTTCTTCTTACCAGAAACGTATCTCAGGCATACGTCTGAACGGCGAAAACAAGCGCTACAGCGAGAATCACCACCCTTTAAATGGTAGAAAATCCATTTTTGTAAAGTCATTGAACGTAATGAGTTAAGACCCCTAAAAACTTGGTATGGAATAGTTCAATCTCACACTTCCCACGGAACATCGAATATGCAGAAAAAAAAATGCAAAAATACTGCAAGGTCAAGAAATCGAACACCTGATCTTCATAAACACCACTTCTGTGAAGCAGTATTTCTGTAATTTTCCTGCATAATCAGTGTTTGTGAGATACCTTGTGTGACTGTGTAATTCTATAGTTAAGTGTCCCAACTCGAGAGGTAAAAAAGGATAAAGGACGGCGTTAATCAATCCTTTCCTTTCTGGGAGGCGCCACGTATTCTACTTCTACGGGATGTCGTGGAGGCGATTTGAGTGCGTATTTGGTCATACAATGACTTGCGGTGGCCAGCCGATGAACAAGTCAGCGCTTTATCCTTCTCAGACAAGTCTGGTGCCAATTCACAGACCCCGGAGGTATGGAAGGCTTGGTTGGCCTGGGCGGGAAATCCGAACGATGAACCTGGTATCGGGTGCACGCGACAGCCGGCGCCTCCTCCGAGAGCGCTACACGCACCCAGAGAGGTATAATAGAAGAATTTTGCTAAAATGGAAGATACATTCCCACTATAAGAAGGATGGATTTTCGATGATTGAGGCGGTACTGAGTTTCGCCCTAAGGACACACGCCTGAGACACTTCCCTTGTTAGTTTGTTAGACGCCCATTACTGTTTGTGACAGAGAGATCGGTTCCAGAAAATTCTTCTATGTCACTGATCATGCAGCTGCATACCACATTTTTCCCGTCTGGTGACGTCATATCGCACATAGGTCATTGGAACACTTTCACTGAACTCTTCCAAAGTCACCGCACCTGTGACTCAAGGGCTTTCATCGTCGTCGTGCACGTTTTCCGTCGCTTCTGTCTGCGATCCTGCCCTCGTGTTCCTTTTGACGTCACCTACATACTCTGCGCGTGCAACGCACCCGTGACTAGACTGTGGGTGACTGGACTGTGACTGGAGACTGAGACATTTGTAGTCTTGTCGACGTTACTGTAACGTATTCCTGTCTTTCCGTTATAGTAATCAAATCCCGTTAACGCCATATAGTTCATCTAGATTGCGCCATGCCTTTGAGTTCTTCACGAATGTATTGCCATGGTATACTATACAACTTTATAATTGCCGCCTGTGGTCAGTTCTTGACCGAAATCGCCACTTAACAAATAACTTTCTAGTAGGGAATCATCGTAACTAGTAGGCTATTATATCGAATTTCACCTCCAAGCCCCATACAGGACATAACACTATTGAGAAAAATACAGAATGCTACAACAAACTCGCGGAAAATCTTCAGTAAGTCGAGAATTTTCACGAACCTTAGACCTAGCGAAGGGTTCATTTTTATTTATATTTATTTATAATATTTATATATATATTTATTTAATATTTATATTTATCATAGCCTCACTACGTCAAACTGTGATCGAAACAGATAAAGGGTCAAATGAGGGAAGGGTAAGCCTTCTATCCCTTGGTTGACCAACGCATTCGTGCCAGACTTATTTGATAGGAAAAACCATTGACTAAGTACATTCATTGAAAAGCTTCTAAATATCCTCATACAATTTTATTTATTTATTTATTTTTTAAGTAAACAACCACACAGAGTTCAAACAGTTATTAACAATTAAAATTGTTAACAACTAAAAAATAATTATTCAGTCACGTCCCCATAGCGCACCACAGGTGGTTCTGTATGACTTAATGGTAAGCCTGCTACATCTGCGCAGTTGCTTCTCTCCGCTTAGGTTTGGAATTTTTGCGCAGCTTTTTATAGCATTTGGAAAACAATGTTCTGTACTACAAGAACTGGTCCTATTTGCTCATTTGTCCTTTATTGATTTTCAGATCATCAAATTGGGACGTCCCACTTTTCCGTCCGAATTTTTACCGACAGCTCCTGCTCTGAGGTGGACTTTTTTGCTTGGTGTTATATGTCGTTCGATAGAGGATGTCTTGCTCAATAAGAATTTGTGTCGCGTTTATTGGCTCATGCTGATTTCTGTCGAATATCAACAGCTGAACAAGGCGAAGGAGTTGTTGGTATAGATGATTTCTATCTTTTTCAAATTTTGTTGATGTTCGACAGAAATCAACATGAGCCAGTAAACGCGACACAAGTTCTCATAGAGTAGGACATTTCCTTTCGACTGACATATAGCACCTACCAAAAAATTCCTACCACGGAGCAGGAGCTGTCAGAAATATATTCTCCTTCGGACGTCCCAATTTGATGGCCTAAAAATCAATAAAGGACAAGTGAGAAAATAGGACCAACACATATTCTTGTAGTAGAGGACATTGTCTTCCAAATGCTATAAAAAGTGCGCAAAAATTATAAACCTAGGCGGGGAGAACAATTGCGCAGCTGGGCACTTTTTCACTTTTTCACATTCAACCTTAACGACCTAAAAATTGACAAATTTCAGGACGAAGAAATAAATGCAATATGTGTTGTGATAGAGCAAATCATTCCATTTCGAAGGCTGTATAGCGTTATGCAAAAGACCGCCGGCGAAATCTGAAGTGAATCGTTGAAAAAAAACTGCAAGGACTTATGGGACAACCTAATATTTAGTTATGCATTAATTACAGTCCTCGCTCATCCGATTTGTTTGCAATTTATCTATTCGTTGTTTCTAACCATGTTGTATTTATGATTGTTCATGTTGCCATATGCTCATGGTTGAATAAATAAATAAATAAATAAATAAATAAATAAATAAATAAATAAACATCGCTCGTTTTATCCACTTATCTCTTCCTGCCATAGCTTGGCTTTTGTTGCAGGGGTATATAAACCCTCGGAGATGCCTCTATGCTGTACTACAATTTCTTGTTGATAATCCTCCGGGAGCACTCTGTGTTCACTATACTGCTCTATATAAGACTTAGAGGTGAGGCTCCTATTTTCGACGATGCCGATAACTTGATAGGATGCTTGTGGTCTAATGTCTGACCACCATAGGTCACTGTATAGGCAAAATATTCACACAGATTGCTCCACGATATCCTGTAGAAGTGGAATGCGTGGCGTATCCTACGAAGGGACCATTGACGTTGGCATTTAACTGTGTCCAAGGCACTTTACCGGCACGGCAACGTTAGACACAGTGCAGAGCGGTGCCGCTCGAACGTGGTTCACAAACCTTTGCCGTAGCGTTTTCGCCTCTCTGTTTTCAGGAAACAAAGTCTGATGCATGTTATTCGGCTGGCGCCATGCATTCAACATCGTCTCTCGAGGGCTAGAATGCAAATCGTGACGGGAATCACCACACGTCACTGAAAAGCTGTGCTATTCGCGTGACTCAGTACTACTCTTCTACGCAACTCGGCCTCACTGCTGCAGCTGTTCTTCACGCTCACCACGTGCTCCAGCCGCCGCTGCTGCGCTTTTCATCCCGTCACTAAATCACTTCTGTTTTTTTGATCACTCGACATACGACATACCCGTTGCCCACGAGACTTCCTCGATCAGTCAGCCAGCCAGCTCTCGCGTACCCGTCTTCGGCTCGGAACGACTGGATGGATAAACAAGCAATTTCAAGGCTGTCGCACGGACATCTTCCACGTCAGAATCTACCGTTGAGTAGAAGGGGCTCAGTTTATTTTTAGCCGGTTTTCATTGGCTCTACGCTTCGATATAAAACGCCACGCTCTCCAACATCAACACCCTCCCACGCACAATCCCACTTCTGGCTTGGTGGCGTTCCGCTGCTGCTTTCCTTGCCGTATTCGGAAGGCTTTCTGGGAAGGCGCAACGTTTAAATCCTCTCCGACCAGATACACTGTAAGAATCACCTGTGCCATCGGTCATTTCATTGGCGGTTGAGTTGCTCGAACGTGCGTCAGAAACGTTTCGATTCGTCCCTGTTGCGTGAAGAACAATCCAATGCATCCTCCACGCTCGTGGACTCGAATTGCGTCGTACTATAGGCTAAGGTTTAGAGAAAAATCAGATGATTCGATGGCTGCCGTCATGGCGAATTTTTTTTTCAATATTCCGCAGAACTCTAGTGCCCACCAGCGAGAGGCACTCCGTCGCCGATTCGCCTAATTTTCGATGAATTCGTGTACGCGAAGCCTTTCTAACTCTCGGAATCATTGAAACTTTTAAGGCCCCTCTGGAAACCTCTGCTCAATCCAAAAGTGAGACGATATGGATCTCCAACTTTACTGTCTCAGTTCACCTTTCAGCATGATGCTGAGATTATGTATATACTTATCAGAGAATCCTACCTGTATTCTAGTTTCACATTATATCGAATCCATCTTATCCATCCTAACTCGAGAGGCAGTCGAGTGAGACGCCGGGTATCGTGTGAGTCACGATTTTTGGTTCGAATGTTCCTTCAAGATCAACCGAGCTTTCCATTCCCCGATGCCATATTTGTGAGGATAAGCCACTGACTTCTACATCGGCTGGCCTATGGAAGTCTCTGTATTGACTAAATACGTTCAGAGCGTTTCAACGTTATCCCGTAGAAGTAGAATGCATGGCGCATCCCCCAAAGGGGTTGGCTATCGCCAACCTTTATCCATTATGGAACTTCAAGGACAGGTTAGTGTGATAGATATTCTTCGTGGTCCAAGTCATGTGTCTATGCGACTTCCGTATTTCGACCAAAAGAATTTAGGGGTCTCTCCTAGTTGGGAGGGGCAGCCGTATCGTGGCCGCTGCGATACGGTCTGAAACACGGCACACCACACCTTCATCCAAATATGTTATACCTTGGCACAGCATAAAGAGTGCTCGAGCGGATTCAAGACAGGAGATGATCACCGTGTGACCTCCCGACTAAGACAGACCCAAAATTAGCCCTTCACGAGAATATCAGGCCGAGTATAGCTTAATCGAGGGAGCCGCGTATTATCGTGAATTTACTTATTTATTTATTTATAGATCCAAGAGGACGTGCTAACAATATGAAGAAAGAACGAGATTCGGAATCAGGCCATGCCTCAAAAACAAAATGGAGAAAAAACAATGTCAATACAACGGTCGGGAGCAAAATTCTCCTGCGTATCAAATATGCAACTAATCCAAATTGAAAAGGGCTGCTCTGGCTAACATCAGGGGCCGGATTCATGAACAATTAAACTCAACAACGGAGTGCGGGGTACAAAGGTTAGAGATAAGATAAGGGATAGACATAGATGCTTCACTGTGAGTGTATTTATCCCTTATACTCGTGGGTTTAATAGTTGATGAATCCGGTGCCACTGTTAGTAGGGACCATTGGGCATGAGTAAAAAGGAGAACATATGAATTTTTAGAGCGATTCCCTCAAACGCTTGTATCCCTCTCAATATTACCACGTCTTCCATCTCTACGGAGTCAGTAAATTTTTATGAGGCGCATCAGGGAAGGAAAACACATTCGATGTAAAGTGGATGGAGTTTCAAAGTACGGAATAGAAGTGCCATCACGATATTTCGTAGGAGTATAATGTATGGCACACTCCCAGATGCGGATTGATCAACATCAACCCTTGTCCTTTATCTTTAAATGAAATTCTACCTCTAGAAGGTTCAGTAATTTTCTATCGGGTTCGCCGATGTGTTCCATGAATTTTTTATGAGACCGGATGTTAGTTTGACATGCTGCTATAATTATCATCTAGCAATGTAGTCCTCTTCTCGCATGATCTTTGTACTTTTCCAGATTTTCTGGTGGCCTAGTCTTCGACCATAAAGTGTGACAGCGCACGCCGAAGTGAAGCATTTCGGCCGCTGCTGCTGTTGTTGTTCTGGAGTTGGAGATTTGGTGAGATTATGTGGGATTAGTGCGAAGCTCGGGAGATACTTGGCACTTATAGCAGTCGGAAGAAGTCTGCAAAGATGCCGTGTGACCATTCATTCGTGTGTCTGACATCCGTGGCTTGAATAAGACCACTTCAAAATGACGTGGTTTAGGGGACAAGGAGGTACTGAAATCAACTGCTCTTTGATGAGATGATGTGCTTGAAGGTTTGTCGACAGTCTGTCGAATAACGCCACGTCAAAGCTTGCGATCGGCGTTTAAGTGCCGTTTTTCAACGCCAGCTCTCTAGAATGTAGTCTTCTGCACGATGATGGATTACACGATAGCGATGTGAGCAACCAATGCTCGTCATAGGCACTGCGGTAGAAAAGCTAAAAGGATAAAAGGATCAAGACTGGCGTCAGTCAATCCCATTGCGGGATTCGACACGGCCTACTCTATGTACATATACGGGGTAATTTAAACGCGTTTTTGGCCTGTAAAATAACAAACGGTGCCCAGCCGATAGATAAGTCAGCATTTCATCATTTCCAGGAAAGTCTTATACCAGTTCATCGACTCCTGAGGGAAGGAATGCTTGGTTGGCCTGGGTGGAGATCCCGAATCAAAAACATGAAATCAGGTGCAGGCGGTCAGCCGGCGCCTGCTCCGACTGCCCTTTGCAGCATCGCATGAAGATAAAAGAACAATATCAGGCTAGAGTACTGAGTCAAGCATGAAGATAAAAGAATAATTTCGCGCTAGAGTTCTGAGTCAAGCAAAGTTTCTTCGAAAACACCTCTATACTCCGGTGAATTTAATTACAATATATTAATGATTTTGGGAGCGTGTAGCGCAGTCGGAAGAGGCGCAGACGGTCGCGTGCACCCGATACCAGGTTCCTGGTTCAGATATTCCGCCCGGCCAATCAAACCTTCCATCTCTCCGGGGTCGGTGACTTGGTACCAGGCTTGTCTGGGAAGGATAGAGCGCTGACTTGCTCATCGGCTGGCCACCGCAAGTCATTGTATGGTCAAATACGCATTCAATTCGCCTCCACGACATCCCGTAGAAGTAGAATGCTTGGCGCATCTTAAAAAAGGGATTGAGTAGCGCCTTCCTTTATCCTTTTTTAATGATTTTGTCAAGTCTCAAACACTGTGTTCGTTTTTTTGGAAAAGGTGAACTAATAATTTTTGAAGATAGTGATAGTGAATTCTACTGAACTTAATGTGGAACGCGGTCGTCTTGTTCGGGAAGGTGATCAGTTTGATTTTAAACGTGTCCAGCTGATTTTGAAGAGTGTTCACCATGATGTGAAAAGCGCCTAATTTGACCTAGACGTGATGCGAGGCGATATCTTAAGGTGGATACGTGGTATTCGAGAGAGAAACGCTTTAGGAGGGCATGTTGTGTTAATCTAAATTCCTGGCACCTACTTAAGCCAGAAACTCAATAAATCTATGAGGTGAACTCCCGCTCTTTGCTGAGTGATGAGACAACGATTTCACCATGCTGGCTTCATGCGCTCACTTCACCGCCGGCAGGTCCGCCCTCCTGTCGGGAGCATTCACTCTCGACGACGCACAGGAGAACAGCTTTCTACGCCATTCACTGGCCCTTTCTGGGATTGCGCAACGAACTCGTTTCACGTTCTGTTGATTTTGTTTCGATAACGATTGAGTGACACCGTTTTCTAAATTAATCGAACGGATTGAAAGATTCCAGGCCAGGGAATATTGGAAGGGGATGAGCCACAACTCACATTTTCGCTTCGGGAACAAAATAATTAATTCTTATTTTTGACTACGTAAGGATGATCATTATTTTTTAGGTAATACAGTAACAGGATTTTTCCACGGAGACCGTTAATAATAAAATTGATGTTTACAAGCCTAAAATTATTAGAGTCCACGGCCCGAAATGTCGAAGGATTATCCGGAATTACTACGACACGTGCCACTTAACAGGAACAACTGGGGCGTGCGATGTCAACTGAATTCGCCGTCAACTACTTTATTTTACTTTAATTTATTCTCGGGCGCGTGGAGCGCAGTCGGAGGGGGCGCCGGCTGTAGCCTGCACCCGATACCATGTTTCTGGTTCGGATTTCCCGCCCAAGCCAACCAAGCCTTTCATCCCTCCGGGGTCGGTGAATTGGTACCAGACTTGTCTGGAAAGGATAGAGCGCTGACTTGTTCATTGGCTGCCCACCGCAAGTCATTGTATGGCCAGATACGCATTCAACTCGCCTCCACGACATCCCGTAGAAGTAGAATGCGTGGCGCATCCCAAAGGGATTGAATAACGCCGTCTTTTATCCTTTATCCTTAATTTATTCTTATTTAAATTGATTGCTCCAAATCTTTAACGCTGAAATTAATGCTTTAATCCAAGGAGAGTACAGTCATCAGTGGTGTCCCAACAACGCTCTAACGTCCTCCGTCATGGTCAGCTGATTATCCAAATAGACGATGCAGAAGACATTGGACGAATTTCGATAACCCTCCATCTTCCTTCCTAAGGAAACCATCTGCTCTCCTCAGCGTAGAAAACAACATGTACGACAGAAGAAGCAAATGAGCAATACAATTCTGTAAGACTGCCAATCGACCTACAAATCTTTCTCCAAATACTGCTTCTTTGTCCTGGCATGCATGGTGGGAATGGTATTCTATGAGTCTTTCGCCAGTCTGTCATTATTTCCCCTCGTTCGTCTGCGCAAAATTAATGGCCATTCGAAGCTCTTGATTGACAACTCTTTCGTCTTTCCCTACTAGCCGTTCGAGCGTACGAAGATCTATCTATCTATTTATTTGACAGATAATATCATTATTTGGCATCCATGACTTACCAACAAGTCAGCCGCGCTGATGATATCGGTAAAGGATTAAGGATAAAGAATGACCTTAATCAATCCCTTTTGTGATGCGCGACGCATTCCACTTCTACGGGATGTCGCGGAGGCAATTTGAATGCGTATATGGCCACACAATAACTTTCGGTGCCCAGTCGATAGGGAGTTCAGTGCTCCAGCCTTCCCTGACAAGTCTGGAACCCTGGCAGGATGGAAGGTTTGATTGGGTTAGGCAAATCCGAGCCAAGAACTTGGAATTGGGTGCACGCGACAGCAGGCGTCTGGCCTTACTAGGGAAGGGTTTTGACCTCCCATGGAATTTCAAGTGGAGACCAGCATCATTAGAAAGAGCTCGGAATGCTGATTACGAATATGAGTGTCAAAATTGCACAGTGAAACTCCTGAGCGAGCTATGACCTGCCGAAGCTGGGTGGTCTGCCCGCAGGCTGGCCGTGTGAAAGAGCTGGCGCAAGAGCGGTGAGTCATAGAGGTTCCATAAGACTTCGAAATGACCTTTTATTTCAAATTATGACACGTGTTTGATAAAAAAACCCTATCATAAACATTTGTAAAAATGCTCGAAGGCAAGAAACTGCTATGGTAACATTCTTATTCACTATTTTGCACAAATAGATTCCAAATCTTATAATGAACAACTGGAGGTGTTTCTAACAACCTTGGTGTTCATGGAACCAAGCAAATATTTAGCAAAACAAATATTCACCAGGTGTGAAAAACGCACCTGGGTGATCATCAATGTAATCCGCCTTATGCCATGAGTATTCCAAAAAGATTGAAATCCTAGGGGCACAGAACCTTCAGTAGGTTGTATCTCTGGGTCGTATTGAACGTGTATGGTAGCTTCCCTGGCTATCCAATCAAACGCGTGTCATAGATTAGAATAGAAGGTCATTTCGAAGATAAACCATGATGTGCAAAGAAACCGACAACAAGGGACCGAACTAACGACGCTACACGCGACCAGCGGCAGCACTACCCCTGCCCCACTACCGCACCTGGCTGCACATCCGTACGGAACCCCATCGCTCTAGCGCCAGCTCTTTCGCACTGCCTGTCTGCGAGGTGGCCATTCAACTTCGGCGGGTCATAACTCGCCCAGGAGTTTCACTGTGCAATTTTGACACTCATATTCGTAATCAGCATTCCGAGCTCTTTCTAATAATGCTAGTCTCACTTGAAATTCCATGGGAGATCGAAACCCCTCCCTAGCTAGTTGTCACGCCTCCTATAAACCTACTGCGGAGTACAATTTCTGTAATTTCTGGCCTATAAATCCTGCTCCAAATAAGGATTCATTGGCTTGGTGCCATTGGGTAAAGAATGGTAGGCTATGTACTTTACCATATAAGAGATAGATATATCATCTGTATGTCACTATTTCCTTTCGTTCGTTCGCGCAAAATTAGTGGCCGTTCGAAAGACTTGACGATTACGCCGTGCATTACTTATCTCTGATCAGAACTAACTGTTTAATCATATCTATATCAATCGATATTACCATATTTGGCCTCTATGACTATAGTACAAGTCGTTGTAGGTGGATCGAGGTTAAAGGTGAACAATCAAATAGTTCACTGTTGTTGTTTAGAAATACTTTTCTATTTTCCTTTCATTCTTCATCCATTTAATTTTTTTTCCACAATTGTCTGCGAATTTATGTATCAACCCAAGAAAAAGCACGGCGTCTTCTCGAAAGAGAATTGACAAGTAGCGAATCTTTACCCCTTCTTGAACTCCATTGCAATGGCAAAAATTCTCAGGGCTTTGGAGCCGCTGCAGCGATCAGCCACGTTGTGTTCCTCCATCCTATTCCTTGAAAACATGCGGCAAAATATCACGAGGCGAGGGAACCTATTCAGCACTGCATTCTTTGCATACCTCAGTAAACATTGAGTGGCTAGTAAACTAACGGAAAGCACACACCGGACCTGCACCGTGCAAAGCCGGGTGGCTGAACGAAGAAGCCCTCGTCTTATTTTTGCTTGTGCATTTATTTTTGTTGTTCTATAGTTGCCAGGATCATGCTTCAGAACTCACCCCAGCTAAACAAGCCTTCCATCCCTCCGGGGGCGGTGTGAATTGGTGTAAGACTCGTCCAAGATAGGCAAGACAGCGACTTGCTCATCGGCTGGGCACTGTAAGACATTGAATAGGCCAGACACGCATGCCTGTCCCTTGGATGAAGAATGCGTGACGCATCCAAAACGAGATTTACTATCGCCATCCTGTATCCTTTAAAGCTACAATCAGTTAGTTAACAAGACGCCTGAAAAAGGACACTCGACTTCCTCAAGCCTAGTTTTGAGCTCTTTTTTTCGGCGCCATCTATTCTTCAAGGGATTACGGACGGTTCATATGCTAATCCATGTTTGCGACGACTCCCGTCTACTTTTGAGTTTGACTTCACCGACGACTTCAACACAATTCTGCTTTGGTTTGACATCTACGCTAGCAATGTTTTCCACGGTGTTGCCTATGTCTGAAAGCCAAGTTTCATCTCCTTCGTCGGGCATCATGTCGTGGATTACGCCATGAACAATGCTTTGCCGAAGGGTTTTGTATGCGAACCGATCTACTCTGCAGCGCATGAAAACAGGAACATGCGCCGATTCCCACTGATTCCCACTTTTCACCATTTTATTTTTGCCAATATTTTAAGCTCTTCATACATAATTCATAATTCCTAGGCGCGTGCGGCGCAGTCGGAGGAGGCTCCGGCCATGCAAAAGATAAGACATCGAGTTGTTTGTCCGTTGTACATTGCAAGTCATAGTACTGGCCATCCACACTTTCAAATTTCCTCCATGAAATCCCGCAGATGAAAGTGGAATGATGACGCTTTCTTCACAGGAAGTGCCTTAAAACTGCTGTTTATTCTTTTTTCTGTAAAAACCGTTAAACCTGTGTTCCTTGGAGGTCAATTTAAGCACGAATACTTTCATTGAAACTCTATATGTAGTAGCTGACAGAGATAAGCCATGCACTCCACCTTGGTCTACTGTACAGGCAGTTAAAGTGCATAGACCAATTTGATAATGGTTAGTAAGGTTAGGTTTTTTATGTTCTAAAGATTGCGTTTCCGCCCAGTTGCAAAGAACCGATTGGGAACGGTTAGCTGCGGCAGTCGTGTAAGTTGAGGGTCCATGCCACTAGTCGTCACATCTGATATCTTTCGTCTGTTTCAGTGTTTGTAGTAAGCGAGCACAGAAAAACTCTCTGAAATAACTTTTCACCGAACTAGTCGTGAGTATGGCCTACATGAGGTGATGGGAACGCGAACAGGCCAATCATAGCCGAAAACCAACCACACTACTGATGCTACAGTAGTGCATGGTACATAATTCTTCAACGATTAAACCGGGGGGAATGCGAGGTAAGAGAGAGAGACAAACATACTCGCGATGTGGCATTCATTACACAGACATACATGCTCACCCACCCTTTCGCTGGTATACCGCCAGGTCGTCGATCCTCGTGAGTATCTCCACATAACCGATTAGTGAATTCCTTACCTTTACCCCGAGATTGATGAATGGCATCTATGCATGCAAAGGAAGCGATCCCATCAGTTCATTCGCGAGTTAACAGCTCCTCTTCCTCATGAGCCGTACGCACCTATTATTCACCAACACATTTTATATTGTTAGGCGCTATGCCTATATGCTTCATGTATCGCCTCTATTAATACTGTATCTACATACTGTATCTGTACTATATTTTGTTGCTTTATATTTTATAATTCGAATATTATATTTTAAGTCATTAATACATCTTTAGTGGTCCCATCCAGGGTAATAGTAACAGCCCTTCGATACAAATGGAATAGAATAACTAAACAGATGTGAAGTCCTTCGAACTCCTACAAAGTTTTGTTCGAATGGCTAGTAGTGAACAACTCAGTGGTGTTTTAATCCTATAAAGCTTTGTCACGTCTGGTACGCTTCATGAAGAAGAAGAAATTATTCTGGTTACCAAGGCTTCTAAGATCCATGGGTAAGCATTAACTTTTTTTAAACGAAAATGCTCTTCCAAACCACTAAATTTTATTAAAAGTACAAATAAATTATGAATTATATTAAAAGCTTGAAATTAAACTAAGTACTTTAATAATAGGAGCGATCGTTGAAATTTCTAAAAATAAAAGACAGATTTTTGATTTAAGTGACTAACGATGAATTTCTTTGGCAGCTTATATTTTTCTCGCCAGAACAGATGAATGCAGCGTTGGAACTGCTATAACTTTGTTATTTTAGCTACAGTATTATTTCGCGATTATTTTAGGTGCAAAAACCATTTTTCGATGTGCTTCAAATGGAGATTGCGCCATGCACTCGTACACTACGGTGCGACTTTCACTTTATTAATGGCAAGAATTCCGTTTACCGCGAAGTCGCATAGCAGTCAACGTTAAAGCAGAAAACAATTGAAGAAAGCAGAAAAATCTTCACTTTGCAGCATCAAGCAAGCAAAATTTACACTCGAATGAATCGCTGGAGAGTGCATAGAGCAGTCTCTTGTAATACACTAAAAAACTGCTATCCGCTTGCACTTTGAAATAAAAATCCTTTCCTTAAAACTAAAATTTTTGCAAAATTGCATGCACGTGTTAACTTTTATGACAGGTAAATTATGATTCTTCAAAAAAGGAACAGCATTTTTTAATCGACCATTTGTTTCAAGCTTTGTAGAGAGTGTCCAATTTAATCTGGGTGACACGCACTTCGATTTGGAAGGTGTCCAGCTTGAAAAGGAAGTGATATATTTCGAACTGGGCTCCACCTTTCTCTAAAATTTGCACGAATTTGCACATTGCCTGCTTGAATATATGTATATGAGGTCTCTCAAAGAAACTCTCGATTTTAACGTCACCGTAAAGTCGTTAAAATCGTTAAATCTTTGATCCGCAAATGTGCATCAGTGACTGAGACCGGTAAAATCATAATATGTAGAAGGCTTCCGCTTCACTTCAGTATAACAACTCATGTTGAAAACAATCAGAAGGCTGCTAATGGACGCCCAAATTTGAGAAGAGCTCTTGATGGGTGAACGGCCACGGGAACTGCCGTAAGTAACATTCCTGTTACAAGGAAATTGGCTCGGGCTGTCAAGGATGTGAACTAATTCGGGCACATTAAATTCTTGCTGTTCAAGTGTACGCAGTCGCCCTAAGACTTACGAGTAGTTTTCATAGTGGTTACACTTACATGCGATAAAGTGAGAACTCAAGGGTTTTCGCGGCGTTTCGGATTTTACCCATATATGTAATTATGACTCTTCCCTTTTTCCGACTTCGGCACCATTCTCTCGCTACCGCCAGCATTCATGGCGCATCCCACCTCTATCCATGACGTCTGTTTTCTTTGCCCATCCAGTTTGGCTGTGTTCAGAAGTACTTATTCGAGTCGTACACTTCCCATCTTCCTTGCCATTGTAGTAGCACTGCAGCCTCTCGAAGCTGATTGTGAGACATCCTTTGAAGCCTTCTCCGTCCTCCCGTACCATAAATTTCGATAGTACCGCATATTCTCCGTCACGGCTACTGTACCTCAAGTCGTCAATCTCCTAATCGATATATCACAAATATTTCAGGTACATGTCATCGTTTTCATTTCTTTGCGTCCTTCTATTAGCCTATGTTGCATCCTCCAGCAGTGCGGTCACAGATCGCAGTGACGATGGACTCGTCGAGTTGAACGACGACAGTGAGCCACTTTATAGTTCTTTCGGCTCTAGTCGCGAATATGACCAGCATTTCCATTGACATTACTTTTCGTGGTTGAGACGTTAGCACCACCCACTGATTTCGAAGCCGAGGCTGCATGATCTTCAAACGCCACTCCTAGGCCGTAAGACGAAAGACGAGAGATTATCAGGAAAGATAGAGCACTTGAGGTAATCTTACAGTTAATTGAATCTGGAAAAGCGGTAAAGGACGGTCGACTGCTTTGCCGGACGCGCCACGCACTCTACTTCTACGAGATGTGTTCAGTGAGGATCGTGTGATTGAGCTGAACGGTGCTAATCAAGCGAAGACTACCTAGCAGTCCAACCGACAGCTAAACATCCAGATATCAGTCGTACCATCATAAAAGCTGGTGAAACAATGCTATGGAGCCAATTTTCGCACAGGAAGGTGCAGGAACAGTTTATATCGAAAATTATGCGTCACTTCGGTCTGCCACATAGGCCTAAAATTTTACAGCACACAGGTTAACCACTCCGAGGATAGAAACCATGAGTGCAGCTGCTGATCCTTAATGAAAGCTCTACAGGTTCAAGCAGCCATGCGGGAGTGCGAGACGCCTTGACGACTTCCATGAGCATCTCGACGACTTCTCTGATACGGAAGAAGCCTTTCCTGGTGGGAAGTCCTGACGCCCACAGGCAACGCCGTCCTGTCGACTTCTGAATGTCTGGAGCAGAGTCTTTCTGCTCCCAGTTGAGCTGCGAGATCACCTGAACGATGGCTGTGACTATAGGCAGCCAAAATCGAACACTAAAGGGAGAACACCGACCTCCTCTGGCTCCGAAAAAAGTTTTTAGGTTCATAATTTTTATATTTTATATTTATATTTATGTTTTCTACTTATATTTTTATTTGATTTGATTTTTGAAGATTTTTATTAATATTTTTTTTATTTTTATTTTAATTTTTTATTTTAATTTTGCACTCTAGTTTTTATTTTTTGTTTTTATTTTTACATTTTTGTTTATCGATATTTTTATTTTTATTTTGAATTTGTTACAATTTATAATTTATATTTTATATTTTTATTTTTTGTGTTTTTGTTTTTTATTTATTTTATTTTCTTTATTTTTAATTTGTTTTTATGTTTAGTTTTTTATTTTTTATTTCTGGTTTGATTTGCTTTCGTTTGTTATATTTATTTTGTTTTATTTTGGATCATCACATGATCATGACATGGGCGCGTGCAGCGCAGTCGGAGGAGGCGCGACTGTCGCGTGCACCCGATACCAGGTTCCTGGTTCGGGTTTCCCGCCCAGGCCAACCAAGCCTTCCATCCCTCCGGGGTGGGTGAATTGGTACCAGACTTGTCTGGGAAGGATAAAGCGCTGACTTGTTCATCGGCTGGCCACCGCAAGTCATTGTATGGCCAAATACGCATTCAGCACGCCTCCACGACATCCCGTAGAAGTAGAATGCGCTGGCGCATCCCAGAAGGGATTGAGTAACGCCGTCCTTTATCCTTTTATCCTTTATTTTTGATCAACGTTTTTTCAAAATAATTGACAAAATGGATAAGCGATTTACCTACATGCTTACCTGGAGCAGAGGTGGATGATCTGTGACGGCGGCAGTCGAAGCGGTGTGGCACCTGCTCGACGTCGTCCACGAGTTACCTGCAAATATCGTCAGTAGAAGGGGTCCGCCTGAGAGGAATTCTCTTCTGACTTATCCGGCTGACGGTACGAAGGCGGAAGGATGTCGCAACACCGTCGTCGTCCACAAGACAGCCGCTTATATGGCTCGAAAACGAGGTCGGCACATGCCGGGGCAATGTGCAGTCGTCCCCGAGGGGGGTGACCGCTCTGAGGTCGGGTCGCGGGTCCGCGGGTCAACCGACTCAGGGATACGTAATTGGTCGATAAGCTGATTTACGGTGTCCAGCCGATGAACAGGTCTATGTCTTATCTTTCCCAGACAAGCCTTCTACCAATTAACAGGAGAACCCGAAGCAAAAAGTATCCTCGATGCAGACGACAGCGGGTGCCTCCTTCGACCGCGCCAATATGTATTGCGCGCCCTCCAAAGTCGATGTTTTGCACCAACCAAGCAAAGTTGGTTCCGAATCACCTACTCCGGAGGGATTAGGTTGGCCTGAGTAGGCAAGTCGAACCAAGAGCCTGAAATCGAATGCACGCAGCAAGCGCCGCAGTCGGCGCCTCCTCCAAGAGCGCTAGCTCACGACCAAAACGGTATGCTATACGTCTGAGGAATATTGGCTGCATTTTTATGTTTGCCTAATCCCTTTAAAAGATAAAATACCGCAGCAAATTTTATTTATTTATGCAGTAATTTCTTGGAGCAAGAGTAACTATGACATGCTTGACCAAACAGTACTAGATAGTGGATCGAATAAGTTGTTATGAAAAAGAGTTGGTGGCAGATATCTATAAAAAATCGTGTTAGTTGGATGGAACCGATATGCTTCGGCATGTTTTACCGTTATTTTTTCCAACCTAACCGCATCGACTAGTGTTCCCTATTAAAAATATTAAATAAATAAATAGAGATAGCAGACGATTACTAGCTTTTAAACATTACGTAAACGTCAAATTCTTTTTTCCAGGAGTCGAAACGTGGACACCCTACGACAAATTGAAACGAGCTCGAAATCCCTATTCATGGATGCTCAGAGAACAAGGCAAACGAGCGAGGAATCCCTACAGCTGGATGGTTCAGCAAAAGGTAGGAAATAAAGAAGAAATTAGATGATTAAAAACGACTGCCAACGCAGGCGAAAAGGATATGAAACAAGAAGGACTCGAGGAGTGAAATATGAAGTCTTCAGCACAGAATTTGTCAGAAGATACTCTTTATTTAAAGTCGCATGCACAAGTGATCGTGAATCTTCTCTTCTGTATTCATCCCAACCATAAGTTCGACGACGACTATAGCGATAAAAATTTAATTTTTTTTGTGCTTACATGAAGAATCAAAGTAAGGGCCCGCGTGTTTTTAAAACTGTTCTTAATGCACCGCTTACAGGTGTGAAACTCCATGGAAACAAATTTGCTATCAATCGAATAAAAATCGCAGCCTTTTGAACGAGGGCACGGCGCAATCTCTTATTCTAGCAGTAAAAATGACCACCTTCCTGCCCTGCTCGCTTAAGCAATTTTTAAACAATTATTTTGCCTTAAAAATGAGAATTTTATAAAATTTCAAACAATGAGCTCACTTATTCACTAGGAATCCCGTTTCATAAATAGGGCGCAAAACCTTCTTAGTCAGATCCATGAGTCGGCTGTTGGCTGCTCATTGAATCTCCATCCTATTAGCTGCCAAAATCGGTTATTCGAATTAAATGAAGTCATCTTCCAGGAGAAACGCGCAGTTCGCTTCGCCGACGACATCTACCGCCAACCGAGGAATCCGTACTCGTGGATGTACACAATGTTCGAGAAACGAGCCCGCAATCCGTACAGCTGGATGAATACCGATGCCTGAGCTGCCCCCTCGAGTAGCGCCGCTCTCCACTCGGCCGTCCGTCGGGTCCTCTGGCACTGATCGGCGGTTGCTGAGGGTCATTTGGTCTCCTAACGCGTTGCTTCGCTCTGTCAGACTATGAACTGTTATGGTGTCATTCTCAGTTGTTAGTTAGTTCGCTGTAAAAATTAACTCAAACGAACATTGATCTCAATTCTCAAGGTTCCACTCTAGTTGCCATAGAAGAACAAAGACATATACGCTGATCTGATCTCATTCTGGATAAATATTTTCATTGTTTCTTCCTCGTGGGCAAGGGACATAGAAGCGACATGCGGTTTTACTCCAGCGAAAATAGTGAGTTTATTGGGTTGATCGAAAAGTCTTGCAACGCTTTACGCTACTGCCAGTTAAATTTGTTAGATCTCTTACAGTATTAATCTTGTGTGATGAAGTCACAGGCATTCTCGAAGCTTCCTCAAGGATACTATATAAGGTCTCGTCGAGTACGAATACAGCAACAATGTCAACGACAAACAGCAGCGTCCTACGACCTATCGTCTACTACGAAATTCTGCAAAGCCATTCCGCAAGGACTGCAGCCTCCAACATCTGCGCTGCTTTCAAGCAGGAAGTCATTCACTATTCCACAGTAGCCCGTTGGTATCAGAGCTTCAAGGCTGCAGATATCTCTCTAGAAGGTCGACCTCGTTCACTTCTGTGCACTTCTGTTGGACTCCGAAGGCATGCTTTACTGGGAGTTCCTGGGTAGTGAGACCACAGTCACAGCATCTGTCTACGCTACCCAGCTCCGGCGCTTGGCTGACGCCCTGCGCCAAAGACGTCCAAAACGGGAAGGTCGCAAAAGTGAGTCGCGAGAAAATTCAGGAGTTAGGCTGGGAAGCTCTGCCCCATCAATCGTACTCTCCAATCCTCCCTTCTTCTGACTACCACCTGCTCAGAGCTATATAGCAGCACGTTCGAGGTAGAGAGTTCGATGGTCAACTGGAAATAGAGGTTTCTGAATTCTTTTCCTCTCAGCCCTCGGAATTCTGGCAGAAAAGAATTAAAAGGCTGCCTGAATGAGGCAGGATATTAGACCTGGATGATTTATTTATTTATTTATTTATTGCACATGTTTGTGCGCTATACAAGAAAAGGAATGTAATCGAAGAGAAACATAACATTTAACGAACTTGAGTGTTTCTCGATTCATGTTTGTCACTGAAGCAAAATTCAATGAATCGTAACGCCGCAACAAAACAAGCTCTCAATTGCAAAAATGGAATGCAGAGACTTTGGAGGAGAGATTATGATAAGGATGTTGAGATAAGGGTGATGAATTGTAACGTGCTAATGCTTCAGTGCCGATACCATTTCTGAAACAGTACATAATTATTATAAGCTTAAGAAATAGTGAAAATTGAAGAGAGTAAAGAGATTTTCTGTTGCGAGTTACGATTCTTATTGTTTGTGAAGTGATGGGGAATATATCACGGACTGTTTTTTTGTATATTGTGTTATATTGTATTGTTTTGTAATATTGTTGTGCTAGTGTTGCAAGATTTTTCGATCAACCTAATACGTTATCAACCTAATACGTTCGTTTAAGGAATCTCAGACCCAACTAATTCTGATTGAAACGTTATTTACTATTTAGGACGCAGTTACAATTTGTGACTTAGTGAGACATCTTCAACTTGAAGAATTTTAGTTGCTTTAATCGTTTGTTCTCTCGACCACGCACTACCAACGTCTACAGTCCTCTACGACTCATGCCAGAGTAGCTAAGTAGGTCCCCTACACTAGATTGACTTTTAAGATAAAAGTAACTTCACGTTACTTAGTAAAGATTATCAAAAAGAGATGCTGTCATAACACTCTTGGGTACCATGATGGTCCTTGGTATCACGTAAAACCACACAATCATCACGCTCAACCCGAAAATGTCATCAAGGAGAATAGCCTATTATTTTTTAGTCCAGTCCACCTAATCTGTGAGAAGCTGCATCGTTGAAGGTTCGATAAACGTCAGGAAGTTGGGCAGCATTGGACAGTGGAAGCGCGCCAGCCAATCATGTGAAAGCAGAGTGCCAACCGAACATACGCCAGCCAACCAGGGTACCGAGAGTGTACTCTTTCTCGGAATGGCATGTTCGTTTGATGTGGAATGGTTGCCTCGTGCACTCTTACCTCTCAATGCTGCCCACATTCGCGACATGGGCTGCTAAAGCTTCCATTAATCTTGAGCTTAGACTCCCAATTTCTCCACAAGAGTGAACTGAGTCTCTACTCTACGATTCTTCTTTGAGCCGATGCCCTTTAAAATTTATGCGGCAAGAGGATAAAGAACAAAGTTGTAAATAAATAAATAATTACATGAAAACTGTAGAGGCCAGTAGAATATTTGTAATTATAAAATTAACCCTTATAAGATGTGTTACGCACTCTACTTCTACGGGTTGTCGTGGAGGCGATATATTTATTTATTCATTATCCTTACAATAGAATGCTGTCTTGTATGATCCACCGTAGTGTAGTCGGAATGGTGTCAGCCACCAAATATATATATATATATATTTATATTTATATAGATATTGGAATAGATACATATAAATATATGTAGTAAGTAGTGTATAGTCGTGTGTAGAGTATATAGAAAATATAGATACAGTATTATGTAGTATAGAATAGAGATATCCGAACGAACCAAATAGACGACTCAATGGCTGCAAAACACTTTGTTAAAAATAAGTTAATATTTGAAATCGAAAACGCTTAATCTATGGAAAGCAATATTCCACGTCGTGCTTCATATGCCAAGAAAATCAAGAATTGTCATGATTGATCTTTACAGATGGTGTTTACAGATCTGGAATGTCAAGAGTTGATAGCATATCTATTTCTTTGAGTCCCCTCTTCAATGTCGGAACGTTAGGTGCCTCTCTATCATTGTGTGAGATTAACTGAAACCATCTCTCTGCTCGAAAAAACAGATTTGAATGCATATTGGCTATACGATAACTTGCGGTGGCTAGTAGATAACAATTCAATGTTAGCCATGGACCAACGACTTGCTCCAGTTCCTGCTTTATGAGCAAAATAGAGCAAAATATTCTAGAAGGTCTTTCCTTGATGTATTGCAAATACATCGATGATTGCTTTATTATAACATTATATAGGAGGATAACATCAACACAGTCCGAAATGGATGAGTGTTTCAATCTACTGAAATCTACTTTTAATACGACTTTCTTTAAAGTTTTAATTTACCCACCCAAAAACGTGAATACATTGTTTAAAATCTTATAGAATTCTGTTTTTTAGAAGAAATAATGGTTTTAAGTTAGTTTTGAAGAGCAACAAGGCGACGCGTTCTTTAATCGACTGATAGCAAAACTTCTGGCCGCATGGAGTTTCACAGCTGTAAACGATGCAACAAATACAATTGTAAGAAACAGATATATCCTCACTTTAATGCTTTGTGCAAGCGCCATTTACACCATTAATGAAATAAAAGTCATGACTACCGTTTTTTGAGTGCATGGCGCGATTTCCTTCTGTAATGCACCAAATGATTACTGTCTTGTTGCTTTCAAAAAATCTTAATTAATTGTTTTTTTCTTAAAAAGTAACGATTTTATAAAATGATTTGTTCTTATTCGAGCAGCTGAACACAAAAAAATTCGAAGAACCGTTTTACCAAATTTTCCTTCAACAGAATTTTATTCTAAACATCTTACAGAGTCTGTAGTCTAACCTGTTGAAAACTCGTTTCGATTTGAAAGACGCTAATATAGATTTCAAAAGCATTATGCTTGTTTAGAAGTGTCTAGTTTAATGTGAAATGTGCACAGATTGACGGTGTCCTGTTTGACGTGAAGCTACATCAAATTTGACGCACAACGGTGTGAAAAAATGGGAAGCTTCAATAAACGATTTTCTTCAAATGAACCGTTGCTGCTGCCCCACTGCCTTGACAAAACCTCTTCTAATTGAACTTTCCCTCATCTTGTGAAGTAAGATTGGACCGTCAGACAAAACTAAGATAATTCACAAGGCGAAGATTTTGTCAAGGAATGGTTACAAGGGTCGAAAGGTAATTTGTAGAAGTTTGATGCATAACGAGAAAGCGGAAATTGTTGCCGTGTGACGCAGTACCTGGGGTTTTTGATGGATGTCAGGAAATGACATATCGCGCACGTGTTCGCTGATTGTGTTGTAGACGTAGTTGAGCCAAAAAATAAGGTCTGAACTACTTTGCTCTTTAGGAATACATTGACGTTTGGCCGTTGTTCATTGCTTAGGGGTGGATCGAATTCCTGCATCACTAGGGTACATCTGTCTAGACCGGTTGGGATGACTGGCATCAAACTCTGTCACCGCCTACTATACAGTTGGATCCTCATCTGCAGAAATAGCTGCATGGGTAGCAAACCCGAACGTCAAAACTCAAGCAAGCACGCCAAGCGTAAGCAAAAGTTCGAGTTAATATTTAACGAGTCATGCTGAATTCCGGAGAACTACATACCCGAAAAGTGGAACTCCTAGTGAAGACTTGTCAAAACGGTTTCATAGAAAGCTATCCAATCCTCATTCATGCCAACTAAGCAGGTCTGTCTATGTAGTGGGTCGGGGATCTCCAGATCAACCAATTCCTCGTCATTAATTTTCATTACAGTTACGATGGCTAAACCAAAATCCGCACTCGTTGGGAGGAATATGAGACGTTAACCGAATCCTGGTGTACGTCGAGCGACGTTTGCAATATATCTTCTGAATTCGGACACACCTAAAACCAATTCTACGACACTTCTGACACACGAAGAATGTAGGACGATGCTGACGTGAAGTCATTCACACGCCTTTTGGATCCCAACGCACATCGGACGAAATCTGTGACATGTCTTCTGATGCTTGGCGCTCACTAATTCTGTAGTAATGGGCGCGTGTAGCGCAGTCGGAGGAGGCGCAGGCTGTCGCGTGCATCCGATATCAGGTTCCTGGTTCGGATTTCCCGCCCAGGCCAACCAAGCTTTCCAACCCTTCGGGGTCGGTGAATTGGTACCAGACTTGTCTGGGAAGGATATGTTCATCGGCTGGCCACAGCAAGTCGTTGTATGGCCAAATACGCATTCAAATCGCCTTCACGACATCCCGTAAAAGTAGAATGCGTGGCGCATCCCAAAAGAATGACCCTCCTGACAATGCATAAGCACGGCGCCAACGCCTTCCGAATCTCGACAAATGTTTGAGAACGTCTGTGACATGTCTTCTGAATACTTACCTACGCCCGTCATGCGATAGCTCCGGATTAAGAAAAGACGTTATAGACTTCGCGTGACGAATGTGGATTCAAAGATGGGCCAAAGAAGTCGTGCACTATCCCACACAAAAACTATGCAGGCGTCTCTGCGAATGCATATATGTTGTACAATGGCCTTCCTCCTCTTCCTTACCACAAGAATCGACCAAGTTGCTAACGGATAGCAAGCAGTATCTATCAGCCCACCAAAACATTCACTTTTGTCTATGCTTATACAGATTCGACACTTCGGAGCGGGAACCACACGATAATAAGTGCGAAAGCGTATATGAGCATGTCTCTCACTACGTAGGGCACTCTTTGTGGTATTCTGTTGGCCGGAAAGTTTTGGCGGTTTTTGTGCAACTGCTTCTCGTTTGTTTATTAAAGGATAAAAGGATAAAGGACGGCGTTTCTCAATCCCTTCTGGGATGCGCCACCACATTCTACTTCTACGGGATGTCGTGGAGGCGACATGAATGCGTATTTGGCCATACAATGTCTTGCGGTGGCCAGCCGATGAACAAGTCAGCGCTTTATCCTTCCCAGACACGTCTGGTTCCAATTCACCAACCCCGGAGGGATGGAAGGCTTGGTTGGCCTGGGCGGGAAATCCGAACCAGGAACCTGGTATCGGGTGCACGCGACAGTCGCGCCTCCTTCGACTGCGCTACACGCGCCCGTTTGTTTATTACTGAACCAATATTCAATTTACGTCGCATTTTTATAGAACGCCTAATGCGGAATTCTTCGCCTGATCTGAGAGAGTATTAGATTGTCGGATTACAAATGTCAAAAGCTTTTGATTTGACATTTCTCTGAAACTGTGACTTCTTGGATGTTGTAACTTTATGTGTTCAACAAGCGTTTCTGAAGGCATCTTTCGCCAAAGTTTTTCGTTCCGATTCGTTGACCCTTTTAAAGAATCTTTTAGATTAATTATGATCGAGCAAAACTACCGAGTGCAGATCTGCTGGCTGTACGATTTCAAGCAAGGAAGAACTGCTGCATCTTCTCTGAAGTATTTGGTAACGGAGTTCCATCACTATGTATGTCAACGCCAGCGATGCTTTCAACGTTTCCGAGACGGTTTTGAGAGCCTTGAAGGCACATCAACGGCATCCTGAACATGTGGATAGCCAGGAGTTAAAGGGAGCTGTTAAGTCGGTTCTAGCACAAACTATACGTGAGCTCGCACAGAGCTTCGGTTGTCACCATTCTCCTATTGCCGATCGTTTGCACGCTGTCAAAAAGTCAAATCGGTGTGGAAAATGGGGACCACATCAACTCAGCGACACAAACAAGGCAGCACGAGTCGCCATCGCTGGAATTCTCATCCGCAAGACCAAGAACAACGGTTTCTGTGACTCCGTCGTGACGTCGGATGAGAATTGGATCCACTACGACAACACCACACAAAAGCGGCAAAGGTTGAGCCCCGGTGAGGTTCCAAAGACAACTACGAAACCTGACATTCACGGAAAATTGTCATGCTCTGTGCTTGGTGGAACAGTAGAGGTCTGGTGCATATTGAGGTGCTGGATCCAGGCCAAACAGTTACGGTCGACCTTTACAAAGAGCAACTGAGCCGCGCGGACCGAGCTCTGCGCCGGCAAGGAGTGAACACAGCAACTGTGAAATTCCAACTGTGAAATTCCTCCATGACAACGCTCGACTGCACGTGGCAACAATCACGCTACAAAAATTGAGGAGTTGGGCTGGGCTTTTTGCCTCACTCACCTTACATCCCAGACCTTGCGCCATCAGACTACAGACTTTTACGGTCGATGCAGCATGCATCGGGGAGAGACAATTTAATAATCGTGACGAAGACGAAATTTAGGTTTCCAACTTCTTCGAGTCGCAGCCACCGTGAGTTTTTCAAGAAAGGCAACCATTCTTTGCGAGGACATGTCATTGATAATAATGGAGATTATCTCTTGTACTATGGTACGGTTATTCGTTTCTTGTAGAGAAATTTATTTTTGAGCAAAAACGACATTTATATTCCGACAACCTAATAATTTGTGTTTTACCTATACTTAATAGTTGTGGTTAGATGTAATAGTTCGAAGACTTAATGAAGTATGCCGTAAGAGCAAATGCGAACGATATTTTATCCCAATTTCCAAATTGGCCAATCCGCCGGCCGTAGGAACAACACACCAAATCAGCCATATGTACAGGGTGGCCGATAAGTACTGTCGCGATATTTGCGCGCACCTTCTTCTCTCATTTTTTTTAATATCGTGTGTCTTTACGTTCATCGTTTACGACATTAAATCCAATTTCTTGCGATACATGAAAATTTTTGTTTGTAGCCTATATGCGACCATACCCTCATCGAGAAGCAGTAGCCCGCCTCGCTGAAAGCGGAGAGTCCACCACCGCCGCTGCAAGGAAGCCCAGTATTCCATTGAGAATAGTTCAGCGGATCATCAAGCAGTGGAATGAGAAAGGGAACGTCACCGTAAAGGTAAAGTCAGGTCGTCCTCGTTCTGTGAATCCGTGCGATAATTAAGAAGAGAAGGAAGATCCGTGCGATAATTAAGACGAGAAACGACAGCATATCTCTTAAAAAGATCGCAAAGAGCCTCGGAATTCCTCGTTCTACTGTCCAGTCAATTGATAAGAATGAACTAGGACTTCGCAGCTATCGTCTGCTCAACGGACAGCAGTTTACAGAGGCAGTCAAGGAAAAAGTGCAAGAAGCTGCTACGGCTTTTCTCAGTGCGCCGCGTCAAAGATGTGCTATGGACCGATGAGAAAATTTTCACTATCGAAGTCGCACACAATGCTCAGCATGATCACCTGCTCTTAAGACCCGATCAAGGACACACTTGGAAAAGGAACATAGTTACAAAATCGCTGTTTTCCAAAAGACTGATGGTGTGGGCAGGTATTACAGCAAACAAGGAGACGCCGCTGCTTTTTGTGGAAAGAAACGTGAAAATCAACGCAGGAACATACCAAGAGGAGGTTCTAAAAAAAGTAGTCCTTCCCTTCTATAAAAAAATCCCGAGATGATCTTTTAACAGGACTGGGCTATTGCCGATGGAGCGAGGACGACGATTGCGTATCTGGACGCCAACTTCCCTGGATACCTAACGAAGGATCAGTGGCCGTCTGATAGCCCGTATTTAATTCCCTTCGATTTTGCTATACGGGGATACCTAGAGCAGAAGCTGAGGAAGAGGACCATCACCAATTTGGACTAGCTTCGCCGCGAACTTAATCAAGCCTGGGCAGAAATCGACGCCAACTACCTGCGGCGCACCGTTGAGTCAGTGAAACCAAGTCTTGAAGCCTGGGTAAAACCCAAGGAAGGTCACTGCGAAGCACTCTTGTGAAATCCAATCTACATGTTGCTGGTTATATTAAGGAATAATAGTTTTTAAAAAATCTTGCGTATTTTTGAAAACGTGACGTTTTTCGCGACGACAATACTTATCGGTTACCCTGTATAGGCCGAATAATGTTGGAGAAATGACCGTGCAACGGTGGTTCGAGAAACTTCGCTCTGGAGATTTCAGCCTTGAAGATGCACCCCAATGCGGCAGACCTACAGCAATCCAGGACGACGATTCGAAGGCCTTCGTGGAAGCCGATCAATCGCTAACAGTCTATGAGATTGCGGTAGCCTAGGAGTCAGTAAAGCTGCTCTTACAGTTGCTATGAAACGCCTAGGAAAGGCGAAAAAGCTCGAAGATGGGGTGCCTACGATTTGAGTGACCACCAGAAATTGTAGAAACATGTTCTTCTTTGCTTCTTCACAATCAAAATGACTTGTTTTTGCTAGAGTCGTCACATGATGAAAAATGGGTTCTGTATGAAAACCGAAGGCGACTAGGAAGTGGGTTGATGACGACGAACCCTCCCCCCCCCCCCCCCCTCAACCACTTCCTAAAGCCGAAATCCCACCAGGAGAAAAGACGATGGTGATCAGCGGCTAGCGTGATTCACTACAACTTTCGGGAGTCTGGCCGAGCCATCACAGCAGAGTCCTACTATGATGAAGTCGACGAGATGTACCGAAAATTGCGTGAGCTGATCGACAGAAGAGAACCCATTCTTCTGCACAACAACGCCATACTCACCAGCCCAACCGACTGCCACCTTTTAAGCACTTTCAGAACTTCCTCGCTGGTAGAACATTTGCAAATCAGGACCGCGCAAAAACAGCCTTTCTAGAATTTGTCGCATCTCGACCACCTAGTTTTTTCGCTGATGGAAATAGTAATCTAGTTTCGTGTCGGGAAAAGTATGCTGATTCGAATGATGCTTGTTCCGACTAAATTCGACGACTATGCCCGCCACACTATTCACAGATCGCGGTACGAAAATTAAACAAACTAGGAGTTGAAGTTTCGCCTCACTCGCCATACTCACCAAACCTTGCACCAACCGTCTACCACCCTTTTAAACACTTTCATAATTTTCTCGCTGATGGAACCCTCGCAAATCATGACCACCCAAAAGCAGCCCTTCTAGAATTTATCTCATGTCAGCCACCCAGTTTCTTCGCTGATGGAGTTAGTCAACTAGTTTCGCGTTGGAAGAAGTGTGCTGATTCGATTGGCGCATGTTTCGGTTGATGCTATGATCGTTTGAAGCGGACCAGTCAAAACTGCCAGAACTTTCCCGCCAACCCAACACTGTGAGCAGCTAAGTGCGGGAGTTACTCCGACGCGGTGCGGCAGTTTATTGTGCTTTTTCTTAGCCTCACTGAATCCAGCTACGACTAGTGTAACATCGATTAAATTGGAAAAAGTGTCGAAATAACATTTGTACCTCCCTCGCCCCTTACCAACCCTTTGTTGACCACCTTCATGACGAAGGGAGCAATAGTGGCGTTCCAAGACATGTATATGCCTCGCTAATCCTCTTAGTGCGTAGCAGTCTGACGAAAACATCGGCGTATGTCTGGCACTAGTTACAACAAGAGGTGCAAAGCGCACAGGAAAACATAGAAAAACGTTTGAAAGGTAATCATGTACGTTATGAATGCGAAAGATAGTTAGCTTCAAGGAAAATTGTGTCTTTTAAATGACTAGGCGGAGCAAATCGGGAAGTTCTTCCGAACTACGTAAAATCCTGCAGCTGGAGGTGCAGAAGTCGCTTGAATTTGATGGATTACATTTCTGGCTGTTTAGTTCGATAGATTAGATTTTGTCACTCTTTCGGATTCGTTAAGGAGGGATCAAAGCAAGAAAACTACTTTCGATAACTTTCAGCACCACTAGTCGTGAATGTGGCCTACTTGAGGGGCAGGAGCGCGAGCAGACCAATCACGACCGATTAGACAGCGCGCCTGCTAACCAGAGCACTAACCACCGGTAGTGTAGGGCTGGGGTCGGATTCATCAAGGGTTCAACATTAAATTTATGCGACGCAGAATGGAGAAACAATCTGTCATATATATAGGGTGCGTAAAAGGTATTGACGCACTAAACGTAAACGTTAAATTACAACACATTATAAAATTCAACAAGTTCATATACAGAATGTCAATAATGATCTTGCGAACAGAATAGCATCACTTGCATTTTATATGGGCTTCATTGCTGTGAATGCAGGGGCGAAGATGACGAGGAAAGGCATCGACGGTGCGCCGCAAGTAGTCCACGTCGATTTCGTTCCATGCTTTGACCAGATCATCCTTCACTGACTTCATACTTGTGGGAAGTAGCGCAAGCCTTGTTCTCCAAATCTTCCCATATAGAGTAATTCAGCGGATTCAAATCCGGTCTACGCAGAGGTCATTCCTCTGCCGGAATGAAGTCCTCCAAGTTGGCGCGGCACCAGTCCTGAACAATCCTCGACTCTGCGCAGGAGTCGAATCCTGCTGGAAGACATATGGCTTACTCTCGAGGTGGGATTCGAGCCAAGGAACCATTGCTTCTCTAGGACATGAATACAGATAGTTCTACTGATTTATCTTCACTCCTGTATCCACGAGAACGAGAGACGCTTGTGATGAATGCAGAAACCATGATATTGGCCGGATGCGCCTACCTTGTAGCGAGCCTTCCGCCAGAATTAGCACTTTGGAGGTCCTTGAAGAGCATGTAAGATTGTTGCGGGTTGAATGCACAAAAGAATCAAGTCATTGAAGGTCAAAGCATAGAATGAAACCGACGTGGACTACTTGCGGCGCACCGTCGATGCCTTTCCTCGTTGTGTTCGCCCCTGCATTAGCAGCAAAGAAGCCCATATAAAATACAAATGATGCTATTCTGTTCGCTAGATCACTGTTGACTTTTTGTATAAAAACTCATTAAATTTTACGATGTGTTGTATTTTCTAACGTTTACGTTTAGTGCGTCAATACTTTTTACGCACCCGAGCACAAGCTCCAACATTGTGCAGCTGAGACAACTCCTGATATTGCGAACGCATTCGGCTTAAAATCGTCTTCTGAATGTAGAGTGAGATGTTGGTTCGAAAAGCCTTCTTCTGGAGATTTCAACCTCGAGAACAAGCCCGTCCCTGGTCGGAGGATGGCGCTAGTCGATCAAGTTTTTGGAGCAGCCGTTGAGTGAAAGACGGACGCAACTATCTGAGATATAGATGACCACTATGCTACAGTATCGAGGTATCCGGCAAAAATCGGCATGCTGGAGAAGAAGCAGAAGTGGATACCCCAGCAATTGACAGACGAAGAACGCCCCACCCAGTTCAACATCTGTACAAACCTTCTTATCGCCTGGAAGAAGGCCCGGTCTCAATCGCTTGATAACCGTAGATAAAAAAAATGGTCTTGCATAAAAACAGTAAGCGAGGAAATGCCTGGGTGGACAAACTTTCACCACCTTCCTTAATCGGATCTCCACCCCTAAAAGGCTATGTTAACTACGATGCAAAGGTTTGATCCACTACAAGCACCTTGCTGGGCGTGGAAAAGACGAAGCAGAGTTCCGTTGTTGTAATTTAAAAATTGTGCTCAAAAGTCGCGAAAGATGTGGTTGGCAGTAGAGAACAGAAGGGAGCCGTCCTGATTCAGGACAACGCTCTGCGTCACTCTTCGAAAGTCATCCGGAAGAAACAAAGACAGTTGAGCATCAAGCTTTTCCCTCACCCTCCTTATTCTCCAGACATTTTCCCGACTAACTGCCACTCTTCGGAGCTGTTAATGCAAATCTGCGAGAGCAGCAGTTTCGTAATCTGGACCACCCCGAAACCGCCGTCCGAAAGTTGTTTTATTTTTGTAATTTAGATTTTTATTGTAGAGAAATACGCGCCTTTCGAAAACATTGTGTTGAATCGAATGGCTTCTATTTTGGTGGCGTATGGGCCGAGTTACGACATTTTCAACATTTTCCGTTTCGGTAATTACTTTCGCGACAACCTAATAATACATGGAAGACGAATTAGATCCTTGCATTGGAGCGCGAAATTGGAGTAAGAGCGCACTTTCTTCACTCTTTCCCGTGCTAGGCATGCATCTATATCTGCATCTTGAGATGAGGGATGGAGATGAGCTTAAGTGCCATAGCGAGCACCGATTCAAACTGGTCGGTCATATATTACAGGGATTTTTTGAACACGGCCGGGGTGTGGTCTACAAGCCGCTCTTGCCTATTCCCACGCCCTCCTCCGCTGAAGCAAAACTCAACTATGAGTACAGAACGAAAGAAGTTATTACAGTTGTGCCCGAATGAATATTCGAACAATCGAATTCGACTAATTCTATTCGAAATCGAGTTCTCGCATTCAAACATTCGAAAAATGTATGTATATGTATGTAATGAATGTATTCGAATTCGAATGCTCAAAAAAAAAACGCGATAGTCGAATGTATTCGGTTTTCAAATATTCGAAAATAGTCGCTATTGGAATATAGTCGGTTGTTCGAAATTTTTGGGAAAGCACAACTATAGAAGTTATTAAGAAACAAGACTAACAAGGCCACCAACCCGGAATGCGACCAGAACCAATAGTGGCGATTTATGTATGTTCGGTGTTAGCCTAAGCGTAGGTATCATGGGGCATGGATGTCATTAGCTCGAAAGAAATCGCGCTCTAATCCCAGCTTTGCTCTCAAAAAATGTAACTCGTCTTTTCCGCAGTTTTTAGAGCCTAACTCCATAAAGCTCTTTAAGCATAAATAGTTGGTAGAGAAAAGGCAGCGAGCGACCTTTGTACGGAGCCCCGAGCGTTGAGCTGCGCCACCACCATCTGTGATAGTTGTGTTATGATAGTTCTGCTTAAACAAATATATTCGAATAATTATTCGAATAGTCGGATATTCGGTATGTCTAGATTTTTGAATATTGGTTCGAATTCGAACAACGAAAGAGAGCTATATTCGAATAATATTGGAAAATCGAATATTTCAGCATTTTTCGAGAATCGCATGATTTTATTCGAATACTAAACAAATTTCCAGTCTTTAACCACAGAAACTGATTCAAATAAATTGTTTGACTATTCGAGTATTCAAAGAAGCGAAAAATAGGCTTATTCGATTTTCGATTATTCGAAAAATTTGATGAGCGAATATACTCTATCGTTCATTCGCTCGAAAATTTTCGCCATCGAATTTATTCGTTCATTCATCTCTTAGATAAAATTTTCCAAAAGCACAGCTATACTCATCGCAAAACCAGTGGCATGATATCAGAGCGCTCAGAGAGCTTCTAGAGGAGTGGTAAGGTATAGGCAAGTGGAGTAACTGCCAGCCCCATTTCTAGGAGTGTATCGGGACATGAAGTTTGAAAAAAAGAAAAATCCCGAAAAGGATGGGAGGAAAAAACGATGCAATGAGGTGTTGAACTCCGACTGACTCGGGCTGTGGTTTGCAGGCACAGACGAGGGCAAGCCGCAGCCGACAATCAGCCAAGTTGGTCTCCTGATGAGTATCGGTAATCGACGTAGTGAACTAGATGATAGCTACTGCCATAGAAGTCGGTGAATAATCACTAATCAGGTTGCATATTATTTGTTATTAGGTGCTATTATTTTATCACGTGTTTCTATCAGATTATTATTTTTTAAATTAATTCACTGATAACTATTAGGTTCACGAGTTTTTACATAGAGGGCTCTCGACGATTCTCGTGGATATCCTCTCTTATCCATGATGTTTCGTTTACCTTTACCCGTTACTAAAATTAGGCCTCGATACACAATCTCCTTTGGAAGCGGCTTTTTTTGCGCATACAAATGGATTATTACCGAGCGCTCGCACAAAAAAAAATCGCGTACTATCGTACTGTCGATTCTACAGAGGCCTTTCGTTTTACGCTGGAGTACGGTAGGTTATGGTAGATACAGGTGAGTAAGGTTGTCGAGGTCATAGTCACCGATTTAGCCCAAACTTTGGTTAGGGGGTTATTTGGGGTGTTGATCACGAATCTTACATCAGTTTTTCGTATTGCGCAGGAGTTTGGGCGAAATCAGTAACCATTACCCCAGTCACTCGTATCTACGTAATCTACCGTAATCGGCCGAAATTTTGAAAACGAATGTCAGATTTGTAATCAGCACCCAAATAACCCCTCCCCCCTAGGCGAAGTTTGGGGAAAATCGGTGATTATGAACTCTGCAGTCTTAGTTACCCGTAGCTACCGTAAACTACCGTTATCGGCCGAAATTTTAAAAACGAATGTCGGTCGAAATTTTTTTGCGACCTCTCCTCGACCTCTGGAGTCCCGTGCTAATAGTGGTCAAAATCGATATACGTCCTCGGCACAAGTAACAGGTTACTCCTATCGCTGCCATCGCGGACCGTGAACAGAGCTGTACACGCCTTCTCTTTATATAGGCCACATCAACGTCTAGTACCACTGTAAGGCGTTATAGACGACGCCAAGGCCTGGAATCACCAACGAAGGAGCCGGAAAATCATTACCACTGATTTAGCTGACCGACACCTTGCCAGAAACTTACCGGCCGCTGCAATTCACGAAAGATACGGTTAAGGACACGCGTGTGCGCCCGACTACACTTGGCGCCGTGCCCAACTTGTTGCCACTGGGTCATACGTTAGTCGTAAAGTTTTACTGGTACTTCACCGTGTCGTTTACCCGACTCTCTAGCCGGGTAACCGTCACAACGAATTTCACAGAAAGCCTACCAGGCCGCGCGTTGACGAATCGCGGTACGTGACCGTTTCCAGACAAGTTGCATCGTTAATAAAGGATAAAGGATAAAGGACGGCGTTACTCAATCCCTTCTGGGATGCGCCAGCGCATTCTACTTCTACGGGATGTCGTGGAGGCGACATGAATGCGTATTTGGCCATACAATGACTTGCGGTGGCCAGCCAATTAACAAGTCAGCGCTTTATCCTTCCCAGACATGTCTGGTACCCAGTCACCGACCCCGGAGGGATGGAAGGCTTGGTTAGCCCGGGCGGGAGATCCGAACCAGGAACCTGGTATCGGGTGCACGCGACAGTCGCACCTCCTCCGACTGCGCTACACGCGCCCGTTGCATCGTTACCGGCCAGTAAATCATTGATGAATCCGAGCCCAGGCGCGGCGTAATGAAGTCTACCCAAATCGATTGAGCGGCACAGACGATCGATATTGTTAGCCTTCATAACACCGCGACGCAGGTGTGAATGCCGCCTAGTACCATAACACTCTTTTTTGCGATATAGTTTCAAGAAATTTATTCAAATCATGACCTAAATAACAGAATCGTGTATCACTTATGTACAACAGCAATAGTATGAAAAAATGAGATCACTGACAAGTTATCCCGCAAACGAATTCGTTTGATACATAATACCCGACGAGTTTCGCAGAGAACATGCAAATCGACAATCGATCAAGGTACCGTAATTACCGTATAAATAGAAATCCAGAACACTTCAGGCAGATCGGTTTAGTTGGCCGGTCAACGAACGCAATCAATGTCGATCGTCTGATGAGCATTCCTTCTGGTCCCATTTGGAAAGCCTTGAAATGCAGTGGGTTGATGCATGTGCCTATATGCCATTTTCACGTCAAACCATACAGTGTTCTAAACAAACTTGATGCTTCTGAATTCAAAGTAAAAATCTTCTAAACCGAAACGAGCTTCTTACACGTTAAGCTCACCTGCCCAAATGAGTGTCATGAATTCTATAAAATTTTATTTTTTAACATTTTTTTAACATAAAAAAATTAATATTCGTTTTGAAGCGCAGCAAGGTAGCACCCGTTCAGTGCATTGTAAAAGATATCGGGCTACGCCCTTGAAAAACACATCGCGAGCTTTATTTGATTGATAGTATAAATGCTTCATACATGGAGCATCACGGTGAGGATATATGTGTTCTTTACAAGTGTTTCTGTTGTGTCATTTCAGGTACGAAAGTCCATGTAAACAAAAAATTGTTATCAATCGAATAAAAGTCATAGCGTGTAGTACTAAGGCATGGCACAATCGCTTATCGCTTTTTTTTGTGCCAAAGCATCCGGCTTTCCCTTCTTTTAAACAGGCTTTAAACCACTATTTTTCCAAAAAATAAGAATTTTAACAATTTTAATCAATGCGTCTACTTATGAGGAGATGGACTAAACCTTCAAGGAAAGTCATACCTAAGTTTACCTGAACAAAAAATTATTCTAACCTTTGAGGAAGTCTCTCGTGTAATGTGGAAGAAGCTCGATCTAATTTGGAAGATGTTCAGTTTGATTTCAGAGGCGTTAGATTTGCTCGAAAGAGTGTCCAATTGGACGTGAACAGTGTCCAGTTTAGCGTTAAATGGCATACATTTAGTAAAACAGTTTGAAAGGATCTCACAGTTTCTGCTGAGGTTTCGATCCTTCGTCAACCTTCGTCGATCCTATGTAGCCATTTCCTGAATAGGGTCGTCCATAGCTTGGCATTGCCCTACACATTCCTGCTTGACAGTTTCCAGGTGACTGACTAACCTATGCTGGTGAAGCTGTTCATTGTGTCACGGACGACTTTCCCTCGTCCACCGCCGACCGGCACCAAACGTTCGGAACCCGGCACTCGTTTACAGTCGTCGAACTTGCACAGCGCTGCCACCCACCGTATACCGTACAGTGTGCGCAGTTGGTTACGGTATCTGAAGGTCTACAGTAGCACCAAGCTAAGGAGAAGGAGCATGCAACACCTCTGGATTCTTATCGGATAAGCAGTGCATTCTTATTCTTCAGCCTGGTTGGAACCACGCACCGGAGAACCGGAACGCATGGTACAACCCAAGGAAGCACTACTATTCACGTCCTGACCTGGTTGAGTACTTCACGTAGAACATGAACGGCGATGAGGTGTTCACCACGATCAGAATGTTGTTGATGTCGTTCAAGAGATAACCGACCGGATGTCGAAACAGCGATGAGAAGAGGATCTCGGCGACGTTCAGAATAAACGAGAACGTGTAGCAGACGAGAAACACTGTAATGCACCCAATTCAATTAATATTCTGATCGATTATTGATCGGCCGAACTCACCAATCACGACGAAGATCATCATCTTCGCAGTGTTATGCTCTCGCTTCTCAGAGGCGACGAGTTCCCGTCGCTGTTCTGCGGCCTGAAGAATCGTTCGAGCCACCTGAAACGCAAGAGGGGAATTTCGGCAGATTTTGGAGAAAAGTTTGAAGAATTCGGCTGCAGTTGGATACATTTACCAAACAGGGAGGACAACAAAGATCATATCCAGGTTAAATCTAGAGCATATTCGTAAAATTCATTATTCATTTGTTAATAATTAGATCACAAATTTATTTATTTATTAGTTTGCACATAGTTGTGTACCAGATAATCCCCGGAAATCTTGTCGAAATCTTGGCAAGGGTTCAGAAGCAAGATCCAGAAGAGAGGTACAACTTTTTGAAAAATGGTAATATACCCTACTATGTATAAAATAGCTAATTTCCCGTCCGTCATTATGTCAGTCCGATCGTCCGCGCAAAATTAATAGCCGCTGAAAAGGCTTTGCAAAACTGACTTCATAATCTGTCTATATTTACTCGGTCAATTGGAGCAGGAAAAAGAGCATGAAAAGCGATGTACAAGCATCACAACCAACGAATAGAATTGATGATAAAACAATCGATATCGATCGATGTTGCCGTAATTTGTTTGAAAATAGCCGTTTCATTGTAGCGGCTTCACAATGGATAGGTAAGCAGTATCGATCGGTCAGTAACTATTGATAGACATTATTGATTTTGGAGGTAAACGTCGTGCGGCCAATTAATATCGATCAATTTTTAACGAATGTTCCGGAAGTTGCAGTTTCACGTGGTGGGATTTAGGAGCGTACAATTTAAATAGGTTATATATAAAAGCAGGAACATATAAATAAATAAATAAAATAAATAATAAATAATAAGAATAATAAAATATAAATAAATAAAAATATATTGATATAACATGTGCAGGTTTTATGAACGTCGGACATGTAGACTAATAACATGAAAAATTCTGAAAATGCGATAATTGATATTTATTTATCCATTTTGTCACGTGGATCACAACAGAATTACCCGCAAAGCATGGAATACAGAGTGATCAAATGTTTGTTTAATACATGGATACCTATGCAATTTGAACGCGAAGTAATTAATTTGCATAAGAACATTTTTAAAAAATTAAAAAGAATAGAAGGAAAAAAGTGACAAAGGCTAGTAAAAGTGATATATTCAATGCTGAAAAGATCGAAAAAAAAAGCCTAGCCGTAAGTAGAAGCTTAGCTGCCTGCAAATGCTCGACCTTCCCGAAGTAGCAGCCAGTTGCCATCAAAGGTCTCATCGATTGGTTAAAAGTAGTTATTGATTGAAATTTTGCTCACCTGCAGGTTCAGCAAGCAGAGCACCATCAGCGGCAGTACGAACTGTGAGAGCAGTGTGGCGATGTTCTGGTACCACAACATGAACAGCGGGCTGTCCCGAAGCAGGGGTTGTACAATCGCCTCCAACGATTCTTCTGTAACCACTGTTCAATGAAGGTATAAAGGGCAACGTTAATCGGTCCTTTTGTGAGATGCACCACGAAATTCATCTCTATTCTGCATACTACTATAAGAAACCCATGGACAAGTCAGTGTTTTACACTTCTCAGGCAAGTCTGGTCCGAATTCGCCAGTCCCCAGGGGATAAAAGGCCTGGTCAGTCAGGACGGGTCTCGAACCTAAAACCTAGAATTGGGATGCAGGTGAACGCCGGCGCCTACTCTGACTGGGCTGACACGCGTCTCTACAGGGTGTTTCAAACATGTGCATACTACTTGGTTGCACTGCGGTCGGTAAAGGTACTGAAAATTTAAGAGCACAGATGAACGCACAAGAAAATGAATATTTTCTGACATATGAACGGTGGGGACTGCGTCCTGCACCCGTCTGATTTCATACGTTGTAGACTTGATCGATTCTATTTCGCTTCAATACTTGTCATAATTTTTTTCATAAAGTGCCCATATCAAATGATCTGTGCTTTTTTAAAATTTACAACTTAGATACACCACAGATTGCAGCCAAATACAGTGCTAGAGTGCTTATAACAAGTGTTAAAGCGAAACAAAATCAAACGAGTGTGAAATGCAAGAAATCAGACGAGTGCGTGGCGCGATCCCCCTCCATAGGTCAGAAAATTTCCACTGCCTTGCGCCTTTATATATGCTTTCAAATTCTTCATACCTTAACTGGCAGAAATGTAATCACCGTTCGAACAGTGTATACAGTTTTTTAAAGATGCCATGTATTCAACATTTTCTAGAAATTTCGTCTTGCATGTTCGAAAATAATTACATAGCACCTCAAAAAAAATTCAAAAAAACAGTAGAATCCCTGCTAAATACCACTTCTATCTGCGGCGCAACGATTTTCCAATCAAAGCTCATAATCTTTAAACTGCTTGGCAAATTTTCAAGCCCTTCATTTCGGCAATAAAATCACTTAAATCAATAATGTGGTGGTCACCTTCTAAGAACTTTTGTTCAAGTGCTTTAAAGGTGCCATCAAATTAACGAGATCTTTGGAAACAATTTTGACACTGGATTGTAATAGATCGCAGATATTTGCCTGATTTGGTATGTGAAATATCCGGGCCGACATGAGACATGACCAGCAGAAAACCAAGAAGAAAAAATTGAAACAAATTCTTAAAACCAAGGCACTAATGGAAGCAATCGTCGATATAGGTAAGCGTCGGCATGAAGAGGAATTAGCTATGAAGACATAAAAAAGGGGTAAAGATCGACGTTATTCAATCCCTAATCGGGACGCAACGCGCATTCTACAGGTCTCAAAAATTTAGGCATTGTTTTAATGGCAAGCCATCAGAGACGTCTAAACCAAAGAAAGGCCGAAATGCACGTAAAACGGCACGGTTGCGCAGTGCCTTAAATTTTTAGATGTGATAGAATGTGTACAAGTCGCTGCTACTCTACTCAGGCGAGTCTGGTAGCAATTCGCCGACCCCGGGATGGAAGACTTAGTTGACTTGGGTGAAATCGAACGAGAAACCTTGACCCGGGGTACAAGCGAAAGCCAACGCCTCTTCCGACTTCGCTACCATAAGTCCCGCGAAACAAAGACGTTAATAAAACTAACAAGTCTAGGAATAACGAAACGCTCACTCAAAAACAATATCGGTGCATAAGTAAAATAAAATTAAAAAACAATAGAAGATACTAGGGAAGGATACCTGGCTGAGAGTCCACAATCTGAAACTCCCAAAATCGCACAAAATTGTAGGCGACGGAGAAAGTCACGATGAGCAACACTGTCAGCAGCGCGCGAGCTCTGAAATGTGCAGGATGACCATTCAATCGATTTGCGTATTCAAATAGTTTCCGCTAAAAATCAGAAAAAAATTAACAGTGTTTCGAATTATAGCTATTTTTTTCGTAGGTGAAATGAAGACGTGTCAAGTTTAACATGCAACAGCAGGCCGAAACAAAAAGCGGCTCTAGTCATTAATATGGACAGCATGGGTAGGCGTGAGTGTGTCAATCAATCACAACCAATCAGAGCCCTGACAGAACACTCTTCTTCCAATAAGCTCGACGGTACACGTCTCATCTGAGTGGAGCAACCTTCGATATGGCTTGATTGGCTGGTGCATCCACGATTCTCTATGCTGCCCAGATTAACGACTACAAGCAGAAAAGATAGTAGATGTTTGACAGATTGAATTGTAGAGGAATGTTGGTGATTGCTTATTTATTTATTGATCAGAAACTGAGGCAGCCAAATCGGCCATTTCATATGCAACGACCTAATATTTGGATTTTGACCTTTTGACCCCTACGAAAGAGAAAAAACTAGGTTCGCTTATTACATAAGATAGGGTAGGTAAGGTCCTCAAAACGGTTGACGTGAGACTTATCCACCGTCCAACGCATTCGTGCAATTTCCACTCCGGAGGGTCCAATCTGCATGAGAATTGCTAAAGTCGAATGATTTTGTTCGGTCGGTCGAAACAGTCTGCTGTAGATGCTGTCCGAACACCATAATAGTGGAGTAATTCGAGCGAGCGATAGTAATTCTTTCGAAGAAACGGTCGCGTGAATTCCACCTCAATGGATCAAATCTGAGCCAAAACCCGCAACTCCGATCGAAAAATCGATACCATCGGTCGATATTGATCCTGAACCCTGCAACATGCTGTGAAGTCGGTCCATCGGCCATCAAAGTCGGGCGATTCCCACTCCAATCGAGTAAATCTGGGTGAAAAGCGATAACTCCGACAGAAAACCGATAATATCCATCGATATTGGTCACTCCATCAAACCCCTCGATCCTCATTTTTCAATCTGACCGTTTTCCGCCAATTTTCATCCATTTTCATTGATTGCACGTGAGGATAACCTTGACAGATTTTACCAACGCTTTTATATTAATAGGATAGATGTGCTGCAGCACATGCGGTGGGATAAACAACGAACCAAAAATTAAAACTTCGTTAAATAAACACGAAAAAACAGTGATAAAGAAAGGAAAAAGAAAAAGGTTCAAGGGGATCGTAGCACTATGTACTGTATAAATACCGTAACAACTAAAAGCAGAAAGATAAATGGTCAGGTGAACTCACCGTGTACTGTAGCGAGCGACTTCAAACGGATGACACACGGCCAGATATCGATCGACAGTGATCGATACCAGCAGCCAAACGCTCATCGATTGAAACATAACGGTCACCGGATACGCGTAGAACATCAACAGAGCAATCGATTTCTCCGACACTAAAACGACAGTTTCCGTATGCAGAAGTGTCGATTGACCATTCGATTAAATCAATATGTACTTTCAGCACGTACCCGGTAAGAAGTAGCGAATGTGATTACTGCTGAACACTGGTATGGAGAGTACGCATACAGACAGATCCGTGGCTGACAAAGCAGATAGCAGGATGTTGATTGATCTGAAGGACACGGTCATGACGGTATGAATCGTGTTTTGACTTTATTTTTTGAATTTTTGAACATAGAATAGAATAGAATGATAATTCCGCATGATCTACCGATCAACCAATTCTTGTCCTCAAGTCTGTTTACAGCTGAATATAGTACTATTTCGCTTAGAAACGTTAGAGATGAGAGTGAAGAGAATTCATTAGATGAATAGATGGTCGCGCCTAGATGAGCAGGATCAGGCCTAGATGATGAAACGATTAAGGTGCCAATTATATATTAGGGTTCCTTAATGGCGACAAAGAATCAGACATGCTTGCTGAAGGCGAATTTTGGACAGCAAAAGGGGCTACGTTTCCAGACAACAATCGGAAAAATCGATATCGATCGATATAATTTAACTGCAAATAGTCGCTGCTTCCTGATGAAAACCATCGCGAAGCAACAAAAGCTCATTACTCAGCTAAACGATAAAGTGGTCAAATGAAGCAGTTACGAGGAGTAATAAAGAATATAAGGATAGATGTAAACAATAAATTAAAGACAAAAGATAGAAATAAATAAATAAATAAAAAGGATGAACTGCTGAAAAGATTATGATTCAATATGATACAATCAATAATCAATTTCCTGCCGCTGCTCTCTGACTGTTACGGAGAGTTAGTTTTAACCACTCAAAAGTACAGAAATATTATAAAATCCAGCCAGCCATTATTTTCGACGAAACCTCTTGGGGAGCTGTCTTAACGTCAATTGAGACTTCAGAGTCTAGTACTCTGTGTATGATCTACACTAATCGTTAAGTTGGCTTATGTGTGGGCTTCCGTTGCCTCTGACACAAAATTATTCAATAATCCATTTATTCGTAATTGTACAAATAAAAACGGGCTACTAGAGCAGAGGAACTCAACAAGACTGAGGCCGCCAGGGCGGTCCTTCTATAACACAAAGAAGACGTAATGTACTTTTTGTTTTCAACGAAGAGTACACTGTAGATGAACTGTGAATGCACTATTTTCTGCCCGTCTGAGGTCTCGTGCGTGAGAAACTCATGAAAAAATAGCAGCAGCCGGTGCTAGCCGCGACGGCCTGCATGGTGCGACCAGCGTGAGTCAGTCAAACGCAGCCAATCAAAGTACCGACCGAACACGCCAGTGCTAGCCGAAAAAGAGATCGACCGCATATAACACTCTGGATGGCACGCCTGCTAGATGTGACCTGACTGGTCGGCGCGACCGACCTCCACATTTAGAACACATTAACGATTAATCGCATTTTTAATGACGAGTTTTAAGCGAAGGTGAATGGCGCCCGGTGTACTTTATGCGTATTGCCTATTGGTAATAATAAGCGTGTGAAAAACGACCACAATTTTTGCATTAAAATGCCAACGGGCGCTGACTTCAGGAAGTGAGTTACAATAAAGCCCTTGAAAAAATGTGCAAAAATAAAAAAAACAACAACTATTTGACCTTCTACTCTGTTGTGTTCCGTTCTGGTTGTTGCTACAGTCTTTATCGACCATGATGACTGAACTTCTTGGACATGAAGATGTAAAAAACGGCTACTACTTTTGCAGCAGAATAGCAGCGAGAACGAATTGATGTGGATTACAATAACATATTTTTCCTGGGCGCGTGTAGCGCCGCTAGTGAGGTGCTCGTGCACCCGACATCAAAGTCTTGGGTAGGGTTTTCCTCCCAGGCCAATGAGCAATCATGCCAATCATGGGGTATGTGACTTGGTATCAGACTTGTCTGGGAGAGATAAAGCGCTGACTTGCTCATCCGCTGGTCACCGAAAGTCGTTGCATAGGCCAAATATGCATTCAAATCGTTTCCACGGAGTTCCATAGAACTAAATAGAATACGTGGCACATTCTAAAAGCGATGGAGTAACGCCGTCCTTTATCCTTTTATGTACTGCAACCCACTTCTAAGCAATTCACATTGTATGCTGTCTAAAGCTTCTATGTGAAGTAGTAACAGTTAAAGTAATCAATTATTATACGTTACTGGGAAGAGCCCCAGCAAGTGGTCAGAGCGGTCGCTTGGCCTATTGCTCACTAGTCGATAAGTGATTTCCCGATTCGATATTTTGCACGTCTAGAGAATGTTCATTCGAGATTGATAACGGTGTAATTCAATGGGGTGCCGATCGATTATTGATTGAATTGATTAATCGAAACAGTGCTATAGTCACCGATGGTGCGGCCTAAAAAAAAACAGAAAAAATTTCGTTTGTGGCCACCACGTTTGCAACAGCACAAGCAAACTGGTAGGATGTAATGACAACTCAGATGTTAAAGTACTGTAGACCCACCGTCTTCGAAAGGCAGGTCGTGTGTAGATGTAGAGCGACAGCGAGTTGCCCACGACACCGAACAGGCACAGCACGATCATCACAACGCCGCAGATCTGCGACAGTAACACGAGCAGCTCAGGCGGAGGTGAGTCCATGACCTGTAGAGGAAGAACAATGTTAGGCATAGGTGCATGAGAAGACGACGAGGAAGACGAACGGAACGGCGAACGACGATAGAGGAGGTGCGTGAAGAAGCTGTGGATTCACGGATGGAAACAAACAAATCGAATGAGGAAGGCGTCAGGAACGGGGCTCGTGCCGCCGACGTCGTTCAAGCTGTTGCTGAGACAAGCAAGGTCTCGCTCTCGTCTTCCCCGCACGTGTCAACAAGAAGGTCCCTCTACGCCGCGCGGAGAGGAGCCCCTGTATAATAAGCCAATAATTGTGCGTGAGTGTGGCTGTGAAGACAACAGCTTGCTGGGCGTAAACGACTTCCGGTCACTTTCCGGGAGCGAGAACTTCAAGAATTCTGGCACCTTGGAGGTAAAACACTGTTTGAAAAGCTTCTCGATCAGAAATTTGCAATTGGATTTCACTATAGACTAACGGAAAGAAGCGCCTACGTAACAAATAATTTTTAAAGTAAATTAAATAATGTATTGTTATCAAAATATTATACCATTAAATAATAAATACATATTGCAGGATCTCTTATGCGAAGAACTGCGCCTTACTTCGTCAGCATCTATACAAATGAAATTGGCACAATAAATGCATAAATGCAAAGAGACGTTGAAAAGCAGCTAGAGGGCGCGCCATGGATTAGATTTTATCGCGATATCATAAGTGTTAGTTCATGGCTGCGTGCTATGTAGTGCAGTTAAAGGAGGCGTCGCCCGGCACCCGATTTCAGGTTCTTGGATCGTATTTCCCGCCCAGAACAACCAAGCCTTTTATCCCTCTGGGATTGGTGAACTGGTAAAAAAACCAGAAGGATAAAGCATTGACTTGCCCATCGGCTGCCGCATCGCATGTCACAGGTAAAGGCCAAATACGCTTTCAAATTGCGTTGAATTTTTGACTTTTATTACATGTGGAACCACATGTGGGATTTAAAGAACAACAGCAACAACAAACCTAAGGAAAAATAGAACAGACCTGGCTACAATAGATCACACTGCATTGTAGGACCTACAACAAGAGTGGAAGAAGAATGAAACACAACGGCAAGAAGAAAGGCTGATTTTATGGAAACGACTAAATGTCAACACTTCAGGTGCACAGATAAAACGCTTTTGAACTTAGCCAACCCGTCAGGGACCTGCACTTTTTTGCTCAGTTTGGAATACTCCGATCCGGCTCTGAAAGTGAAGAAATGCCGCCTAAGCGTTGTACGTGGCTGTTTAAGCACCAGCTTACGCTCAAGTCCTCGTGTGCGTGAGCATGTAAAGGTGAAGAATTTATCAGGATTTAAACCAACTAGTGTTCCCACTATCTTATGTGCCATAACGAGATTATTTCTTTTCCTTCTATGGTAAAGACCGTCAAGTTTTAACATTTTGTTCCTGATTAAACCACGAGGTATACTGTTGTAGGTGAACCCGAGAGCTCTAATGAATACTTTCCTAGTGAAATTATTCTGAACCTTCTCTAGCATATCAATTACGGTCTTCTTTCTTGGATAGAAAACACATGTGCCGTATTCAAGAATTGGGCGAACGTAAATTTTAACGCCTTAATGAGTAGGGAAGGATCACTTGAACTGAGGGACTCAAACAAGAGGAATAACCTCTGCGTGGCCTTACTAGAAATGAGTTTGCAATGATCATCAAAGCTAAGTTTTGAATCGAGGAGAAAGCCAAGGTCTCTAATACAGTCAACACCTTCAAGAATAGTACCATTTATCTGGTAGGCGTGTCTGGGATTAGAGGGTCCCAGATGAAACACCTTTGTTTTATTAACAGACAAGGGTAGCTTCCATAATTTCGACCATAGAACAACCTCATCTATTGCGGCTTGAATGCTAATCGAGTCATCCTCATTCTGCAAACTACTAAAAATCTTTATGTCATCCGCAAACAACTTACAAGTAACACCTAGTCGTTCGATTTCCAGCGGCAGATCATTAATATAAATAATGAATGATAAAGGTGACAACACCCCACCTTGAGGCACACCACTAGGTGCTCCCTTAATACTAGATAGGCAGCCATTAACCCTCACCTGAAAGGTGCGATTGTAAAGAAAACTTTCGATCCAAGCTAATATTCGATGATGTATTCCCACCTGATTTAATTTTAATAGCAGCAATTTGTGCGAGACTCTATCAAATGCTTTTTCAAAGTCGAAGTAGACCACATCGATATTGCGCGATTCTATCAATTTCCAAGGTCCAATCATCAAGAGATTCCAGGATCTGTGTTTCAGTTGATCTCCCTTTCCTGAAACCATGTTGGCAATGAGACAAAATACAATTAGATTCCAAATGATTAACGATACCAATTTTAAGGATTTTTTCGAAAAGTCTGCAAAAAACGGAGGTGATACTTACAGGCCTGTAATTATTAGGATTACTATACGGAGGTTTCTTGGGAATTGGTGTAATGAATGAATGCCTCCACTTCCTAGGCACTTCCGCACGAACAAATATTAAGTTAAACAGAAACTCAAGAGGGGTCGCAATGTGATGAGCAACTTTCTTTATGAATTGAAAAGGAATACCATCGGGCGTCTCCGATGATGCGCTTGGCCACCTTGAGAAAAGTTCTAAGATTTTAACACGACTAAACCAGACTGAATCTTGCATTGCTGGAAAACTTTTACCTAGAAATGGCATGTGATCATCACTTTCCTTGACATAAACACTTTCAAAGAAATCCGCAAGGAGTTCTGCTTTGTTTATATCCGAGACAACGATCGATCCGTCATCCCTATGTAAGGTGGCTACCGGTTGCTTGCTTTTAATTTTTGAGTTATTGAACTTGTAAAAAGCCAATTTGTTCCCAGATTCTAGGATTTTTTCTCCACTGACTTATTAAATTTGGCTAGTTTTTTAACAAATAAATCGAACGCTTTTTTGTAAATACTCCAGGTGTCTACAGCATTGTCAACCATGGCTTTCTTGTACGATTCAACCTTAGCTCTATATAACCTATCAAGATAACCAGGAAGCCTAGTTTTAGAAACCGGAGTTTTCCGCGAAGGAACGAACAGCGATACAACATGCTTCAAAATGAAAATGAACGTCTCATACATCTCAGTAACATTTCCAGAACTAAGAGAAGAGCTTGTCCAGTCAATGGTATCTAAATACGTACCTATAATTTCATAATTTGCCTTTTTGAAATCAGCAATGTAAATGGACTGCTCACATGGAACGAAAGCTGTAAGACGAAAAGGGGAACTAACTTCAACTTGCTTTAGAGATCCCAACTCATTGGTAAATAACAAATCTAGCATCTTATTACCCCGTGTATTAGGTGTAATATGCGGTGTGTAGTTGTGCGAGGACAGCGCGAGAAAAGCATGGGGAGCCAGACTAGATGAAGGATCTACAGCCCATTGTATGTCCGGAAAATTGAAATCGCCCATTAGAAAGCAGGGAATGTCGCAAGAAGTTAAGTCACTTATGCATTTGTAAAGTTGTTCACTAAGTTTAGCAGCGTATCTAGGGACCCTATAAACAACTATGAATCGGTGCTTCCCCTCGTTGAAGTATAAATCGCAGGCGAGAATGTCGTAACCATGTGGCACGCTTTCTTGATAAACCAAATCTGGAAACAGTTTATTCTTTACTAAAAGCGCGACACCGCCCCTTTTTTTAAGCCTGTCACAGCGAAAAGTGGTGTACGACGAGCATAAGTCACTAATAAGGGATTCGATCTTTACACTAGGTTTAAGCCACGTTTCCGTTACCGCAGCAACACTAACCTCGCGCGAAATAACAGAATACACCAACGACTGAGCATTTTTTTGTAGGGACCTGACATTAGCACATAAACAAAGTAATCCACTACCTGAAGTCCTGGGAGCAGTAGTTTACCAATTTTTCTAAGACAGGAGGAGGAGTAGAGCAATCGTTTGCCACTTCAGGCATAGCTTGGTTTCCTGACATAGCAGAAGGATCAGCTGAGGTGGAGGAATTGGAAGCAATATGAGAACCATTGTACACGACACGGTTTACGGCAGTATTCGTAGTTGAATGAGTGGCTGAATGAGCGGTAGTTTTCATTGTGTAATCCTGTTTGTGAAGAATATTGTTTGATAAGCGTTCCACCCGTTTACGCTCTCTTTCCTCTTTAGTTAGGGAGGGACGTATGAAAACCCCCCTATTAGGAAAAAGACGTAAACGAGGGGCACGCTTGATACATTCCTTTTGGAAACCAGAAGTAGGCAAGATAACTTTCAAGAGACGATTTTTATTTGGGATGGGACGACCCATCCTATAAACCGTAGTGGGCAGGCATTCAAGACCGAGAAAAGCAAGCAATTGATTGACACAATAGAAGTCATTCTGAACTCTATCGATGGAGTTAGCTGAGTGATGCTCTGGAACTCCAATTATAACGACAGAACGCTTGATTTCAGAGTCACTATCAGATGAACTAACCGGGTGAGGAACGGAGGAGCTATTTAAGGACGAAACAATAGGAACAGAAGAGGGATTTGCTGTTAACAACGAGTCTATTCTCTGCATCAAAGCCAAATTCAGCCAGCCAATTTTGTGGAAGTGAATGCATGGCGGTCCACAAATAAAGTGATGAACGCCGTCCCTTATCAATCAATCTATATGACAAGCAAAGTCGTTTTGGAGGGAGGTTAGCATAGGAATATCTCGAAGTTTCTCTCGCTCACTTATAGGAAGAGAATAGCTCATCGAAAAGGAAACCCCTAAAAAGCTGATCAAATCACCTGGGTGAGGAACCCACGACTCCTATTATGGGGCTAAGCAGGGTGAAGGGATATAGGTCAGCTCGACAATCTTGCCACGCATTTTGTACATACAGGATACCTTGGAGGGAAACTGAATGCGTATCTGACCTACATAATAATTTTCGGTGGCCAGGCGATGGACACGTCAGTAGTTGCTTCTTCCCCAGACGAATATTCTAAAAATTGCGTGAACCCGTAGAGGTGGAAGGTCTGATTGGTGTGGGCGGGACCTGAACCAAGAGGCTTAATTCTCGCTGCGCTCGATAGCTGGTGTTTCTACCGACTGCGCTGTCAACCGCCCTAAAGGATAAAAGGATAAAGGACGGCGTTACTCAATCCCTTTGGGATGCGCCACGCATTCAACTTCTATGGGATGTCGTGGAGGCGAACTGAATGCGTATTTGGCCATACAATGAGCCGATGAACAAGTCAGCGCTTTATCCTTCCCAGACAAGTCTGGTACCAATCCACCGACCCCGGAGGGATGGAAGGCTTGGTTGACCTGGGCGGGAAATCCGAACCAGGAACATGGTATCGGGTGCAGGCGACAGTCGGCGCCTACTTCGACTGCGCTACACGCGCCCTCAACCGCCTTTGTTACACTAGCACCATAATAAGCAGACACTGAATCTTACATACCTAGAGAATCGCACGCAGTTGTCGCGAAGAGATAAAATGATCAATGGTCAAGGATACGCCATGCAGTTCACTACTATTTGATAAAATATCTATATGAAATACATATGTCAAGAAAACTATAGAAGACATCTAGAGCAACTTCCAGATAAATATGTCAAAGAACTGAAAATACTCAAACTGCAGCGTATGCCTTTTTATGGCATGGTTACATTTGTTTCGTTCATTGTTCAAGACACACAGTTGGGCAATAAATGAAATGAAAGAAAAAAACCATAAAAATAAAAGTGAAAAGGATGAGGGACGGCGTTACTCAATTCCTTTCGGGGTGCGCCACGCGTTCTCCTTCTACGGGATGTCATGGAGGCGATTTGAATACGCATTTGGCCTATACATACGATCATGTGCGGTGGCCAGCCGATAAGCAACTTAGCGTTTTATCTTTCCTATGCAAGTTGCAGGCTGATTGTGAGATTACTAATTGGCCGACCCCGGAGTGATGAAAGGCTTGGTTGGCCTGGGCGGGAAGCCGGATCCAAGAACCTCGAGTTGGAGCGACATGCAAACGACAACCGGTACCTCCTTCGAATGCGTTACCGCGCGTCTCATAAAATAAAAAAACAATAAAAATAAAAATATGAATATAGTAAATATAGTAAATATTGAGACATTTTCATGGCGGCCAGCCGATGGACAGCTTAGCCTTCCATCCCTCCAAGAAACGTTTTGTACCATCTCAAAGGGCTGGAGAGGTTGGTTGGCCTGAGCGCAGATCGAACCTGTTCAAAATCGAATCGAGTCCATGCGATAGTCAGCGCCTTCGGTACATGTCGCAGAGGTAAGCAGCGGCATGTTGCGGAAAGTGCAACGGTGTGTGGCTAACACGCCATTGCTTCTACCGTAATCGCGGCAGCCAATCATGCCATCGATCGAACGCACCCACTCAGCATGGCTCTCGAGGTTGGTAATGATTAGGTGAACATCCATGCCATCCGAACTATCGATGTATCCGAAAGCTAAGAGTTTGTTAGAGCCCGCTAAACGCCGCTGTGCTCTTAGAACACGGATCTGGGCAAGGGAAGGAACTCCTGGTTGTGAGCAATTTTGGCACATGTAGCTTAGACGGACCGCGTGGCGCAGCTTCTTCACGCACCGTGTTTCGACCCCTTTTCCAACATAGCAGCTGACTTTGCCCGTCGATCGTCATGCGCCCTAGCCGTGCCACAGAAAGGAGCGTGTCCGGTGGGTGTCTGATTGACTGGAGCGAGTACGGTCGGTACTCTCGCCGTTCCCGCATCCGCTGCTCACTTTCGCGACTTGTGGAGCGCCTACTACCAAGTGCGCCACGGTGATAGCTAGTTTCCCGTTCGGAAAGCACAGCACATTCAAGCATTCATCACACATCAATACGACCTTAAAGTGCCAGATGCTATTGAGGTTCGTGTAGTAGGATGCATGGTCGGACAACAGGATTTGATAAGTGAACTATACAGAGATTTCGAACGCATTGCGCACCAGGATACACACAAGGGAGGGATTCGTGACTTGAACGGCTATTTCAATGAGCAAATCTACGCATACGTACACACATAATAGACAACTACTAGTCATTCCATATGAAGGAAAGCGGCTGAGACCGGTGTTGAAGAGTGCCTTGCTGAACAGGCAACTTGCTTAACAAGCGGTGACCGAGAAGGAACAGAACGGAAGGATAACTGTCATTAAGAGGAAAGGGAGCCGCTCTGCCTTCAAAAGCGCAAGCCGTCGACAGAGGCTTTGAATTGCTATTTTCAATTTCCCACAGGTGCAGTTGTCAATCACGCCGACAATAGGATTACGTAGGCTAATTGGACAATTCATAGCCGTATGCTTGAATGCCGTAGCCTTCGCATAATGCGGCTATTCACCGAAAAGCCAAAGTGAGCACAACTGTTGGCGTTAATCAAGTTCTAGATGGTTGCGCCGTACATTCTACTTCCATGGAAGACACGAAAGCAACTGATTGAATACTCAGCCTATACATATTTTGTTTTTCGACCTGTTTTGTAATGAAACACAACAAATGAAACAATGGCTTAGAAAAAATGTTTAGTAGCGAATTCTCAACATGCTCTAAGCTGTAACGATAGTATTTTTCTGTGAATTCATTATTGCCCAAGATCTTGTTTAGACTTAAAGGTAACAAAGTTAGGTCCTTCGGCCAGCAGTTGCATTCTTCAAACAGCTTATTTCAAAACAATACTTAATTTTACCTTTACTAATATTCATTTAGTTTTAGTTTAGTTGCACTATTATTATTGATTACCTTTAATTTTAAGTGATCCTATTTTTTTCCGCTGGGCGCAAGGAGCGCAGTCGGAGGTGAGCGATGTCGCGTGCATCCGATTCCAAGTTCTTGGTCCGGATTTACCGCCCAGGCCAACCAAGCCTTCATTCTCTCCAGTATCGGTGAAATGGCAAAAGATTTGGCTGAGAAGGATAGGGTACTGCATGTGCGGGCAATCGCAAGTCATTGTATGGACAAACACGCAATCAAGTCGCCTCTACAGAATCCTGTAGAAGTAACATGCGTGACGCATCTCTCGAAGGGATTGATTGAAGCCGTCTTTTATCCATGACCCTTTATTTTTTACGTCATTTGTTTATTTATTTTTATTCACTACATGAATAACCATGCAAAAGAAGAAAGGCAAAATTAAGCATAAGTTAGAGTAATTGTAAGCAGGAAAAAACTGGCAACAAGAATCAACATAGTACAGTTGAAAACTACTAAGCTGCATCCTGAAGATATCGGTCAGGAAGGTTTTTACACTTCCTTAAGAAATTTGGTATAATGTGTTTTTTAGATAACCTCAGAAATTCAGAGCTAGCACGGCAAGTGAAAAATTGAGACCTTATACTGCTTTTTGCTCTGAGAAACTAGATCTTCCACTGACCACCCCTTGTGTTCGATAAAGAAAAGGTATAGAACTCTTGAAGAAGAATAGGAGTAAGACCGTTTATCATCTTGAATATCGCAATTAAATCATATCCTCTCCTACGACGTTCAAGGGTATGTAGATTGAAGAATCTGTTTCATGAAGGTGATGAAGGGATGGTACTCTAACCATACCCATGTACTCTTACTCGAGTTTTCTTGCGAAGCAGTTTAGCACAGATTCCAGCCTCATGCAATCTCACGCTTATATTTGGGGCTGAAAATTGTGGTGCCATATTCTAGAATTGGTCTAACATACGACTTAGAGGCAGTTAATAGGTGTTGTATTGAATTTGTTCGCAAACATTTGAAGAGGGTGTGCACAATTCGTTCAGCTTTTTTCGATATTATTTCAAAATGTTCTTTGAACGAAAGTTGGGTGCCTAAAATAAAGCTCATATCACGCAGAGATGCTGTACTGTAATATCCATCAGTCATTAGTCATCAGTCATTAGTCCTAAGTCTTGACTAGCCTGGCTGGTAACAATGTTACGGTCGTTCATTCGCATTTTTGTGATCTCGTACCTTGAAACAAGTTGTGTGTGTTGTTATTCACGACAACGCCTCAAACACAGAAGCTAATACAGGAAATTACACTGCCTAGACCTCCTTAAACAGTAGAAAACTAACATGTGTACTCTAGTTTTGCTCTCGAAATTTTTTCGAGAACTGGAATGGCTTTGAATGCTCGATTGCTCGAACTCGAGTGTGGTCGAAAGCTAACTAGGTTCGGGAGATCACCTTGTAGCGAAGCTCAATACAACGTTTCGTATGTACGAAATTAAAATTTCTAATCAGCAGTGGCGTGTTCTAGACCTGTGGTAAAAGGGCTAGGCCATTTCTGGTGTAATTGGACATTCATGTGCCTTCTTACAAAGGCAAATATCCACAGAATACATTGTTGACCCCTCCCCGAGCCTATTTCAGTCCGCGATTTTCCGATTAATCGAATTCAATTATTTAAACTCACATGAAAGCCAGTTGAAGAGCTATTCGAATAGGTCATTCATTTGCACAACTATAGTGGGTACCTAGGGGAAGGCATCGATTGAATATGTGGTGACAAGTTACAGAGGAACAGTCAGCAGCTAAGACGACAACACTGAGGTCAGTCCCGAAAGAGACCCGAACATGGAGGCCTGACGTATTAGCCGCAACGGTGAATCAGCTGACATTTTCGTTGGACACCACGTTTCTCATAGACCTCGTCAACACCTTCAGGCATCAACCAATCAACCAACAACCAGACAGATGACTACGACGAGAGGACGAAACGAGTAGAAGACATACTGACGCAGAAAGCACGAATTCTTTTCCTTCAAATGTTCCTTCAAGGTGGAAATGCTCTCTTGTTACTCCCATTCCCAAAAAGGGTCTAAGCACCTCACCACTAAATTATCGCCCAATCAGCATTACCTCCATTTTTGGTAGGTTGTTTGAAAAAATTCTCAAAAAAACGGTTGTGCAGCACCTTGAAGATCATAATGTCATTTCAATCCACCAACATGGGTCTCAGAAGGGCAGATCAACGACAACTGCTATGCTGCACTCACTAGATGATTGGACAACGTATATGGACGAAGGTACAAATGCCGATGTAATTTATCTTGATTTTTGCAAAGCCTTCGACAAGGTCTCTCACTCCAAACTTCTTCGGAAGTTAATAATTGTTGGCATTCATCCCCGCATCGTCTCATGGATCAACTCGTTTCTATCCAATCGCACATTTATGGTGCGCATCAATTCTGTTTTTTCTAAGCCTAGAAGTGTCACAAGTGGGGTTCCTCAGGGTGGCGTTTTATCCCCAATTCTATTTAACATATACACTTACGAGCTTCCAAACCTCCTTCTTGAAGCAGATGTCAGATGTGTTGCTTTTGCGGATGACATAAAAATATACAGTCAGTTAACTGTGGCCGACTGTGTTAAGCTGCAAAATGCTGTCGATCTTGTTACTGAATGGTCACGCAATTGGAATCTTCCGCTCTCTGCCGAAAAGACTAAAGTGCTCCACCTTGGTACCAATAATCCCATGCACACATATAGCGTTGGTCATGCACCGATTGGGAGCGTTGACCAGAGATTTAGGAGTTTTGGTTACGAAGGACCTCAGCTTCGACAGTCATTGCGAACAGGTTGCAGCAAAAGCACAAGCAGTTATGCACAAGATTTTTCGTGCTTTAACTACAAAAAGCAGTGATGTGCTTCTTCAGGCCTACAAATCATACATCAGACCATTGCTTGAATACGGAACGGCTATTTTCAACCCATACAAATGTAAAGTAATTCAAAAACTTGAAAGAGTTCAGAACGGTTTCACCAGGAAACTTATGATCAGGACAGTTGGTTTTCTCTATGACTGCATCCCACCCGCCAACGAAAGAAATTTAAACTTTGGTCTCCGGTCCTTGGCTTGGAGAAGAAAAAAGTTTGACCTCCTTCTGTTACACAGCATAATTCATGGCCGAACATGCCTTCACATAAATCAGTTTTGTACTACGAGGTCCTCTATAACAAGAGGAGGTACATCGAAAATTGTCATGCCTAGGGCTAAAAAAAATGCAGGGTACACTTCTTTATCAACAGGGCACTTCCATCGTACCTTAGTCTTAGCAGAAAAGGAGCAATTCCAGTGAGTATAAATGCATTCAAGAGAGTAGTAGACAAAATTCTGGAACCATGACGGCATTCTCGTTTTCCTGTTCTCCTTCACTCCACCTTCCTTCATGTTTCTTTTCACTTAGTTGTTTTACGATTTCTACTACGTTTTATCCTTTACTGTAACTGTTATCTTAGTTTCCGTTTTATGATTGTGGAGTTGCACAGTCTGCAGTTTTATTCTTATTCTATTCCTGAGTTGTTAGTTGATCCACATGGTGTATCCATGCAATAAACAAACAAACAAACAAACAAACAAACAAACAAACAAACAAACAAAGACGGGATAAGCGCACAATAGTGAACTAAAAAGTCGACATTTCTCGAAGTCATCCTCGAAAAAGATCAATTTGTTAAAAAGAAAAATCCGCTCCAGTGGCCTCCCTCGAGGGCCAGCACAAACCTATGTTTTGACGAAGTGACGTTAAAGAGCAAACTTGGTAAACAGCGCGGTTGAGTGATGATCCGTATGTTGCCAGAAAAGTTCCAAAAATTGATAAACTGTGTAATAAAAAATCCACCATATAAGAATAATAAAGGGTATCAAAACGACGTTAATCAACCCGCCTTTTGAATGCGCATTCTGCTACAACGAGACCTTGTTGAGGCAATTTCAGTGCGGTTTTGGCCTTCACAACGACTTGCGGCGGCCACCTTTTAGGCAAGTCAGTGTTTTTCCCTTTAGCGGACAAATCTAGTACCAATTCAATGATCTCAGTGCGACGGAAGGCCTGGTTTATCTAGAAACCACCGAACCATGAGTTGATTCAGGATGCATACGAGAGCCGGTGCCTACTCCGGCTGCGCTACACGCTCCGATAAAAATAATTTAATTTAAAATGTATGTTAAATTATTACTTCACTAAAAATGTTTCAGCACATTTTTTGAAGCAAGTAGCGGCGGGTACAGAGGTTGTATGTTGTTAAAGAATGTTTTGTTGCGATCAAACCTGCTGCGCCAGTAAGGGCACGAACCCGCACCTTCCCTTCTCGGGGCAGGGATGCTATGCCTTACACCACCTGCACTTTTGAACTCTCGTATTATCCTTCCTAAACGCCTTACTGATAACAATGTTTTAGCACATCAAAATTAACCGGTGCCACACTGATATCAAGCGCCGACTCATCTCAATATTACTGGTGGTCAAACTGATGTGGTGTAATACGTAGCAACCCTGCCCGAAAAGCGGAAGCTCGGGTTCAAGTCCCGTCTGGTGCAAGAGTTTTGATCGCAACAAAACATCCTGCTACAACCTAATATACATTTATTAATTTTAATTTCAATTAAAAAGGATAATGGATAAATTCGGCGCTAGTCAGTCTTTTTCTCTCTTTTTTTTTGGGGGGGGGGGGATGAGCTAAGCATTTCATCTCTACGGTATATCATGGAAGCAAGGCGAATGCGTACCATATCAATACAATCGCCTGCGGTGACGAATAACTCGGAATTTTTTCCTTCTTTGAAAAGCGTTGTTCTATTTCGCAGCCCTAGGGGATAGAAGGCTTGACACGAACCAAAGATCTCGATTTCGAGTCCACCCCACATCGCGCCTCCTCCGGCTGCGCCGCCAAACGCACAATATGAATAATGATTATAGTAACAATACGCAACTAATCGTACGGCAGTGGGATTAAACTGAAGGCTTCAATCTTGCAGAGACGACACGAATGATTAAAGATGACAAATAGGTAAAGAGGACGCGTGGAGCGCAGTCGGAGGAGGTGCCAGCTGTCGCTTTAACCCGATTCCAGCTGGATTCGGGATTCCCGCCCAAGCCAACCAAGCCTTCCATCCCTCCAGATTTTGTTACAATCAAAAATCTTGTAACCAAAACTCTTGCAGGCGGGAATCGAACCCGAGCTTCCGTCTTTCGGGCAGCGCTGCTACGCCTTACACTACCGGCGCTGTCTGACCACTAGTAGTGTCGAGATGAACCGGCCCCTGATATCAGCATGGAATCGGCTAAGCTTGATGTGTTAAAACATTGTAAGACGTACAGGAAGGATATAACGAGGGTCGCTGAATTGGTACCAGAATTGTCTGGGAAGGGTAAAGCATTGGGTGTGTGGCGCATCTCAAAACGTATTGAGTGACGCTTATCGGTTATTCTTTATTCTTTTGTCCTCAAAGTAAGTAATGCTTGGTATCAATTATTATAGTTCGGCTGTGGGATGCGCCGCGTATTCCACTTCCTAAGCAAATTGTGGAAGCAACACGTAATAAGCCAATACGGCGATAAACAACTCGTGTTTTAGCACCGTTTCCCCACCAGAGCGGGGATGAAACAAAAAAAAACTCCGTGGGAGAGGTTCGCATGAATATGTATACAGCGAACTGCCCCTGGAGAAGATTAGGTGGTCTGTGGAAATAATCCGAGATCATATTTCATGATCCTCGCGCGAGAGGCAAATACCGAAAGAGGAGACGAGTGAAAAACATGGGAAAACATCGCACACGCGCACAGAACGTGGAAACTCCGTGCAAGCAGCGATGACGTGCGTGTTGAGACTCCAGTGGTTAGTGGGAAAGAAATAAACGAAATCCTACATAGTTCCGCGCAGGGAAGCAATAAAGACTTGAAGTGATGCTTCAGTGAGCGGAAAGTGCAGAAGAGGAGGAACGCTAGCAGGAAGCCTAATCAAGACCGATTGGATATCCTGTCTCCAAGCTTTTTCCTCGATGAAGCACTGCTAATAAGGAAGTGAAAACAGAAAGGCAAAAAAGAACTCTCCTCAAAGTAGGGAGCAAACAAACATTAGAACTGAGGTGTTTTGGGCTGCATCATTTCCAAAATGTAAACGGTTTGGTGTATCATTAAATAGACTTTAGTATAATGCATGTTTATTTAGGACCAATCGACAACCAGTAATTTGACAAATTCTTTAACCTACAACTACTGCCAAATCTACATCTGTATAACATCCTAACCTAATTTGATATCTGGAAGTTTCTGCTTGTATTTCGCATCTTGACCTCATCGAAGATTGTGTTGAGTCTTGTCATTGAGACTTACGATTAGTCTCTTGAGTCTCTGCGAGAAGCTGGCATCTCTAACCACTGTGATATCACACGCTCGTTTGCTGCATGCAGCATTCAATATATTCAGCAGAAGTAGAGTGCGTGGCGCATCCCGCTACTGGATTAATTAGATACCGACCTTTCTTCTTTCAATTTCAGGATGGGTTGCTGTCGTCGTCATTGACGACCTTTCGCAATACTCTGACTTTCAGTTCCTCATCCAGTGAAGTGTTAACGGAAAATCTGAGATCTGCATGGCTACTCAGTAGACAATCTACAATTTTTTGTGAATTTTCACTTTAAATCTGATTCCAAGAAGACAAAAAACAACCACTGTCGAGGTTCAGGTTACTGGAAGAATGGAAAGTATTGACGAAAAATGAATAGACGATGAAAAATGGCGGTCGGTGGACGATGTGGCCGCGATGTTATGGCAATTCGACGTGCATTCACTTTTCAATAACCTACTCAGCAATTCTGGGACTTAGCGGAAAATAAATAGCCGCCGGCCACCCCACACATCCATGGCTGCAACCCCCCCCCCCCACAAAGTTGTGGCTTCTTTCAGTAGTTCTAGTGCTACAGCTCTTTCAAAAATTAGATTGTTATGCTTGGGTTTACTAACCTCAACAGTTCTTCTTTCGAAAGTATGCTGCGGCTCTGATTGGATAAACCACTGTAGCACTACTCACCACTGAAGAAAAGGCACCAAAAATGCGCCATTAAAGGGTAAAGTGCCGTCAAATACAAGGAAAGAAGAACGTCTTCAACCACAAAGGAACCAGACAGACCCCAGACTCGGTCCAAGGTGAAGCGAGTCGTCTAATTTTCCGAAAGAACTGTTCAACAGCACTGGAGCACAAGCGAAGTTAAGAAGAAATGACCACAATTTCCTGGCATAATATAAACGTTACATATGTAGCTATTCAAACTAGGCGCCTTATAGCGCAGTCGGAGAACGTACCGGCTGTGGAGTGCATACGCCTTCAGGTTCTTCGCTCGGATTTCCCGCCCAGGCCATCAAAGCCTTCCGTCCTTCCAAGCTCGGTGAATTGGTGCCAGACTTATTTGGAAAGATAAACTCTACCACCGGCCCACATAAAACCATTGTATAGACCATGTACGTAAAAAAAGGCCTCCACGACTATTTCAGAAGTAGAATGCGTAGCGCATCCCGAAAGGGATTGAATAGCGCCGATCTTTTAACTGCACAAACTATTAGAGACAGATTAACTTCACTGGCTGCAGAACTGGAACCAGGAAGAGGAAGTGGTCTAAGTGACCATATGACAGGGAACGTGAGGAAGTGCATGGACGTGAGATGCGTGCTCTCGCACGGGAGTCCCTACCTGAAAAACGGACCATTTTGGGATCGAGTTACATGTATACGTAGCTTGTGAAAAGAACTGCAAACAGCGAGCCACGCCAGCCTCATGGCCAGGAGAAATTTCCCTCTTGACATGGAACAACTTGTGGTGAATAAGCTTTAGGATAAAGGTCAGCATTGAAGAATTCCTCTGTGGATATAAGCTTCTTGATGGATGTTTAGATGAGATCAGAGGCGTTGCGCCAGACGGGTCTCGAACGTCGACATTCATCCTTTATCCTTACGGATACATATCAAAAAAGGAAATTTCCTCCTGCCAACAGATAGATATGGTTCTTTGTTACCACTACTTTTTATAATATACACCTATGTGTAATTCGATTCCAAAAATGGTTCATTTTCCTTTTTCCTTGTTTTTAATCTTCGAGTAATGCGCCACGGATTCTACTTCTGCAGAACGTAGAGCCATTTGAATGCGAATTTAGCATATGACGTGTTAATATGGAGCCCTAAGTTTGACGGATACTAAAGAAGCTAAGGTTAAAAGACTACTAAATGATAAAGGTCGGCGTTAGCCAGTCACTTGGTAGTAGGCGCCACAGATTTTGTTTCATACATTTCGAATGGATATTTAGCCTATAGGTTGACGGGGTACGGGGTCATGTGGCCAACGGATAGATGACTCAGTGTTTTGTCATTCTCTGCCAAGTCTGGTAACGATTTGCCGACCTCGGAGAAGGCTTGACTGTCCTGGGCGGGGTCTAAAGCATTAACATCAGTTCACGGTGCACACCAACGGCGGTGCTTTCATGAACCGCGCTACCATGCTTCCGAATAAACAACAAGGATAAAGGACGGCAATAGCCAATTCCTTTCGGAATGTGCCTGGCATCCTACTTCAACGAGATGTCGTAGAGGGAATTTGAATGCGTTTTTGGCTTACACAATGACTTGCGGTGACCAACCGATGATCAAGTATCCAGACATCCTTTCCAGACTAGCACGGTGCCTATTCACGACACTGGGATGGAAGGGTTGGCTGACACAGGCGAGAAACCCAAACAAAGAACCTCGGTTTAGTGTGCATGCGACAACCGTCGGCTTCTTCTTTTGCGCTGCCATGCTTCTGAATAAAAAAGTGAAAAGGCTAGTTGTAGAAAACGCCAATGAAAGCACGAAGATGCAAAGATCGGCATCGATGCCGGCTTATTTGCGATGCGCCAGGCATTCAACTCCCGGGAGAGCGGCGATCGAAAGGTATTCATTGAACAAGGGCTGTCAGTACATAGTTCATCAACTCATGAATCCAGGAGTGGATTTCTAGAAGCCCAGTGACCTTACCGAGATTAAGTTTTGCTACGCATAGAATGCTGGTTCTGTTAGCGAAGTTTTTCGTATTATAAACGTTTTACCTTCTTTCTGAAGGTAATTTTAATAAAAATCCCGCACTTGAGCTCTAATCGTCTAGTTTTTCCGCTTTAACAAGGGGTCCGGGTAGATTCCAGGGGTTTTTTCCGCGATCAATGTAGGAAATTCTCGTCGAGCAAAACAAATTAGCAACCCAAGCAAATCTAATAAAATTCTAATTAACACGACGTCTGGAGTTGCAATACGCAGGCCTAAAAACAGTGCACATAACAGTAAAACCTGCAATAAATGGTCTGTGGAATAATGAGTTGCGTGACTCAAAAATAGATAGTGCTCACGTAAACGAGGGTCTAAGTCCTACAATTTCTACTTCACGGCACATCCCAGACTGAAACAGGATCGGGCGCTGTCATTCACTCTACTCCTAATTAACGGAAATTTTTCGCTAAATTTCGATAAAAATATTAAGTTCCCCGAAACGTTCTGGCAGTTTTTGTGCAACCTCTTCTCGTTCGTTTATTACTGAATCAATATTCAAACTATTTGGCATCTTTATATATCGTCTAATACAGAGCTCTCCGCTCTATCTGAGGAATAAGTTGCGTTCCACCCGTGCTTAATAATTGTTTCTTTGAAGACTCATTGAAGTACGTTGAGCAAGCGATTTCGAACGATATTTTATTTCAAATTCCAAGAGGGCCAACGGGAAACAGCCAAATCAACCATGCATAGGGGTCGAATAGTGTTGGAGAAAGGACCGCGTAACGACGATTAGAAGAATTTCGTTCTGGAGATTTCAACCATGAAGATGCATTTCGAGGAGGCAGACTTACAAAGCAATCCAGGACGACCATTGGAAGTCCTTCGTGGATGCAAATCCATTGTAAACAGTCTGAGAGATTGCGGAAGGTTGGGGAGTCAGTAAAACTGCTGTTGCGGATGGTTCGGAACGCCTCAGAAAGGTGAAAAAGCTCGAAAAAATGGGTGCCCACGATTTGAGCGATCGCCTGAGATTGTAGCGTTTCGAAACTTGTCCTTTGCTTCTCCGGAATCAAAAAGATCCGTTTTTGGATTGAGTCTTCACATGGCATGGAAGGCAGGTTGAATACCTTAACCCAAGACGGTCAGGACAGTGGGTTCATATCGACGAACCCTCCGAGCACTTCCTGAAGCGGAAATCCCACCAGAAAAGGACGATGGTAACAGTGTGGTGGTCGACGATTGTCGTGATTCACTAAAATGTTCTTGAACAAGGCTGAACGATCAGAGCAGAGTCCTACTGTGACGAGATGTACCGCAAATTGCGTGACCTGCAGCCGGCACTGGTCACCAGAGAGGTCCTACTGTTTGTTCTGCACGACTACGTCCGCCACACGTTTCGCAAATCGCGATGCGAAAATCAAACGAACTGGGAGCTGAAGCTCTGCCTCACTCACCATACTCATCGGACATTGCACCATCCAACTAGCACCCTTTCAAGCACTTTCATAATTTCCTCGCTGGTGGAACCCTCTCAAATCATGGCCACGCAAAAACAGTGTTTCTAGGATTTGACGCATCTAGACCACCCAGTTCTTCCGCTGATGGAATCGGTCAACAAACGTCATGTTGGGAAAAGTGTGCTGATTCGAAAGGTGCTTGCTCCGACTGAATTCGGTGAAGAAGGCTATGATCGCTTGAAGTGAACCAGTCAAAACCGCCAGAACTTTTCGGCGCACCCAATACAATTAGCTGCGAACTATTATTTCAAACGAAAAAAAGCGGAAAAAACTTTTCTTTTCCAACCTGAAAGGTTCAAGAACTAAATATCAAGAACTAAATAAAGCTCAGCGAACGCGGCGTAACATACTATGCTGTAACATAAAAAATTCACTACCAACAGAGAGTGGGCAGCAAAATAGACCAGCTCTCAGTAATAAATGATGTATCTTCAGACTGCGGAAAACATGCCCGTTGAAAAGTTCGTTAAATTTCTCACAATCATAATTGACGTTGGTCGCCCAGCTTTACCGATCTCCCTTATGAGAATACTTTTACGGTGAGCAGACCTCTCCATTTGTGAGTCCGCCTATCTCCCGTCATATGAATAAGGGATTATTCAGTGGGTCGGGAAATAAGGACTCAAAAATCACCCATCAACTCGAAATTATTGACCGGTCGAGCAATATCGAATGACTTTATCGACTCCTCTTCAAATTATGCAATTCAGAGCACGAATGCAAAGGAGTGTGAACTGCATAAGTTTGAAGGCGTTACCCATTCCTATCGTGTGCAGTAAGCTAGTCTAGTTTTTTTCTGGATGAGGAGCAAACGTCTAGAGAAAAGCAGAAAACGATCATGTACGAGGCGAGGCGTCCGGTTTCGGGGATTGGGCGAAGTTACCCGAAAATGGGTTTGGCAGATAAGACGCCGCTGGACAGCTTTTCGGTGTTAGAGTAATGCCGTTCAAGGAAAGCAGAACCAGGGCCTCCAGTTGAACCTCCAGTTGAACTGTTTGTTCCCAGTCACAAGACACGTGCCTCCTGCTCTTTGCTAGCATTTGTAATTCGACAAAAAGCGCCCTTCTCCTTCCGGACAAACACGAGCCCTCTCAATAATTGATGGAGGGTTTCTCTAAAGGTGACACTAATTGAACACCGCCTGTTCGAGAAATACTGGCATAGGATTTTCTTTCCGGAAAAGAAGAAGTCTGACGACGCCTTCGCTGTAGCACTAGAGACAATGTAAGTCCTCAGTGTTCTGAAACAGAGGGCAGCAAACACGAGCCTGACAGAATTCAACACTCGGAAGGCAGACACGGATCTGACCTGTGAGACAACTATTTTGCAGTACCTTTGCCTTAAAATTTTAACTCTTCCCTATGGCCGGATATTGTTGTTCAACTCTCCGTACAACAGCACAGAACGCGTGGTAGCGCAGTCGGATGAGGTGCCGGCTGTCGCGTACATTCGATTATAAATAGCCTCATTGTTTGAGCTTCCCAGGGCCGAAACCAGCCAAGCATTCCATCTCTTCGGGATCGGTGAATTGGTACGAGAATTTCCTGGAAAGGATAAAACACTGTCTTGAAAATGGGCCGGCTACCACAAGCCATTGTGAAGGCCAAGCACGCATTCAGGCAGCTTCCATAATACCATATCGTTAAAAGTAAAATGCGCGGCGCATCCTGAGAGGGATTGATTCATGTAGTTCTTCGTCCTCTATTCTTCAAAGCAAACCCACTGCACATACAGCGCTAATCCTAACCAATCCAGACAACAACAACAACAACAACAACCACAGTCCTACCCTCTAATGAAGACTCTTCCATGGACACAACCGTAAACAATATCAACTGTGACCGGCTGTCCTTTGCCTGTACCACATGCCACCTGCGCTTCCGATGATCATCGCATTGCTTCAGTGGGTACAAGAAATCCATCCATTCGTCCTTATCGCATGCCAAAGTGGCCCAGTAGGACCTCATCTTTAGAGAAACAAAGGAGAGAAACAAGAGCGTCATAACGCTCATTCAGTTCAAGCCCCAGTTTCTTCTCAGCTCTGTCGTCGAACGTCGACAAAGCTGGGAGCGCCGGAGGAGGCCTTCTCTGATAAGTGTGTTGCTCCAAACATCGTACTCTCTATTCGTCGTAGCGCGTCGCTGATCGCGTGTTCTTCCTGCACTAATAAATTCCATGTCACCCTTTGCAGTAAACAGAAGAATGCGAAGGATCAATGAATCAAACTTCCAATTAGATTGCTTCCGTCCATAAAACGCACTAAGCACCTCATCCTGGGATGAAAATAAAAAATGAAATGGGAAAATGGTTTTGCACACCTTACGTGGAAGGATAAAGCTTCGACTTTCCCATATACTCGACACACATTCAAACAGCCCAACTGCAAAAGAAGTAGAAAGCATGACTTATTCCAAGCAGTGGCCCTTCATTTCAGGTTCCTGTCTCCTACTCTTAATTTGCTCATAATGTGCAGAAAGTGAACGTGGCCGAGACAAAGTATGCAGTGCAGAGGAAGGATAAAAGGGCAGGACGGCGTTAATCAGCACCTGGTAGGGAAGCGCCACGAATTCCACTTCTATGGATATTGTAGAATTTGAGTGCGCATGCAGTGGGTTTCGATGACAATTCAGCGCTTTGTTCTCCCTAGACAGGCCTGGTGCCAATTCATCAAGGGTTCTGAGGTTTGGCTAGCCTGGCTGGGATCCGAACCAAGAGCCGTCGCAGTGAACGAACGAGACAGTCTGCGTCTCCTCCGACTGCACTACATAGTGATCCCTGAGGTGCAGTAAAGGTGGTTCAACTAAAATAAGCGGATGGGGCAATGAAGAAGGGCGAGGAGTAGGAAATCTGACTGAATGCGACATGCCGCAAGGGAATCAAAACGTAAGGCAGTAACGCTGCTCGCAAGGACAAGCAATAGGGCGGCACAGAGATTTAGAGATTATCAGGGCAAACATCTCATGGGAGGAAACCTCCTAGGAAGAAATGTGACTCAAATCTTGCTAATAGTAAATCTTCAGCCATGCACACCAGAGCCGACCTTATAACATTCCTAAAAATAGCTCTGCAAAAATATAGCCAGAGATGATCATAGAACCTCGCTTCAATCACGGCATGTGCTTGAAGGACAAAAATGGATGCTAATTGAATCTCCTTGCGACGCCTTCTTTCGTGTGACGTAATCTAGTTCCTCTTTTTAATGCGTAGAAAGGGCATACGCCATCGTCAGGCCGTCATTTCTCAGAGGTGCCTTGAATTCATCCTAGCTCTAGCTCGGAAATGTCTTGTGTGTATGGTTAAGAAGTGATTATAAAATTCTGCTGACCACAAAGTGAATTGGGTTGGACAATTGAGCCGAGTTCGATTATGTCGATGAAAGCTGCAACTTAGCTAAGAAGAGTGCAAAGAACTCAAAACGCTTGCGTCATCAAGCACCTGATACAGCGGCTATTGCTCATTACCAAGGAAATGAAGACTTCAGAAAAAGTAGAGTTCTGACCTTCAGACAACATCAGGAAGGAAGAGCTGTGAAGAAAAAAGAAAAGAAAAAAAGAAACGCTCTGTAAAACAAAAGCACAAGAAGGGCCGCTGGCTTTTCCTGCGAGCATCTCCAGGGAAGACAATCGCACTACACAGCAGGAAGTTATTCAAAAAAGATCCTTTTTTCGACTTCACTCGTTCTTTCGAACTCTCTCTCTTCAAAATGACTGTTCACTACAACTTTCTTCAAGAGTATGTACTTGTTTGCTATCGAGTTCGCGTCCATATTTAGTCCTAGATGAAGCTAAGCAATTTCCTAATATTCTATTGGATTCCACTGGAAGGCTGCGTAAAGGTGGTAGGCAACACCGACATTCACATCGCAACGTCAATTGTATTTGTACGAGCTTGCTGTTTAGGAGAAATGTATCAGGTAGAAATCCGGAGCTATATGAGCAAACCTATAAGTTGCTGTTGACAACGTCGGTGAGTTTCAGAAGTATGCGAGAGGTGTTCGCCCGAAGGGAAATTGTTTACAGGATTCCTGAGCTGGATCTCGTTGAACGAGACGAAGGCGTGGCGGGCAGCGACGGTAGCGGTGGTCTAAATGAAGGCTGAAACCTCAAGCAGGCCTATTCCTAATTTGGCAATCGAGTTAAGCTGAGATACGTGACCAATGAATAGAGCTCAAACGTGGGCACCCCGAGACGACAACAATATGATTCAATTTAGATTTGTTATTGCCACATACAGAAATCTGTATTATACTCCATCAGCTTTGCCATTTGATTTCTGATTAGCAGTGATAAATGTTGTGGGGAAATATTACAGGCTGGAATAAGGGGGTAATTCTACCCACAGAGAACAGTATTACCAAAGCAGAGAATCCATGCGTGTCATAAGAATTAGAACGCAAACAACGAAAAATAAACAAGAAAAATGGAGAAGAAACTAAACAAGTAAAGTAAGGCGAACATCAAAAGGGCTGACGCGCCCCGCAGTTAATCATGTGACCGGCAGCCAACCAGAAGGAATCCTATGTCTAACACTGGCCTTCTCGTTTGAATGGGTGATGAGAGCTAAGAGAAGTCATCACAACCTTGCCCACTTAGGGAATGTTGAAGAGCCGAATTCGGATTACAGTGAATGTATCATCGCATCACCAAAAGCACTTATAGACACAACATGTGATCGCTAATACTAATAACCCGAGTACATGCAGAAGCCAGGTGGTAGGAAGTACTGTGGATAATTGTCACAAGAAAGGAGCTACACATCCGACAACAAAGGAATTTCGTTGCAGCAAAAGAGGCAACAGGAATCCAAGTCCTAAACTCTGTAATAACGCACGTCTCTGAGCCTTTCCTTGAAAATCCTGATACGTATAGTGCACGAAAAATGAAAGCTTTTGATGGGATTCTGCACGGTAGATGAACCACACCTTAAAGTTCGGCCACGCTTCCCTATAAGATCCAAAATCGTACTATTATTTTCTGAATCTTTATTTATTTATTTATTTATTTATTTATTTATTTATTTATATTTAGCGGGAAAGGCTTCCACGCGAACAATATAAAAGAGAGCCATTAGAAAGAAGCAGTACAATCCACATGATCTCTGAAGGCACTAGTATAAGGAACACAGGCTGAGCATAGAGCAATCACGAAAACACTGTAGAGGATAGCAACTTACTAAATGAATGCTTAGACAATCCTATGAGGTTATCTTTTTGCGCTAGTTGTAAGTTGAACTCCCTTTATGTAGGTCAAGAGCGTTGATCTGACCGTGGTCCCTGCAACTGGTACATGTAACTGAAGCTTACGTCTCATCGTGTACTCAAGTGTCTCCGGAAAATGTAGCGTATTTTGTGTGTGCTTTGTTGATGAGAATTTTAAAAAGCATTTTGCGGTCGATAGAATCCCTTCTATTTTCAAGGGATTTTAATCCCAGCATCCTGTTTCTTTTGCTGCCATTTGACATTAAGGAATAGTCTATGCTGAAGCATCTCATCACTACTTTACGGGTAAAATTATTTTGGGCACTTTCAAGAATATCAGTATGGTTCTTCTTGACAGGATTAAACAAAGCAGTTTCGAACTCAACTATGGGAAGAACATATGTAGGTCTACCAAGCACGCAAAAGAGACCGCAAAAGGGAATTGTTACTTTTCAAAACTGGTGACGGTGTTGCTTTTCAAAACCAAGGTGACAAAGCTCATCTACCAGTTCAAGGGCAGCATTCTGTATCGGAATCCTGCCATTATTTTTGGCGGCAATTACAAAGAATAAAATCTTCTCGTGGCGATGGTCTGAATCATCGCGACACTCTGTAAAAAAAAACGAAATTAAACAGCTTAGTGTAATCTTTCATTCAAGTTACCTGATATCCTACTATATATAAAAGAGTTAGCGGCTGTCCGGATGCGTCGCACAGACGTCTAGATTCAGAAGGCGTGACATCAACGTAGCGCAACAGGCGTTCGGATCCAGAAACTTGACATCAATGTCGCGCAAAGGGCATCTTGATTCAGAAGACGTGTCATCGACGTCGTGTTAAAACCGTGCGGTGTGTCCAAGACGGGGGATCTAGTAAAGAGGGGCCGTTAATGGAGGAGGAGCGATTAACAAGAGGAACGAGGAAAGGAACCAGGAAGGGGAGACCTGGAAGGATTAGCAAGGAGAACGAGTAAGCTGGGACCAGGCATCTGGACCGAATTCAGAAGACCCGTCGCCGATGTCTCGCCATGGGCATGGAACTACCAGCAAGAGAGGGCGATACTGTCAGGAGGACCTAGAGAGGGTCCAGGACGGGGAATTAGTAAAAAAGGATCATTAAGGGGTCAATAAAGGAAGCAAAGGATGGAACCAGGAGGCGGAACGGGGAAAATGGAACCAGCAAAGGGGGACCAGCAAGGAGAGCCAGTAAGAGGGGTCCAGTAAGGAGGAACAGGCCTCCGAACTGGATTCAGAAGATGTGCCGTAGACGCACATTCATGGCGACGCGATGGACTCTAAAGTTTGGTGGCGAAGCCACTTCCTCAGCCAGACATCTGGCACGGACTCTAGGAGCAACACTGAAGATTTGGAAAAAGTCGAAAAGCGTCCAATAACCGGGCCTTAATTGGCTTAGAAGTTTTGTTTCTAATACACACCCTACTTTTCATATTGCAAACCAATTAGCTCTGCTGAAGTTGTCAAGACGAACCCGAATAATCCTTTTAGTTGAATTTAATCCTTGCAATTTCACTACGAAAAATAGCTGATAACTGGTTTTTTGCACCAAAGAAGTCAACTGGCTGTCTGTTGTGCCTCAAGGGCTAAACACACAACCAACAGAGCAAAGGTTAGGAACAAGCTTCATATTTAGGTGAAGTAACCCCGTTAGAGATCTACACGGCTCACGTGCACCCTTAGGCACTGTTCACGTGCATGTTTTGCTCCCTGCGAAGGGCCTCCGCAGCCGACTCAGGCTATTACTATTTATTACACGATTAAGCGTTGCCTACAGCACCAACAAGAACAGCTAAGCGAAACAGTTAGACGGCAATAACCCGTGGAGTGAGATGCGAACCAGTGGAGAATGAAATAACTCTTCTGAGGTAACTAATTGCTGTAGATTCATATTAATATTATTTTCTGAAGCATTGCAGATTGATAGAAAAAGCTTCCTTTTTGGCTCCAATATGCTTAAAAAACATTTATGTGTAAAAACGAAAAAGCGCTAGCAGTTTCGTTTGACACGACCAGCATCACGAAACCAAGTCCCAAATTTCAACACATCTCTTTCACAATCTTTGATTCTATAAAAAATAGGTGGCCATTCCGCTGCGCTTTAACGCTAGGAGTGGTTAGACCAAAATTTTGACTTAAACCCTTCCTTGTTGGTAATTTATCATAAAGGAATCGTACCTAAAGTATATGCTCTCAGCTTGTGAGTATACCTTCACCGAAAATCGAATAAATTCGGACGAATATTAGAATGAATTTGAATATTTCGTGTTCAACTAATTCAAAAAATTCCAACATACTCGAACAATTCGGTTAATCGTATATTCGAAAAAAGAGGTATGGGAACAATTCAAACATACATATTCTAGCCAAGTAATCAATGCTTGGAAAGCAGAGTGATATTGGACTGTCGAAGTCCGACGACTTATGTTCGACTACTCAAGAATTCGGCATTTACAAAGCTAAACAGAATAACTACAACCAAAGAAGAGTCGATAACTCGAAGTTGGATATATTGAGAAACCGGATATTCGGTTACTCATTTTCCTTCTGAAGGAGAAAGACGTAGTTCTAAGGAAGCCTAACGACCTCTGAGCGAACCTCACATGTCACATTACAGATGACTACCGATGAAAAGATTCATAATATGTACTCGAATTTCGGCTGACAACTGTCTATCGCTTTTATCGATTTTCGTCTAGAATCGATCATTTGGAAGATATATTTGAGCTGCTTTACATGAACTAAACAATATCGACTACAATCAAACACTGGGCGAAGGATCGGCCAGAAGTTAGACCAGCACCATTAGGCTGGCTCAAGATTGTTTAAATTGTTTACTTCACATAACCATCGACACTATCGATATTTTATGACTGCTAGTAGAACACTTACCATCAGTTGAGAAGGCGGAGATTGGTTGACGGAGGAACAGCGATTGTATAATTCCTGGATCGTTCAAAAGGACAGCCGAAGAAGGCGATAAATGTGGTGGCTATTTTGAGAACAAAAAGAATTCCAGAAGGACGGCGAAAACACCCTTCTTTGCGTGCAGTCCACAAAAAATAAGAAATGGGTGTTACCGCGACAGTTCAGTCAACGATCGGGTCCAGCTGACGATAACAAGACATCGCTATGAAAATGGAGTGCCTTCTCGCTTGAACTCACGGTATGTAACACAATCAACATTGCCAAGAATGCTGACAACTATGGATAATACTTCGCCATGGGTAGATGGGCAGCTAAGCCAGCAAATTCGGTTCTCGTCGAGAAGGGTGTGAAAGTAAACACCCGTTCATGCCTGGAGGGCATGGCAGGAGTGTGTGCTTCTGCCTCCTTTCCCGCAGTCTATGCCATTACGACGAGGAATAGAATTTCCGATAGCGGTTACTGATCACAAAGAGAAAGCGACAGTGCTAGAAGAAGAACTGCCTCTCACGTCTTGTTGAATGGTCTTCTTCACATCTAGCAGACTGTAGCAGCAGACTTTTGGAAAGAGGAATCCCATCCTACCATGTATAAAGCAAGTAATTCCGTCGCTTGCTCGTCTGTGCGCCGTCAACGCAAAATAATGTTTTCTGAACCAGCTTCACTGCGGTTCAACCAGTAACGATAAGTGATCAATACCAAACAATGTTATTTCTCAGGGATGGGTAGGAGCTCGGTCCACATCCCAATGCTGCGAAGAAGAACTGTCTCTCATTGTCAGTGACACCATTTATCCTCATTTCCAACACACTTTTGAACCAACGCCTGGTGTAATTATCAACTAGTTTTCCGAGCTCTTTGAAAGGGAAGAGACAACAAATTTAGATCATCAGGTAAAACGAGTCAAAAATAGAGGCTAGATCGTGATCAGCTCCTCAAATAACATTTTTAGAGTCGAAGTATGTCCAAAATATTTTTCTCTGATCTCGATAGACGCACAGTACATGCGCCTTTTGATTTTCGAGCAGGTGAGCTGTATCAAGATGAAGAGGCGTGTAGGTACCAAATTTTATTCTTTACATGACCGGAGTCAGCATCTAGCTTGTAGTAGAGCCTTCCGATTCTCCAACCTTATGAGTTGCAACTACCGTGGTTGGTTTTGACCAAATTACTCTTATGCTCTCGCAGGCTTTTCGAATATTCGACGGGTTTTGAATGGCAAAATTTTTCGAACACTCGAATTCGAATATATTCGAAAAACCCGTTTTTCTGAACATTCGAAGTCGAATTCATTCGATAAACTCAGTAAACTCGATTTTGAGTATAGCCAATTTTGAGTGCACACAAAAATGCGACTTTTCGATATTCGAATTCTATGGAAACTCATGGTGGCTGGCCCTTAGGTGGTATTCTCAACAATTGGGCACGTGAAGTGCGGTCGAGGGAGGTGCCCGCTGTTGCGTGCACCCAATATCAGGTTCCTGGTTCCGATTTCCCGTCCTTGCCAACTACACCTTCCATACCCCCGGTAGGTAAATTGGTACCAAAATCTGTCCCAGAAGGATAACGCGTTGACTTGTTCTTCGACTGAGAACCGCAAGTCATCGTATGGTCAAATACGTATTGAAATCATCTCCACGTCATCCCGTAGAAGTAGAATGCGTGGCGCATTCCAAAAGGGATTGAATAACACCGTTCTTTATACATTACCCTTTATTTTCTACAGTTACACAATACAGATTCTTGCCTTGTGTTCATTTTATAAGAAATGTACAATATCGATCAGCATTACCTTTCTCTCGGAGTTGAGCGTTCGATTTTCAATACATTTATTAATAAAGTCAGAAATTGAACGACAATAATTGTTTGTCGTGTTCTAGGAATAATTGCTGTGAATTCCGCTATTTCTGGAAGTAATTTCCCAGCAGCACGACTGTCGTGTCGATTAAGTAGATTACATCCATTAATAACGGCGGGAATTCCTTTGGACATGCATGCACACACTCCACACGCTGGAAACTGTCAACATCCACAACAGGAAGCGCAGAAAATGAAACCTTCTAAATAATGGCGACAGCAAGGAGTGGTCATTTCATTCAGGCTTGGCCTGAAAAACAACAGCAGCTACTTTGTAAGAATTGTTCATGAATAAGCGAAGCGAACGGCATTACCACGAGAAGACCGGATTACAGCATAGCGTAGGGAGTACCGAGTTATCTGATAAGAAGAAATTCCATTGGAATTCCTGAACCATCGATAGAAGTTGGTGAACAGCGCCACATCAAAAGGGGCTATACACTTCAAGAAGGACACATAGCCCACTATCATCAGCATAGTAGTTCGGGGACGAATTGAGTAACGCCGTCCTTGTATTTTTTCCCTTTAAATACCAGGCTGTCCAATAATTCTTGTCCGAAAATTTCACCATTCTTAATTTTTTCAGCTTTATTGAAAAACAAGTCTAATCAACAATATAATCACCCCAGTTATCCACAACAGTGGCCCATGGATTGGGCAGGTCGCTGATGCCCTTCGCCCAGAACCCCAGGGGCTGCGACTCGAAGAAGTCCGCGATGTCGGATTTGAGGTTGTCGTAGTTGGTGAATTTTCTTCCGGCCAAATGGTGCTTCAGCGGGCGGAACAAGTGGTAGTCGGAGGGGTCGAGGTCCGGGGAATACGGCGGATGGGCAACCGTCTCCCAGCCGAGCGTCGCCAACTTCTGCTGGGTCTCCTTCGCGCGTTGTCGTGCAGCAGGTGGACCGAGGCCCGTCGGGGAGGCTTTTCTCGGATGGCGGCGGCTAATTTCTCGAGCTGATCGGTGTAGATGGAGGCAGTGACCGTCCTGCCTTGCAGGAGCAGCTCGAAGTACAGCATGCCCTTGGCGTCCCACTAGCAGCAGAGCATGATCTTCAGCGGGTGTTCCCTGTCCTCGAGGCTCGTGTCGCCGCTCTCGAAATGATTGAAACAGCGCCTGACTATGCTTTGGGACACTGCATCCTCCTTGCACGCTCTGCAGATGTTGGCGACCGCGGTGCCCGTGTCGTTGCCCAGCAGCCGCTCGTAGTACACGAACGTACGAATTCGACCTTGGGCCATTTTAGCTTGTACTGGTAGCTAGACGCGGCGACTGCGCCTTATATACCCCTAGCGTGGAACTCTGGAGAACCTTCTAGAAGGTTTTTACACTTGCCTAATATTATAACACTTCTAAGGAAAATTATAGAACTTTGAAAATTTTCGGACAGGAATTATTGGACAGCCTGGTAATTGTTATTTCACAGTGAGTAATATATTGCTCTAATTTGCATGTCTGTCTCGCACATGCACATATTTCTTATTTAAGGTGCATTAATGTTCAATCATTCAAGTTTGAGGTCACCTCGTGAAATATTTTGTTGTACGGAAAGCTCTCAGAGTTTTGCGCTACTATTTTTCATTGTACTATTATTAGGTAAAAATTCAACTTGCGCATTAATACTTCTTTTTGTACAGAATTTTTCGCTCTATCTGAAAAAACAATTTATGTTTTAACGTTTTTCTGTTCTTGAAGGGCTTATTGAAGTATACCGAAGGAGCAATTCCGAACGATATTTTATTTCAACTTCAAATTGGGACGTTCCGTAGCCGAGACAGCCCGAAAAATCAATCAGTTGTGGGGGCCTTACACTGTGCGTCTTTGGTTCAGTAAATTTCGGATCGGAGATTCCAGCCTCGAAGGATGACCCCCATAGCGTTCGACCTAGAGCAATCCCGGACGACGAGTTGAAGGAATTGGTGGAAGCTGAACAATATCAAACAGTTTGCGGGGTCGCGGAAGAGCTGGACGTCAGTAAAACTGTTCAAACGCCTTGGGAAAGGGAAAAAGCTCGAAAAGTGGGTGCTCCACGAGCTGAGTGAGCGGCAAAAACTGTCCCGTTTCGAGATTTGTTCTTCTCTACTTTTACGCAACAAAGCTGACCCTTCGTTGGATCGAACCACTTGTGATGAAAAGTGGATTCCGTATGATGACAGGAAACGCAGTGGTTGGACGCCGACGAACCCCCTAGGCATTCTCCAAAGGCGTACTCTCACCAAGAAAAGGTAATGGTTACTGTAGTGGTCGGCGACTGGTGTGATCCATTGCAATATTTTGGCACCAGGCCAAACGATCACAGCAGATTCAAATCAGTTTCTTTATGCCTTAATTGGCTGGTACCGTTGGCGTAAGGCTGTTATCACGATGTTTTGTTGCGATCAGAACTTCTTGCACCAGGCGGGACTCGAACCCGCACCGCCCTATGACCTGGCGAGAGTGCTCTACGCCATTATAAAACCGGCGCAGCTTGATCGAACGCAACACCACACCTCGTAAGACCCACCAGCACTCGCCCGTATATCGGAATGAGCCGGCCGCTGATATCAGCATGGAAGCAGTTAAGCTGTAGGTCTTGATAGAAATGATTCAAATCAGTTTCCTTAAGCCTCAATTGGCTGCTACCGAGGATGTAAGTTGTGACCACGATGTTTTAGAGGGAGGTCAGAGGGAGGTGCGGGTTCGAGTCCCGCCTGGCGCTAGAAGTTTTGATCGCAACAAAACATCATGTTGAGATCACAGCAGAGTTCTACTGTAAGGAAATCGACGAAATACACCGAAAATTGCGTCAACTTCAGACAACATTGGTTTGCAGAAGAGGGCCGATTCGTCTGCACGACAACGCCGGCCCACACTTTCCACAGGTCACTAATCGAAAATTGAACGAATTAAGGGTTGAAGTTCTGCCTCACCCGCCATATGCTCCAGACTTCTCCACCAATCAGGACCAAGCCAAAACAGGTTTCGTGGAATTGTCGAATCTCGACCATCTAATTTTTTGCTGATGGAATAAGTCGACTGGTGGCCAGTTGGCAAAATTCGAACGGTGCTTATTCCGACTAAATGCGACAAGATTTGAGGAAGTTATGGTTGTTCAAAGTGAAGCACACAAATCACTGAGAACTATCCGGGCAACCTAATATGACCGCGTGGAAGGATTCGAATGGAGATCTAACATGAGCAACGTGTGGTTGTATGGAATAAATGAAAATACCCCAGAAGGATGTGGGAAGCTGGGGCATAATAGGAAGTGACGCGGCTGTGTGCAGCAGGAATTTATGGGGTTCATGAATGCCAATGGACAAGGAGCCATTATGAGCGAACGTGCTGAAGAGATGCATGAAGTGGGGTTTGCATGTCGAGCAACCGCATAACACAGCTCCGACGACACTGTGATGACGCGTTATCTTCAAGCAGGTCTTGTGGGGTTCATGGTGTCAATAGCGCTCCGGAGTAAATACTATAGCCAACGTCACAGTGCCAGGGCTAGGGAGTGGGAAACGAGCGGCTTGAGAAGCTTTCAAGAGCGTCGAGGAAGTAGTGAAGAAGACGAAGGACGTCTAACTTGGTGTCCACCTACTCAACTCCACTGCTCTCCCTGCGCTAACATACGCCTCAAAGACCTGAGCCATAGGAAAGAGGTTGAACACGAGATCAGCCTCGCACAGCGGAGAATTGAGAGGACGATGCTCGGAGTGGTACGATTCGCGCAAGTGAAAGGAGGCCTCCGGAGTTTCGCCTTCATCGGCATCCGAAGACCAGAGATGCTGTCGCATGGGTCATGTCGTCTTCGCGACCTCGAGCGAGAAGTATCCATTGGAGCACTCTGGCACGCAATAGTGACGAATGGAGACGCTGCTAGTGCCCGCTGAGTAAACTCGATGACCAGCGGAACGATGGGATCTTAAAGGTCTTAAAGGTCATTGGGTTCTTTAAGGTGGTTTGTGATAGACAGACATAGAAAAGGTCGTTTTATTAGGGGGGGGGGGGCAAAAGTAATGAGACACCCCATGCCGTGTCCATGTATCTCGTGGCTGGAGTCTGGTTTCGTGCTTGTCGTATTTGTATGTTTGCATGCTACTTACTGAAGCCCATCTGAGAAGTTACCACTTCCGCCCTTTCCAGAAGCATGCCAAAACCCCAGCCTGCCTCATGTCGAAACCCCAGTCTGACGAGTGGACCTGTGTCGCGCAAATCTCGCCCAATTCCCAACCCCGGGCAGCCTTGGCTCAATATTCACGCAAGATGAGAAGTACGTCTTCTACCTTAACGCTGCCAAGCAGCGAATCTGGGTGAGGCCTTATGACATGTTACCGACCTTCGTTCGGCGAGATGTTCACGGCATCTTTGGAGTTTTTGGGTCTGCGCCCATGGATCGGTTTACCGGAAGCTGTTTCCCAAGAGCACTGCGATGAACTCCAAGACCATGGTGAACAAAATAGAAGAGACGGCCGGAGACTCGCTCTTGTTCATTCGCAGCGCTTTAAGAAGGTTCTCCTCTTCGACAACGCCGCACCGCATCGGGAACAAGTAACCACGGATAAGCTTGGCCGGCTGGGCTACGTTCACACGCCCCAACCAACGTATTCGCTGGACATCTCTCCATGCGATTACCACTACTACTTGAGCCTACAGGACTTCCTGGTCGGAAGGGACTCATGAACCCAAACAGTCCTTGACAACCATATCGAGCAGTTGATCAACGCCAGGCCCAAGCAGTTCTGGAAGGATAGGATCAGGAAGTTGGCTGAGCGATGGCAGCAAGATCCTTGCGCTTGATGGCAAATACACTCCTCAGCATCGTTGAGTTGTAATTGAGTTATAAAGAGATAAAGATTTTTTTCATTTTGTCTCATTACTTTTGCCCCTCCCCTAATAACTTCCTCAGAGAAGTCTACTATCAAAACACGTTGCTCGGTGCTGGAACCGAACTAAGAACGAAGAACCTGGATTCAATAATGACAAGGCATGACTATGTTCATGTCTGTTAAATGAACAAATAAATAATGCGAAGAGAGCACCACAGTCACGCCGACTTCAAGCCGGTGTCATATGGAGTCAGCTAGGTGACCCCGGAGTGAAGAAGCGCTCGCCGAAAAGCTCTTAAAAGCGAATTACACTTCTCATTTCCATCAGAAAAGAGGAACACCATTTGCTGACAAAAATGGGAAAAGGAGCACTCAGAAATGCATATAACGCATACTCAGAGCCAGACGACTAGAGCGGATGGCCGGGCGAACAAGGAAAACAAAAGGCATGCCAATGTTCTGGATAACCAGGCAAGGTGGTAACGAAAAAGGTCGTCGAAAACCAGTAATACTGTACCGCTCGTGCAGGTGCAAATGACCGACTAACTGCTTACGTGCGGAAAACTCTACTGCTTGAAAATAAATGGATCCAATTACAAATATATGAATGGAATTCGTAGAAAAGACAGCATAAGGCGAGCCCGCAGTGATTATCCTGAACCCAGTCGTCGATGATCTGGTATAGGGTCACATTCAGGTAGCCGCAGCTGTGTTATAATTGGGAAAGAAACGTCGATTTCGACTGACTGCTCATCATCAAAGGCTGTTAGTCAGTGAATAATGCTCATTAGTCTTTCTAGCCGAGCATAGAGTATCCTTTTTCTGTCGCATCCTGGTGGGCCGACTCCTATCTCTCTGATGTAGCCCGCATGTGAAAGTGTAGGCCAAATACGCATTCAGATTTCTTCCACAATATCTTATGGAAGTAGAATTCGTGGCGCATCCCGCAAAGGGACTGACTAACCGCGACCGCATTTGGAGGAGTTACAAATGATCAGCGTAAAGTAGCATCGAAGCACATCTTCTTATGTTAACATAACATATGCAAAATCAGTTGTATCTCGAAACGGTGGATAATTCAGCTTCGACAACAAAGTGATCCACAGGTGGGTCAAGTCGCAGAGTCATTCAAATGCAGCCATGGGCTTCAGCGTGCAACACAAACCATCGGAACATCTTAGAGACAAAACACGGCAATTACACTGACTAGGAGAGTTGCAGCAGAGCCGCAACATAGACACTGGGAAGTCGGGTGAACATCCTGCAAGGAGGGCACCTTTGCTTGAAGAAACGCTATTACCTCGCCTACATAAAAACTGAGTTTAAGTTAGATCAGGCTAACCTGATCCTTTTCGTAGTCGAGTGCGAAATCGCTTTTCTTGACAGTTTTACTAGAATGTACAATCTCGTCGCGGACAGTCCACTGACTGGGGAAGTTTCCGACCTCCCATGGAACTTCAAGTTGAGACCAAGATCATTAGAAAGAGCTCAGAATGCTGATTACGGATATGAGTGTCAAAATTGCAAAATGAAATTTCCGATCGAGTTATGGCCTCTGAAATCGGGGGACCTCACCACAGGCTGGCCGTGCGACACACCTGGCGCGAGAATGGTAAGCCATTGGGGATCCGTAAAGAGGGTCCGCCAGCTGCAGCGGCGGCGCAGAGGTAGTGCTCCCGCTCGTCAAGTGCGACGTCGTTGGTTCGCATCCCGTTGCTGCCATTTTTCTTGCAAATCATTATTTATCCTCGAAATGGAATTTTGTTCTGAGTCATGACACAGGTTTGATTAAATAGCCGGGAAAACGACCATACACGATTGTAAAAATGCGAAAGGCGAAAAACTTCTATGTGACATTTTTGTATACGATTTTGCAAAAATAGAGTTCAAATCACATACTGAATAACCAGAGGTGTTTCTAACAACCTTGAAATTCATGGAAGCTGAGGCGTTGTAGCGAAGCTGCATGTATAAGTAAGTACCGAAAAAAAACTGATAGAAATAGCATTACAAGCCCATCATTGGAATGTTAACGCCCAAGCAACGTAACTTTCTAAAATTTATGTTGTTAGCACTTTTCGCAGATCATCTCAAGGTAAAAAAGTGCTCAAACCGGTATCTTACTGGATTCCTGGCTTGATGGCTCGACCATGAACTTCTCTAGCTCCTAGATGTTTTTTTTTTCTTCTGAAAAGCAAAGATTAGTGCAGGCAGTATTGCCGAAGACTAAAAGAAAAAGCAATAAACTTATATGCTGTTTCGAAGAAGAGAAGAGTTCGTTAAAAATTCCATTATGTTTCTGAAAACTTCTGTTTGGCTGCTATGCCAGATTTTAACGAAAAATTCCGTCAACTCGTCGAATTCGTTAAATCGTTAGCCGTTTAATGTGCATCCCTGGTTCTTACCATCAAAATTGTTCGTCGAGGAGTCCAAGAAAATTGCTTCCTGTAGGCTAGAAAGAAAGATGGTGTGACCATTGTTAAATGCGGACGTACATAGGAAGCAAACACGTTCGAAATTCCTGAACCAGGTCCAGATCTTTCGGCGTACTTACTTCTTCTTTTGTACCCAAAGTCGTGACCTGTTTTGAGATTGAACTTAGCATGGAATAGGATAGCTGTAGCATTCTTAGCGGCGTGATTGTCGATGGGATACTCCATTGGCGTAGACAACAGTGACACAATGTCGCTTCGCAGAATAGACGGCAGTGAATTGTGCGAGCGCGTGGAGAAAACAGCCGAAGACCACACACACACAGAGAACGGATTATGATTAGCTGATGCCAATAACATGCTGAAATATGTAGGAAACCTCCGCTAGACTCCAGAACGAAGGGGCTGCACAATAGGTTGAATAGTCGGGCATTGGGCGACGACTGCGTCACCCGACTCCCTGATATGATTTCTGGGATGACCTTCATCTGTATAAAATTCACATTTCACCTCGAGCCAGACGATAAAGGTTAGCAAGACTTCTGAAATGTCTCGAGGTATCATGCATGGGTGGCTGCCAATTCGATCGGCGGAGTGGTGCAAGCGCTCTTCTAATTCTAATTCGATGCCATCGATTCACCGAATTGGATAGCAATTCAGTGAAAGCGAGACTTTAAATGAAGGATAAAGGTAGGCGCTGGTCGATCACACTGCGGGATGAGCCACGCATTCCACGTCTACAAGATATCGTGGAGGCGCTTTGAATGCGTTTTTGGTCTATGCAATGATTTGCGGAGGTTAGTCGATAAACAAGTCAGTGTTTTAACTTTCAAAACGATTCTGCTGACAGTTCAAAGACCACGACTGCTTGGAGTAGATGGGATATTCGAACCAAGTACCTTGAATCGTGGTCCACGCGACAGCAGCGCACCCTACAGTTGCGCTATCACCAGTCTCCCGAAATACGAACCTACATCAACTAATGGCAGTACCGTTGTGATTTCATAGTTACCACCTCCGCTTAGTCCACTTCAATTGGTGAAAAAGCTTGGGAGCGTCGACTCCAATAAAAGTAGCTCGAAGCCGAGCGAGTTGGCATACAAGGACGCAAAAGGGCGTGTGGAAGCGCATATGGAGAAGGCGTTGACTGCCGCGTGTATCCGATTCCAGGTCCTTGGATCGGTTGTTTTGCCCATCCAACCAAGCTTTCCATCCCTCTGTGGTCGATGAATTGGTACTATACTTGTCCGGGAAGGAGCGCTGACTTGTTCATCGGCTGGTCAATGCAGGCCATCGCACAGGGCATCATCATCAGCATTTTCAGTAGCGTTTGTCCCGCTTGGTGGCGGGGTCCGCTCTTCTGGTGTGGTGACGCCATTTCTCCCGATCAAATGCTTGATCGGGATGCACACCAGCTATCTTTAAGTCTAAGTGCAACGTGTCTAGCCAACGTTGCTTCGGGCGTCCTCTGGGCCGTTTTCCAGGGACTTCAAGATTCAGGCCAATCTTACAGACAGTGTCGTCGTTAGCGCGAAGGATGTGGCCATACCATCGTAGACGAGCTTCGCGCAACTTCACGCAACACGCAACGCAACACAACACAACAACGCAACAGGCCATCGCACAGGGCAAATCGCATTTAAGTGACCTCCACGACATCCTATAGAAGTAAAATGCGTGCCGCATTCTAAAAGGATCGTTAGCGCTCTCCTTCTTCCTTAACCTGCCTGGTTGAAAGTGGCTGGCTTTATTTAAAAGATTATTTAAAAGGAACAGAATGAAGAAAGACGTTCCTAAATGTCTATGCTAGGAAAGCTACGGCTCAAGGTTATTCAACGCAAATGCTCTCGGATTCAGGCACATACGGTGGTTTGGTCTGGATCTAATTGAATCCGAAGGAGGCGGCAATGATTCACCAAGGTTTCTTGACTATGACATGAGCAATTTGGTAGCAGTGGAGAACGTTGATGGGTTACGATAAGAACGAAGGACATCCGCCGCCAAACTCATTCCATCTATTCCGTCGCTGTTTGTCTCTTATAGATTTCTCTGGGACCAAGACGATACGTAAGCAGTTTGAGTATGCCGTCCTTGGCGTCCGAAGTCGGCGCACTTCGGAGAGGATCGTGGATGACTGAAAATAATCCAATTTTGATCCTGCTATATTTCCACGATAAAGAATCCCTAACAGCTATTGGACACAAGACCACATCGGAACTCTAATTTGGCACAAGCCTCTTCAGGAGGGCAACTAGCGCATCTACTCAATTTAAAGGCATGCATTAGAAGGATAGCTCGAAAGCTAGTAAAGCAATTAAACAAAACGGCGGCTATTATCGGAAAAACAATCCATTTATGCAATTATTTCACCTCACGGTGCGTTCAAGTAACCGTGGAAGCAAGAAGAACTAAGAGCGTTGGTTCATAAAAACAGTGAGTAGCGTGGACGGTAATACATAGGGAGCAAAAAGCCTAAGTTAGGATTTTGAGATGATCCATCAAGAAGTCATAGAAAACCTTCTAAAGGTGTTACCCAACAACAGCTGCAGTACAAGAGCTGGATTCATCAGCTATTAACCCTAGAGTTATACGGGGTCGAAGGCAGAGACATACCTACGACGTGGGTACACCATCATTATAGGGAAGACGACGCCGTCGGAGGAGAAAGGGAAGGGAAGAAAAAGATGAAGATTAAGATGGTGACGAAGATATGATAGATATGTAGGGCGCGTGTAGCGCAGTCGAAAAAGGCGCGACTGTCGCGTGCACCCGATACCAGGTTTGTGGTTCAGATGTCCCGGCCAGACCAACCAAGCCTTCCATCCCTCCGGGGTCGGTGAATTGGTACCATACTTGTCTGGGAAGGATAGAACGCTGACCTGTTCATCGGATGGCCACCGCAAGTCATTGTATGGCTAAATACGCATTCACGTCGCCTCCACGGCATCCCGTAGAAGTAGAATGCGCTGGCGCATCCCAGAAGGGATTGAGTAACGCCGTCCTTTATCCTTTATCCTTTTAAAGATATGTAATGATGTAAAACACGTTGAATAGAAAAAGAACAAAAAAGGTACAAAAACAAGAAGAGAAATAGCAGACACAGAAAAAAGTACTAGGAGAAGAAAAATAGAAGAAAAAGAACAAGAAGCAGAAAAAGTGAAGGAAGAGGAAAAAGGAAGGAGAAGACGGCGAAAAAAAACTAGAAAAACGAGAACAAGAACAGAAAGAAGAAGAAAAAGGAGAGAAAGGAGGAAGGAGGAAGACCTTGTTGGCCAGAAGCTAAAGTGCTGCTTGTAATGTACTGAAGGGCGATTGCCAGTGCAAGAGGGATGAAGGTCACTGCACGATAAAAGGAGTACATACGACAACGAGAAGCGCAGCGGTATTAGGCCCTGCTCACGCTGAAGAAGTCAAGCAGCCAATCCACATTCGGGTTCTCCCTTTTCCGGCAATAAAATAGCTACTGGCTCAGATATGACGACCAGAGCAAAGCATTTGTTGGAATACCGGCGGTACCGTGCTGTTTGTGTGTAGTAGATAAATGTATTGATTTGGACAACCCTCGAAATGTCATGTCAAATGTCACCTTGGAATTCAGGACGTGGCGCAACCCACACAGTTCGAGCTACTCACCTCTCTTTAGCACAGAGTATAGAGTTGTGGACAATCTAGATTGTTGCCAGACGAGAATAGGAACCAGGCAAGCACGGAGAAAGGAGGACCTAACCGGCCCAGTCGTTCTCTGTCTCCCGAATAGCTAACTACCTAGCTGCTTTCAACAATGCTGTTGTTGCGTTGCGACACTCCGTCCAACCACACTGCTCACGCCAAACGCCGCTGTGGGAAATCAAAGAAAGGTGTTTGCTTCTAGCGGCACGTTGCCTTTCTAGAACATTTACCAAGATTGGAGCTAAAATGGCACTACGTAGTCTTATTCAAATGGTGCAATCGGTAGGAGATGTGATCCTGTCCGTCGGAGGAGAGTAGATCGATTCTGCAAGTTCGTTTCCTATCTAGTGAAACTACATCCCAACTATGGTCTCCCATCCGATCACGGACGTCACTATGGTTGTGAGTAGCTGTACTTCCTAGCGCCTTGCCCAATAAATGTATATCTAGACAAAGCTCGATAATATCAATGGATATGGATCAACCGATCGTAGGAAGCAAATTGGGGAAGGAGGCAGCGGTCAGGAAAAAATGCCAAAGTAATGTGTAGCGTGGGAGTCGAACATATGGCCTAACGGCTTTGAAGCAGCGTCCAACTCTGCTGAGCTACCGATTCGCTCGCCGCAGAGACTTTCGCCATATCATTCCATACAGCGCGCGCACGTATGCAGGTGGACACGTGCTGACGGTGGTGCAATACTGCACTCAAATTCGAGGAACCGTAGCTTTTTGGGTTCAAGGACTCAGCAAAAACCGAAACACGCTTTTCTACCACATGAAGGGTGGAGATTCTTGCAGTACTATCCATTTTCCCCGTTCAGACCTGCGCCTGAGACCCTCCCCGGCAGACCGAACAGGTGGATGCACCCTCAGATTTTTTCCATTTGGAACATTTTTAAGAGATCAGTTGGCACTGATAGGGAGTGTGAAGCGTAACTGAGCAGCAAAAATCTCAGATGTTGAAAACTGCAAGAAATTTTTAGCCATCCGAATCCTTAAGCTTCGTCATATTATTCTGAAGTCACTTCAGTAGAAGGAATACGCGGAGGAGTATAAAGCGAACAACTTTTATAGTGTGTGCAGTGTGCAAGAGCTGAAAATTTCAATGCCAATGTTTTCTCTCCACAGCCTGGTTTCAACCACCACATTTCAGCAAATGAAAAAGTATAAGTATCTACAAGCTGGATATTCCAAAATTAGAGCTCACTAATATGGGGGCATTCTCTGAATTTGATGGCACTCAAATTAGAGGGTCCTTAAAGAAATTACGTCACCGTGATCGTCAAGAACTAGGTAGTAAAAAAATTTTGTGGCACCAAATGAAACGTATATAATAAGCCTAAGATAGAACTGAATCTTCTTGCGTTCAGACCAGCTATGTAGGAGCGTATATCCATTGGGCGTAATTGCCTCTCGCGAGGGAGGGCGCGCCCACAGACAGCTTCGAGCATGATGTAAGAATGTACGTCATCGAACTTTTTTTAAACATTCACTGGCGCTCCCCTCCATGGAAAGATGACTCGGTGTTGATTCCGAATATTGAATTCATTCGAATTCAAAGCATTCATTCAAATTGAAGAGTGCTATCATTAAGCGGCAGAAAAGGCGTCTTTATGCCCAAAGGCCAATGGATAATGACTAGATATTGTACGTTTTTGACCGATTAATATATGCTGTTCCCTTTGATACGGCCACGTTCTGCGTGGAAAGGAAGACAGCGCCCGCAAGATAGGCCTTAACTTCGAGGTAATAGGAAAGCGGCCTAGAGGGCGCCCGATCAGCGCTGGTCTGATATGTTACATGTGGACTTGAAAGTAGCTGGTGTCCACCCTGATCTAGCGCTGGACCGGAAAAGGTGGCGTCATGACACCAGGATAGCGGACCCCGCCATGAAGCGGGACAAACGCTGAAGAAGAAGAAGAAGAAGAAGAAGAAGAAGAAGAAGAAGAAGAAGAAGATATATACTTGAACACATTTGCTTAAGCCCGGAGCGGCTGGTAGAGAGGCTACATGTTCTTACAGGATGTTTTGTTGCGATCAAAACTCTTGCGCCAGGCGGGACTCGAACCCGCATCTTCTGCTTTCCGGGCAGCGATGTTCGTCTTACACCACCGCCGCTGTTTGACCGCACGTAACATCCGCGATATCCTCGAGGTCTGTCAGCACTCACCCGTGATACGGGATGGGCCGGCCGCTGATATCAGCATGGAACCGGTTAAGCTGAAGACCTTACTCCATCCCGTATCACGAGTGGGTGCTGACAGACCTCGAGGATATCGCGGACGTTACGTGCGGTCAAACAGCGCCGGTAGTGCAAGGCGAACATCGCTGCCCGGAAAGCAGAAGATGCCGGTTCGAGTCCCGCCTGGCGCAAGAGTTTTAATCGCAACAAAACATCCTGTAAGAACAAGATATATACTGTTCCCTCTTCCCAATCCATTCACCCTCCATCGTACTCACGTGATTACTTCAAACTCTCGCGCAAACCAAGCTCTGAGCAGGAATCATTAATAGCCGACTGCGTTGTTGTGAAGGTCAATGAGCGGCAATTAATATTGCGCTGACGGACACACAAACTCAGATCGACTAACATTTCATATTTTGCAAGACATGTGTTTTGGCTTAACTGATTAATACATTTTTTAATTTTTTAATTTAATTTTAATTCTTAATTTTTCGTTTTGGACAGATTCTCTGTCCTGATCAGATAGAAATAGAAAATGGCCTCGTAGTCTTGTGGCCATTATTTCTAGTTGCCACCTCTACCGCCTAACACCGCCATTAACCCACGCACAATGCAGGCGAGAAAGCCAACAGCATAGTTTCAATGCCATTCATCTCTTGTTCAAGGCGTCACTGCTTCTATGACGTTGTAGACTTTCTCTGAGGTTTCCCTGCCCGTTAGTCATTATGTCGCAGCAAAACAACTTCTGGCATCCTCGCCGCTATCGTTTCTTCGATTTCACATAGTCATTGGCTGAAACAATATGTAGAGGACATAACGATGCTGAAGCAATAGAAACAGAAGGCTTCTCTAAATACGTTGAACAAAAAGTTACTATATAATCTGGATAACCTCACTATGACGGCAACGAACACCTCAAGCATTCCAATTAATTTTTAAATCAAGCCAATATGCGCATTTAAGGAAAGATAGATGAAGGCATACCTTTAAGGTGATAAAGGACATACTACAAGGGACGTCCGTGAGCTTAATCCAACGATTCTAAACAAGACCTATACGGTTTTACGAGGCATCTTACAGAGAACACAGGGGTGAAGTTCGGTTATACTGCGGACCACCGGGGGGTCCAAAAATGTTGCAACATCCATATAGGCCTGACGAGGATAGTTGAGGTAGGTTCACAAAAGTACTAACTTGCTAGTGATTTTTAATATTTTTATTTTTTGTCAACCTCTGCATTTTCGGATCGAACTGAATACTTTTCAAATCGAATTGTAGACTCTACTAGGCAAGCTCGTCGTTTTAAAAATCAAACCAACATCTTCCAAATCGAAACCGTCAGAAAAAATGACGAGTATGTTTGTCCATCTAAAGGCTACACAACAGGTAAACAATATCGATCAGAGAACGCAATCGAAGATCGGTTTTATCGATCACCTTTCTATTTGGTTTTCTATCGGTTATCGAGGTGAGAATCACACAGATGTGATGCTTATAGAGATGTTCAACAAGAAGTATTCAGCATCGTCTGGAAAGTTATTGTCGATTGATTTTCCTTCCTTTTCCTTTTTAAGAGTTAGCCGTTTACAGAGGGTATTGCTGAGCATGGTGTGTAAGGGACAGATTTGACAAGGAGCACACGCTAGTGATCAGGCAGCCATTATCGATCAGCATTATCGACTTCTTCGGGGTTGAAAAGTTTGTCGGCTACATAGGTAAATGAATGATGGCCGGTATTAGTCATTTCATTTGCGGAATGCGCCACGTGTTCTATTAGTACGACATTCGCGGACGTAATTGGAATGTGTCTTTGGCCTATACAAGGAAGTACCAAATTCAGCCTAGGACTACTGATCAATACTCTTGCAGGTGAAAACGAACAGCAATCATTCTAGCCTAGCATTAAGACAGATGGGGTCCTTCCGTGTGCCTGCGAAAACAGCAGAACTTATCTGTGTGAACCAAAAATTAACCAGAAGCGTGAGCACGAGTTAGTATTATTCTTTCCAGCTGGCTGCTTTCAGAAGAATTGGGCAGATCGAAACCCACAAGTTTAAAAACACTTCACAGCAATTGGTGCGGTTGCACTCTGATTTTAAGGCAGGGTTTAATCCACGTAATCGTCCTCGTGCTCTCGTAAAAAGGGCAGACAGCGGACAAAAGCCACAGCGGAAAAAGCGTATAAAAACGGGGAAAACGTGGTAAAACGAAGATTTAATGGGGCCACAAATTCTCGCAGTGCGGTCACACGTATTTGATAGGAACAGAAGCTTGGACGGGACCAGTGCGGGCGAGACATTCGGGCCGGATGGACCTTCCTTCAGGGAGGACGCAAACGATAGATGCTCTGATTGGTTAGGATTGGTTGGCGCGCTTCCCTTCCCAATGCTGCCAGCATTCGGGACATGTAGAAGTACACCATGCCTCTTGCTTAGAACATGCAAAACGCACGACGGCTGATAAAGGCGATGAGAGTTATGGACTTACGTCGGACGATGGAGCTCAGCCATAGCTGATGATGGGCTAACATAAGATGGCGGAGACGCGTAATTTCTATAGTTGCGTAGGCAGAGCCCCAGTGGAAATGCTGGGCTCTCTAGGCAAGTTATGAACGCTCTTCTTTAAACATTTGTGCCATATCTTGCAAAGAATCTGCATTCTTAGCACAGCTCGCTTCCACTGGAATTTACTTACACCGTTCCCTGCTTTCTGAATGGAAATCACTGAATTTACTAACGGTGAGAAGCCGGAGTTTTTACAGGAGTTTTATTGGCTAGGAAGATGGAAAGACGAGCATTGAAGAGCTCGACGCTTTTCCGCTTTTATGGAAAGTTCACTTGAAATATTTACTTCACTCCACCAGTAGTTATCCTTCACATCACTAAAAATTCACCCGCAGTTCACCGCTAGGAGTTCCACATTTTTTCTTGCTACAGCTGTGCTCCTGCATCCTATTTAAATGCCGAAGACGTTGCTATACATAAAAGGGCTAGATCGTCCATCTGTCTGTGCGTCTGTCCGTGGAACAAACAAGACAGGTGTAGAAGAGGCCCCACATCTTAATCGTCTTAAAAGTCTCACGCTAGCTTAGAAGAGTGTCCAATTAGACACGAAAAGTGTCCAATTTGACGTGAAAATGTATATATTATGGATCGACTTCGTCGATTTTTGTCCAGAGTTCAATTTGGAATGATGGCCGATGATAAGGCTTCAATAACTGTATCATAGGGAGTGGCTGCTACGGATTTCATGGTAGAGGCCCAGCCACCAGTTGACTGGTGATATTTAACGAGAAGCGAAGAAGTGCGCTAGTTTTTCCAAAACCCCCTGGATTCGTATAGCTAGCACAGTCTCTCTTGCTCAGCGCTGTATCTGACTCTTTGGCGCACCTACGCCAACGTGGGCAGGCACTTCAGGACAAATGCGACGAGAATCACGCAATGAGTGCCTAGGCAACGTCATCGGAAGGAGAAGAAATTGGCCATGAACGAAGCGAGCGTCGAAGAGGAACTTAAGTAGGGAGCATCTAGAATCTAGGAACTACAGTAAGAGGTCTTCATTGGTAATGAACTCCGGAGTAGAATCGAGATATCGGTCTGTCGGATTTAGGATAATGGTAACGCGGCCGGATTGTATGATTATATGATTTATTTCGGAGATAAAAACACATGAGAAATCATAGATTAATAAACAGCTGGAAGAATTCCGACAAGTGATAAGAGGGACAGTGCATTACAGCATAAGATGCTGGATGAAAACGGCGGAGCAGGGCAGTGGCCACCAACACTGCAACTCCTTCGAGAGCATGTAAAGCATCCGGATACCAGCTTAATAGGTCCGCCAATCCCCCTGTACTTCGCAGTAGCTCGCTGGTTGACTGCTCAGATAGAAGTCCATGTGATGTGAGGGGAGCAGAAGAAGAAATCAGGCATGTAAAAAACGAACATACAACAAAGGCAAGATATTAGCAACAGGCAGAGCCATCATGAAAAATATGCATCAATGTTAGCAACAGAATAGTAATCTAACGAGAACTCGAGGAAGACATCCGAGAATCGGAACTAGAAGTTATTTAACAGCAGCCGTGACTTATCATGTAATTCTTGACCCTATAACGAAAAGAACAAACAGAACCTGAGTTAACCACGGATGGTGGTATTCGTTCGAAAGTAAAATTACCCTCTGTGCGAACGAGCCGCGAAACTCCTCTGTCCTTGTTTCCTCCCTCAGAATTCTGTAATCATGCCCACGAGTGCGCCCAATAGTAGTCGATCTGGTAAACAGCAGGTCAACATCTAAGCTAACTAGTCCACATGACATTTCATAGACAATGACAAGTCCGACAACTTTCTTCTCATTTCTAACGTGTTTTCGTCCTAAGACGAAGGCCTATCCTTGTACGAGATTGAAATGTAGGGAAGGACTCCATATCTTAGGGCAGTATTCCAATATCGGACAAACATATGTTACAAACAGCTCAAACAAAACTTTGGCTTTTCTTATCGAAAACGAGGTTGAGGACTCCGAAAATAATAAGGGAAAGGCTATCATCTCTCAGCTGTTCTAGAAGAAGCCGAACTTTTCAAATTCTTCGTAGTGACATGAAGGGCTGCGATAGAAAAAACGATAATGGCAGGTATCCTGTGTAGTGAGATACATACTATATGCACTGGATACAGGTCGAGAAATTAAAAGTAGAAATGAGATCACAAGAAATTGCATTCTTTATTATGGCAACTACGCCGCCTCCGGGTGTGCCTCCTTCTCTGTCGCATCGAAATACTTGAAACCGGTGGTTGGTGACAAGCTTGCTGTCAGACACCTTATCTGGTTTACACCAGGACAATGTAATAAATAAGCCTATAGGACCACATGATAGAATGATGATGAAGATCGATTGTTTTGGACAGAACAGGCATTAAAGAGAGAAAAGAGGCCAGAGGATTCACTCCCATGAAGAGGATGGAGTGTAGACCTAACTGAGCAAAACAGTTCGTCCTATGGGGTCGTTAGAAAGCCAGAAAGAAGACCGTGGAATTGAGAGGAGATGGAGAATGCTGCGAGACTCTTTCACAAGAATTGCCAATGACTTCCTGAGCGCTGGGGATTTTTTTGACCAGGGAGTTCTCTTGGGCAGCTTGTGGATCTCAAGATCTCTGGCAACATATTTCAGCCCTCCAGACCTCGCATTCAGCTCGCTCGCCTGTCTTCTTGATGATCAATCCATCTCCAGCTCCTTGATGGTGTAGACACATTGAGCGTAGGAACGAACAATCATTTATGTTGAACTCTGACGCCTGAACTTGATATGATGAAGGAGACGATCTTCGAGAGCCTGAGAAGGCAAATCAATCTTTATTGTACGTCAGCGACCATTCACTCCTATTGGTTGGTCAGGTGGATGACGGCGAGCAGTGATATTCCCTATGGCAAACTCGTTAATTAGCCCTTCATCGCATGAGGTCTGAGTAACCTCTTTCAGTGCCTCACTGTCCAATTTCCTTGTTTTAACCTTTCCACATTGTTCGAGTATTCCTACGCACGCTATTTTCCTCATCTTCTCATCTAATTGCATGCCATCAGCTCTCACTTTAAAATTGTTGAATAAAGAGTATTCTGGTCTAGTTTTGGGGCAGGTTGTTCTAGACCAGAAACGCTCTTTTCGGGAGCATTGATTCTGGAGAGAATGTCTTCTTGGCGTGCAGTGATCTCCTCAATCTTGTTAAGGATCTTGTCGAAGGGACCACAAGTGCCTTTTCCAATCTTCCCGCACAAGAACCATCATCTTGACGGCCCATATCGGAAGACCCTGGTTTCCCTTTTTGACCTCGAGCCATCAGGAAATTGTTTAAAAAATCGACCGCGAAATCAATAAAAGGCAAATGAGATGACAAGATGGAAAGAAGGATGCGGAACTCTGAAACGCTACGACATGAACTGCCGTTCAGGTAGTGGTAAAGTATTGGAAGGTAGTGGAAAAATAAGAACGACGTAAAAATCTAGCAATGCAACGGGAGAAAACAGCGCCGCCGTCACATACGGGAGCAACACAGCTTAATAATGAGTCTACATAGATCCCCCACCATTAAATTAGTAGAAATCCTAAATTGCAGATGCTTATTTCAACTTTAAGCCACGCTAAGGACGCATTTTCAACGCTGATTATTACATACCCCTTCGTAGCATTTGTGAAGATTAACAATACAAGACAAGGTGTGAAGGGAGGCACAAATTAAATCCTCAGTAGGATGGGCCACGCATTCTACTTATATGGAATCTCGCGCATGCGAAACCCGAACACAATTCAGGTCCATTCATTGCCTTATGGTAGCAAGCCGTTATATAGGTCAGCGTTTTAACTACCCTAGACAAGTTTGTCACCAACTCACCAACTCCGGTGGAGTGGAAGGCGTACTTGGTCTGGGCGGGGCTCGAACTAATCAAACTGGTAAGAACGTCAAGTAGGGTGCGCGCAAAAGCTAGGGACTCCTTCAACTGAACCTAGATGCACTTACAAAAAAGTACTTAGCCAGTAGTATTGTTAATGTGCACTACCCGATACAGACATGTATGGAAGGCAGGTAGGTCTAATATTAAGTTACTGGCAACGGGAGAGGGGAGGGAGAGCATTTGTTGGCCCTATTTGGGATGAATAAAGGACAAAGGACGGCATTACTCAATCCGGAGGTATGCGCTACGCATTCTACTTGTAAGGGACGTCGTTGGGGACAATTGAATGCGTATTTGGTCGTCCCAAAACTTGATGTCAACCGATGGACAAGGCATCGCTTCATCCTTCACATGCAACTGTGCTACCAATTCAGCGACCCCGATGGAAGGCTTGGTTGGCCTGGGCGGGAAATCCGAACCAGGAACCTGGTCTCTGGTGCACGTGACGGTCACCACCTCCTCCGACTTCGCTACATACGCCCCTATTTGGGACACGAAACATGAATCGAGCAGGGGCCTGCCGTCAGGAGTAAGTCTAACACATAACAGCCCGTCTAACAATAAGTAGCTCTTTGAACAGCCAGCAGAGTGGGGCAAAATTAAGATTCTTGACGGCAAACCACAAAACAGGCAATTGTTAGAGCTGTTTTGATGAGTTCCTCAAGTCGCCGCGACAACGTAGACAACAACCGTGAGACAGGAGCGGCCGTCGAAGTAGTCTCTTGCTGACTTCGGCGAGAGAATTCGTCTACGGCGCGCTAATTGGCAAATGCCCACAACACTAGAAGATCATCTCGAGGTATTTCGTAAAAACCAGGCAATACCCCGGAGGTAATGCATGACGGAGCGAGAGGAAGGGGAGAGAAGCAGATTCAAACGTCAGCCACCGTGTCTTCTGCAGCTGGATTTTCTCATGCTGGACGTCCTCAGGCTGGGAAAATCCGAGTGCTAACGGGATTTCCCACTTCCACTTCCCATTATTAACTCCATGACGAACTTCTCTGCAGCTTTCGCTTTCTCATGATTTGTGAGCAAAAATGAGTACCGGTGCCTTGCGTAATCGGTAACACGCACTATTTCTGTACGTGGTAACGAACAGATCGTCACCGCTTCGATTTCGTTTTCACCCTATGAGTGCAAGCCAGTTTTCATTTGTTTGTTAGGAATTCAACGCTGATATGTGGAATGATACGTGATAATAGGCATACGATTAAGACCCCATATAGCGCAGTCGGAGGAAGAGTTGGATTTCGTGTGCATTCCTGATCAAAGTCTGAAGTTCTATTCCCGCCCGTCCCGTGAGCCCTTCGTCCATCACATGTAAGTGATTTGGCACCAAAGTTTTCTGGGAAAATTAAAACGTTGCCTGACCCTTACAAACTTCTGCAAAGGGCCAAATAGAAAAATCGACACCGCGAGATCCCGTAGATGTAGAATATGTACGTGGCGCATCCCATAAGGAAATCGAGAAACACTGAACATTATTGTTTCGTTTTGATCTAGAAGCCATTAAAAGCTAGTTAGCCCAGATTTCTTTACATATTCATTGATCCAACAAGAAAATCAACTGGCCAACAAAAGCTGTGGAGAAAGACGTGAAGTCCTAGAAGCGTAAGGATTGTTGTCAACTTGTTAAAGTTCATTTATTTGTATTAATCCACTACGAAGTCCTATTTCTGCCCTTCACTAGGAAAAGTACGTGCTTGGACAGATACCAGGGCTCTCGAGTGGAAGCCTAATCGTTTGTCTTATGGTTAGCTTCTTGGTGTACTGAGCAATTTTGGACCCGGGAATCATACGTATGTATAACTGGATAATGTCACGTGTCCATCACGGGGAAGCAGGACTGAAGCCAGGTGATGCTTATAGCAGTGCGGCGTATGTCAGTCGGGTTTTATTTCAGGTTAACCATGGGCGATTGCTGGCGAACTTATAACTTGGCGGTGGATCACCCAAGTTCACGATATATTGAGCGGGCAGCGCGTCGGAATATGAATGCGGGCCAAGTGCGGAGCGTAGGGACTCAGAAGACGTGCCATAGACGTCGTCCAACGTGCGTAGGTATTCAGAAGACGTGCCGAACACGTCGGCAACCGTGCATGGCGAGCCGTAGACATGCCGAACACGTCAGCAACAGTGCATGGGCATTTAGATGACCATCGACGGGGGGCGTTCACAGCAGGGGAGGCAATCGATATCGATCGATGTTATCGATGTTTTGAGGATGGCCTTCAAGCGGCACGAAACTTCAGCCCTGGGGTAATCGAGGTCGCTGAACACAAATCTGAAGTCGGCCAAACGCTCTCTAACACAACCAAAAACTTCAGAGGCTCAAGAAAGTCCAGATTTGGCGACACATTTTTCTTGTCTGCCGTGAAGGACTAGTGGTTCTAACGACTCCTAGGTCGGAACTTTATTAGATCGAACCGAAAGTTTCCGACATTTACTATCAATGCTCCCGCATCAAGTTTTGTAATGTGAGTTGGTAGGAGGCTCTGCAACATTACGTAAGGAGTAAATGCTGTTTTAAACACGTATAAAATATTGAAAATGTTTTTCAAACACTGTGCAGATTAGTACCCCTTTCGTGAGAGCAGAACTTATACGACTTCCCGGTTTGAATTTCGGAGGAGCTAGAATAGAATTCAACTGAAAGTTAGGTGCTAGTTGGGAAGGGTTTGTCTGAAAAAAAATCGGAAGCAAATTACTGTCATAATACTCTTCGAGTTAGAGAAGGAAATCATAAAAATTACAGAAAGCCTTAATCAGCATAGTAGGTGTCGACTAGATGACCGCAAAAAGGCAAAGCCCAATTTTTGCATAATTTTGCTTAGGCTTTGAAATCTTAAGAATATCCTGATGATCGACGTCCTTAGGTAAGGGAAAGGAGTTCGCTAGTCTCCTTAGCGCGCCAAAAATAGAGTGCTAACAACTAGGTCTGGTTTCTTTCTTTGATGGAAAAAACGGATATTTTTATAAAAGACTAACCAAATATTATGAGAAGCGGTCAGCAGACAACAAACTAAATAAAAGGTTTACGAAAAACCAGAGAAGAACTAGCCTTCCGAAACTACCGTGACACTTCATAGAGTAATATTTGGTATGTGACAGCCCATTGCTCGTGCAATTCAAGTTGGCATCTAGAAAATGGCTAATAAAGACGAGCAGGACATGGTGATTTATTTATTTATTTATTTATTTATTTAAAAACGTGGAATGTGATCACACGTGTAAAATTAAGAAACCGAAAGAAAATAAACATAAACAAATAGCTACACAGTAACGTCTAGACAAACAGTGAACAAATAACTGCAAAGTAATGTCTGCTATCTGTAACCAAAACAGTACAATCAGGACAAGTTCCAGAAAAAAGACTTAGAATTACAATAACAGGTCACTTCTCAATAAGATTACGGAAGACCTGGACAGACAACCCCAACGACATTTTGTCATCACTTAGTAACTTGTTGAATTGGCTGACGTTCCTATAGGTGAAGAAGTTTGTCCTAATCTTTGTCTTTGCAACCGCGACGTTAAGCCGTAGTTTACCTCTCATAGTTCTAGTCAACGGTACACCGAAAAACGTAAGTGGATTTATGGAGAGCCTCTGAGTTAGAATTTTGAACATCATGGTGAGATCAGCCTTTCTTCTTCTACTTGCCAGCGTTGGAAGGCCAAGTGCTTTTGCCCTTTCTAGGCCATTGGGCAGCTGCAGGTAGTGGACATCATAACATCTCAAATATAGCTTTCGGGTAAAACTGTTCTGAACGCTTTCCAAGAAATCGATATCCTTCTTTTTACAAGGATTCCAAACAGTTATTCCAAACTCCAATATCGGTCGAACGTAGGATTTATAAACCCGTAAATATACTTGGGGATCCTTGGATCGTAGAAGTCTGAACAGAGTATAGATGGTATAGTTCGCTTTCCTCGCAAGTGTTCTGTAGTAACTGCCGAAGTCCAGGTTAGTATTAATCAAGAAACCTAGGTCTCGAACTTCCTCTACAGGCATGAGACTTGTGGATTGTAGTTTGTATGGGACCGATGTCTCACCCTTCGGACCAAATAGCATGCACTTGGTTTTCTCCGCTGATAATGGAAGCTCCCACTGTTTGGACCATTGGTCGACATACTCAATTGCTGCTTGTAAATCACTAACATCTTCCATCCCTTTGATACACTTGTAAATCTTTATGTCGTCTGCGAACATCTTGCATACCACACCAAAACGCGAAATGATCGTACGTATATATAACAAATAGCAAAGGCGATAGGACTCCGCCTTGTGGCACACCACTGCACGCAAGATATGAAGGTGAGAACTTATCTTTTACACGTACTTGGTAGGTTCTTCCCGAGAGGAAGTCCTTCACCCATCTTATAATTCTGAAGTGTATGCCTACCATCTCCATTTTGAAGAGTAACTTGTGTATAGGGACCTTGTCAAAGGCCTTCGTAAAGTCAAATAAGACCACATCTGTGCGACACTTATCCTCCACTGCTCGAGACCAGTCATTCAAGGCAGTAAGTACAGAGGTTTCTACAGACCTCCCCTTCACGAAACCGTACTGGTTCTCTGAAATGATACCATTGTCCAAAAGATGCTTCATAATATGTTTCTTAACAACTTTCTCGAACACTCTTGCAAAAACAGAAGTGATACTTATGGGCCTATAGTTTCTGCCATCGTGAATAGGCGGCTTCTTGAGAATCGGTGTTATTAGCGCATGTTTCCACCGCAAAGGTACCTCACCTTTCATATAGCTCAAGTTGTAAATGTGTTCCAGAGGAAAAGCTAAATATACTGCAATCTTCTTTATAAAAGCGACTGGAATAAAATCTGGAGAGGTAGGTGAGGAATTAGGCCACTGCTCCAGGATATCAGCGATTTCTTCCCTATGGAACCACAGAGAAGTCTGCATAGGAGGAAACTGACTGGAACTGCACTCTGCAAAGAAAGACAATTCATCAGTGTGCGAGTTATACGCCTTCTGAAATTCCGATGCCAATAGATTAGCCTTATCTTCCTCAGTAGAAGCTGTGGTACCATCGTCACGAGTTAAATTTGGTATGACACTGGTCTGACCACGCCTGGAATTTATGTACCTATACAGTGCCATTTTATCACCCGTTCCAATGATTTTGCGTTCCACATAGACACTATATTTAAATAAAGCTTTGTCAACTTTCGCTCTAAAACGCTCAAAATTTTTCTTATCCACGTAATGACCAGATGAGCAGGCTATGGTCCATAAAGCTCTTTGCTTATCTAACATCTTCTGGAGGTAAGACGGTAGATGTCGCAAGTCCGTGTTGACCATTTTCATGGGAACAAATAACTCTACGATGTGATGAAGGATAGCAACAAACGTTTCATACACGTCATTAACCGATTCTCCTCTCCCAAAAACACCAATCCAATCAATACCAGCGAGGTATTGCTTTATACTGTTGTAGTCCGCATTCTTGAAATCTCTTACTAGTTTGTGTTTTTCATGCCTCGCACCGAGAGCCAGCTTAAAAACAATTGCAGCGTGGTCACTGTTCCCAATAGGCGGACAAGTTCTAACTGCGTTCACGAGATTCCGTTCATTGCACAGAAGTAGATCCAATAAGGAGCGTCCTCTAGTGGGAGCACTAACCAATTGTGCGAAACCATGAGCATCGAATGTATCGCAAAATACCTTTGACACGGCGCTCGGGCTAGAACCTCTTAGGTCTGGAATATTAAAGTCACCTAAGACAATGCTACGGGCGTTATTCACAGAAAAATCACCTATGGCCTTTGCAAGCTGGTAGGACCCTCTAGCACTGCAACTGGGTGTTCTATAGACCGGCACGAAACGGACTACTTCAGACGCTAAAGAAACATCACAGATCAGTAGCTCATAGCAATCTTCTACAGATTGAGTGATCAGCATTTAGAGACACAACATGAAAATTCGTTAAAAATTTCTTCCAAATTTTCGGTTCGTTCTATTACAATGTGGAAACCACAGTAAAAGCACCAACATAAAAGCTGAATTGAATGAGGAGCTTTGCGTCTAGGCCTAAAACCAAAAAAGCGAAAAAATATTTTCTCAGAGCACTGACTGACAGCCTACATAGCTTGAACGAGAAAATCTAGGCGTAACATGTCGTTCACATAGCAAGCGAAAGAATTATGTTCTCAGAGCACTCGAAAGGCACTTAGTGGTTAAAAGACATGTTGTCGAGGAGAAAACTGCATCGCTTTCCCTTTTTCCTGCAATTTCTCAAACTCTATTAAGCTGAAGCTCGTGGAACAGGTGAAACGGACCTACTTCGTTTGTGGAGGTAATTTCGTAGTGTTGGGGCTCCTGCACTCTGCAGGGCTCAGTAGTGGGAAAAGTATGACAGTTTAACAGCATAAGGTGTAGGGTAGAAACACTTTCCAAACATGGATACGGTCAGAGGATTGGTTGGCAGGCGAGGTGACGGCAGTGCAGTAGACATCAAGTCAGGCGGATAGGAGGAGTCTATGCTCCTCTGAGAGGACTGGTGGTCGCTCCCTAATTGGTAATCTCATAGTGCCGGATCTCGCTAGGAGGAAACGAGTGGTAATGGAAACTGCTAAGCGCGTTGAAAAAGTCCATAATGGGAAAGATGAAGAATGGTCAGCTCTGTGCCCTCCCCTATTCCATTCCGTTGTTCGATGAATCTGAATATGAATAGAAGACATCCAGTGTTTCGAGCTTCGTCGACGTTCGAAGATCAGGAATGCTGTCGCATGGGTCAAGTCGTCGAGAATCAGGGGGACCTACCATGTGGCGCGTTTTGCAGACACGCGCTAGACCAGTGCTGTCACCGACTGTATTTCGCTGAATATCAATAGAACACCAGGACGACCAGTTGGTCCGAGTTCTTCCTACAAGCCCCGAACGAACGAGCGATATAATCGTCGTCGTGTCCATCGACGAGGAGGATCTATTGGAGCACTCTGGCACGAGACAAAAACGAATGGAGACTTTGCTGGCGTCCATTCGAGCGACTTGATGATCAGTGGGACGACAGTTGATACAAGTGAAAGGTGAAATGTTCATTCTTGAGTAACTCAGTAAAAGTTAGTGTTCTAAAACGTTCGCTTATTCGAATGTACCATTCGAATTTTGACCTTTTGAAGATCGAATGATATTCGATTATTCGAAATTCCACCTTTTGAAAACCCGAATATATTTGGTCATTCAAAAATTCGACTTTTTCCACGGACAAAGGTAAACATGTAACTATTTTGACGCTTTAAGCATCACTTACAGTATCAGACAAACAAAAATTGGGGCGAGCTTTTCGAGTGTATGGTGCATGCACGATCTGGTACTCTAATGCACTATGCGATTGCAACCCTGTTGCGCTTTTAAGCAAAACTTAATTAATTATTTTTTAAATAATCTTTTTTAATTATTTAATATTATATATTGGGCGCGTATAGCGCTGACGGGGGAGGTGTCGGCTGTCGCGTGCATGCGACATCGCCGTCCTTTCCTTTATTCGATATTTTTTATTTGGACAGATGAAGTAAAAATTTCGAAGAAAAACATACCAAAATTTTCGTTAAGCAAAAAATATTCCAAACCTTTTGAAGAGCCTCAGTCAATGAAGTTAGTGGAGTTTAATACATGTGTAGAAGAAGCCTACTTCAATTTAGAAGAGTTTGCTTCGATTTCATAAGCCTTAAGCTAGATTATAAGAGTGTCCAACTTGATTAAAAAAGTGTCCAATTTAATTTGAAAAATGTATACGCTCGACATTAGAATGGTATATAAGCAACTGTGGCCCTGTTCCGAAAACAGAAGCAATTCGGAAAGCTGAAAATATGCTCTACACCTTACACAGCTACCGTACTCACTATATTCGAACTAGAGTAGAAATTTCGCTGAAGCTCCCATCAGAAGAACCTGCTGTTTAAAGTGACACTAATATCAAAGCGGGAGAGTAGAAACACTACTTGTTATATGCTAATATAGAACGCATAAAATCTGTTTTGTACCGCACATATCTTGAACGTCCAAAGTCACACTTGTTGATCTCCAAGAAACTGCTATTCCATTCAAATTACATGCCTAAATATACCTTTTGCACATGAGCTAGTAGTTGCTCAACGGCCTACGTTTATTCGAAGACCATTTGCGCGTCGACATTTGCAAACACGACGAGCGAGCCAGATATAGCATAATGACTGCCACCCACGATCGGAACATTAGGGACGTTGTTTTTAGAAGTTTGATGTCTGCTCCCCATGGCTGAGGAACCAAACGAGACAGCAGAAGGATGGACCCTCAAACTACCCTCGACCCTTAGCAAAATTATGCTTTGAATACGTATCCTACACGGCATTAATGGGCGCGTGTAGCGCAGCCGGAGGAGACGCCGGCTGTCGGTGCATCCTATAGCATAATAAGTTTTTGATTCAGATTTCCTGCTCAGGCCAAGCCTTCCATTCTTCCGGGATCGGAGACTTGGTAACAGGCGTGATTAGGAAGGATAAGGCGCTAATTTGTTCATCGTCTCGCCACCGCAAGTCATTGGCTAAATATGTGTGGCTAAATACACATTCAAATTGCCCCCATGAAATCCCGTAGAAGTGGAATGCGTGGCGCATCTGAAAGAAGAAATGGTAAACGCCCCATTTATCTTTTTTCTTATTTAGTCTAGGGAGGGATACAATACTGAACTATTCATCGGCTGGCATAGCTACTATGTACGCATTCAACCGATGGCCCACAGAAGTCGGGTACGTCAGCGCTTGGCTGGCATCGTCCTTCATTTCATATTTTAACCATTGGTGGCTTCTATCGCGAAAATATAAAAGACCTGACTGACCTAGGCAGGAGTGGTCCATAAATCGGATTGCCCGTTTAGAAGAGCCGGTGCTTCCTCCAACTGCGCTACCCGCTCCTATTAGATTTTGAATGACGTTCTTCAAGTTTCTGATGCAGTTAAAATGATATAAGAATTACAATTAAATGCATTTTCATGTTTAATTTTTTAAACAGATTTTGGGAAATCGGTCATTAAGCGTGGGCTCTAAGAGTAGCGAATTTTGGTCACACATTCGTTAATTCGCTGATTTCATCAGTATTTTAGGTTTTATTTTTAAGTTCGAGTTTAAGATGATCGAGATTGTGCATGAATAAATAAATAAATAAATAAATAAATAAATAAAATTACATGTCGCTACAACTTTTTTAAACCAATTCGCAGGAGCAGTCTGTCTTGACCCTGTCGGATGTCAAAATAGCCCAACACGAAGACCCTCGCATCTTTCGTTCGAGACCTTCACAAAGAGATTGGACCAATGCGCTGATCGGCGTCTTGGTGTTTTTTTGGAATGCCGAAGAATTTTTTCGGTCATGCCTCCCGCTTAGAGCATCTAAAGTAAGAGAAACGCATAACTTTTCTAGCCTACCCTAATTTCGATGACTTCGTCCTGAGAGCAGCATTGTTGAACATGAACAATGCCAACAAAAATCAACAACATTGTTGTTTCCTTATCTTTTAATTGTAAGGCGGCTATTATTTTCGCCCGATAAATTAATAAATAAATAAAATAGGAACGCATAGAAGAGCTTCAAGTAGAGGATTTAAATAGGATGATAGATGCATTGCCAGATGTAGCATTATCCTGATTAAAAAGCAGTAGGCGAGCTGATAAGGGATGACGTGTACGGTCGGTAACATGATCAGCTAGCACGTACTTGGTCGGTGCCCTGGTTGGTAATGGTTGGCTGGCGCGCCTTCACCTACCAGTGCTTCAGTGCTCTGCCCACATTCGCGACATGGAGCAGATTGCGCAGCTGATTCCACGACTCCACAGAATAGGAACTCCTACTAGCAAAAGAGCCGTTGGAAATTCGGGAAGTGCTATGTCTCAAACGAAAGAGCTTATTCTCCGTCAGCTAAGCCGGCTCCAAGTGCACTATACGAGATTACAACTGAAGCCTAGCGAAGGATTACAAGCATTGAAATAGATGTCAGTCAGCTCTGAAGAAAGCCTACCTCTACTACCTCCAAGTACATCCTACGGTCATTCATTCAGCACTGCAATTTTATTGCCATGACGAACTTGGCGGTGAATGAAGGGTATTTAAGGTGCAGGCTTCCATTCATCGTTTTCGTACTGACATGGCTTGTCGAACACGAGATGGACAAGTTCTAATTGAAGCTATTTTTAAGCAGAAACTAGTGTACGTCATCCTTGGAGGCCACGAGCTGACCATGAATCCGACTGCCAGCTCCCAGCGTTTCAGTAAGCAAACCGACGAAGGACCCATACTCATTGACTCCACCACCGTAGATACTGGATCCGACTCGGTTAATTTGCATTTGCCATTCTTTACAAGCTCTAGCCAAAAGGATTGTGCGAACAATGGAATTTTCGACAAAAAAGAGCTGGATCTAGAAGAATTCAGTTAGGGGTGATTTTCATCTTAGCACATTTTCGGATGAATCAGATAGCCAATTTTAAGTCAGAAGTCTGATGGCTTATCCGGTGCAAGATCCTAGGAAAGATCAGCTGTTTGGATCAGCCAAAAACCCTGTTAAAGCTTTTGAAATATTCCAAGATCCGGAGCTTTTCAGAAATTTCATTATTGCGTAATCCTTTTAAATTTGAAAAAATGAGGGATTCGATTTATCCGAATCGGCGTCGGACCCTGTGTCTATTCCGCGCCTGAAAGTCCAAGAGTAGCCCTTCGTCATGCTAGGCAGCACGAAGTCGTGTACGATTTGCATGAAAGCGGGGCAAGAAAGTGCACTTGAAAATCTCGTTAAAGAAGCTTATAACGGGCGGCCTCTGAAGAAGGACAAAGCCGACCGGCGAACCCTAGACGCACTCGACGAAGCGCACCTTTTTCAGCGTTAAATGAACTTAGGTCGCTGACAATTGTGAAGGTGAAGAGCGTTCGAAAAACGTTCTGCGCACGCCGCCTCCCCATTATTTCTTTAATAGGGAGGCTACGGCTGGACGACGGACAGCAGTTCTGTTCCGCACATAGACGTCAGCAATTGCTTAGCGTTTTTGGACAACCATAAGAAAAAAATAAAAAATCAGAAAAAGATAAAACGGAAAGAACGTTTTTGCCATCTTTCCGTGAGACATCTCTAAACAAACTGCAGCAAGAAATAAAAGAGAGAGTGGATCTTAAAAACGCAGGAGACATTTTTATAAAGTTGAAAAAGCCTTAGTTAGTAACTTCGGATTGTCCCAAGCTACCTACTTCCTGTACATCTCACCTTAGTTTCGTAGTTTCCTGAAGGCACTTTTTACAGAGTCTAAAAAGCTTGAACACGATAAGCCTAACTTTTTGCGTAAGTTTCCTGTAACCCTTTCGAAATTTTAAAATTTGAACACCATATCTTGTAATATACCAGTGTTATCCGAGCCGTGACATCTTTTCAGTGAATAACTGAATGATCCGGATAACGGCGATATTGCGGACTCCGGATCGGATCTATCAGACCGAATGTATCACCTATGTATTTTAGGGGAGGGGAGCAAAAGTAATGAGACTCTCCATGCCGTGCTTATACATGTCGTGACTGGAGTCCGGCTTCGTGCTTCTCGTCTTTCTACGTTTGCTTGCTACTTACTGAAGGCCATCTGAGAAGTGACCACTTTCGCCCTTTCCAGAAGCATGCCAAAACCCCAGTCTGTCTCATGCCGAAACCCCAGCCTGACGAGTCGACCTGTGTCGCGCAAATCTCGCCCAATTCCCAACCCCGAGCAGCCTGGACTCAATAGTCACGCAAGATGAGAAGTACGTCTTCTACCTTAACCCTGCCCAGCAGCGAGTCTAGGTGAGGCCTGGTGACCTGTTACCGACCTTCGTTCGGTGGGATGTTCACGGCGAGAAGCACTTTTGAGCTTTTGAGTCTGCGCCCATAGACCGGTATATGGAAGCATCCAAAAACACGACGATGGACTACAAGGCCCTGGTGAATAGAAGAGATGGACCGACAACTATTCGCTCTCAGCGCTTCAAGAGGGTCCTCCTTTTCGACAACGACGCACCCCATCGGGCAAAGGTGGCCACGGATAAGCTTGCTCAGCTGGGCTACGTTCACATGCCTCAGCCACCGTATTCGCAGGACATCTCTCCATGCGACTACCACTACTTCTTGAGCCTATAGGACTTCATGGTCGGAAGGGATACAAGGACCCAAGCAGACCTCGACAACCATAACGAGCAGAGGATCAGCAGCAGGCCTAAGCAACTCTGGAAGGATGGGATCAGGAAGTTGGCTGATCGATGGCAGCAAGGTCATTGACCTAATGGCGAATGCATTTCTCAGCATCGTTGAATTGTAATTGAGTTATAAAGAGAATAAAGAAGTTCGTTGAATTTATATCATTACTTTTGCCCACCCTAATGTCACGTGTCGACCAGTTGATCATCGAGTTACTCGAACGGGCGCCAGCAGCGTACCCATTCGTTTTTGTCGTGCGCCAGAATGCTGCAATGGGTTCTCCCCGCTCGAGTGACACGAAGCGCGTGAACTCCTTCGTTCAGGGGTTTCACGATGAAGTGTGACCATTGCGTTGAAGGGCGTCCTGGTGTTCTCTTGACATCCCGCGGAATCCAGTCGGTGACTGCTCTCATCCAGCGGGTGACTGTGCATTACTGGGTCGGCAAACCTATTTTTCGACGACTTGGCTCATGTGACAAAGTCTCTGATCTTCGAACGTCGATGAAGCCTGGAACTCCGGAGACGTTCTCTCACTTGCATGAATCGCCTCACTCCGAGCATCATCCTCTCGATTCCTCTTCCCAACCTTTCTGTGAGGTGTATATCTCTCCACAATTAAAATTCTAAATCACAAGGATCGACTAGCTCTCCGGAAGGCGATTTCAAGATGGGACAGTTTATGAAAGTGATGCAGTTGCAGGTTTGCATGGAGAGCTCGAAAAAGTGCTACTTATTTGGAGAGATGTTTGAAGGATAAGGGAGAATTTCTGCCGGGTGAAGTCGAAAAATGAGGCCGAATGATGTCCTGAAGCACGACGGACCAACATTCGTTCAATATTTTGTGATATCGAGATGCCTGATTCAATTATACGCCTACGCCGGCGACATCAGTTTTTTTGCTGAGATGTGTCAGAGGATTTCAACTGGGAGAAGTCGCCGTTAAATGGAACTCCACTCCCCAAGCAAAGGCTTCCAAAAACCTTCAAATGGCAGTAGTGCTTCTCACGTCCGCCTAGAAAACATATTGACTGCATGATTTGCTTTGGCACATCTAACACCAAACGTGTTCTCAAGGTATCTATAAGGATAAAGGATAAATAACGGCGTTATTCAATCTTCTTTGGGATGCGCCACGCACTCTACTTCTGCGGGATGTCGTGGAGGCGTGTTGAACGCGTATTTGGCCATACAATGACTTGCGGTGGCCAGCCGATGTACAAGTCAGTGCTTTGTCCGTCCCAGACAAGTCTGGTACCAATTCACCGACCCCGGAAGGATGGAAGGCTTGGTTGGCCTGGGCGGGAAATCCGAACCAGGAACCTGGAATCGGGTGCAGGCAACAGCCGGCGCCTCCTCCGACTGTGCTACACGCGCCCCTTAAAGGATCCATATATTCTGATGAATCTTTAAAAAGGCCTAAAAACTATAGCCACAGAGTAGTCGATTGAATGGGTGGAGTAGCCAACTTCCGACTGCGTTCCACGAGTCGGATTGATTAATGTTGATGGAACGGTATGTGCACCGCAGGGTAATCAGGCCAAGGTGTTATCGAGGGTAAAACGCAAAAGTGTCACTCGCTTTTGTTGGGATAGCAAGGCTCGATTACGAAAAAAAAAACTGTCCAAATGGAAATTATCGCATGGCCTTTGCCAAAAGTAGCTCAGACATTCACCACGATCAACTGGAAGCTCAACTGCAGTTCACCGTAGAAATTTAGCGGTATTTGAACAACATTTTTTTTAGTTCGCCTGCTGATGAAATTCCGTTCACTTACCAGTGAATCTTTACTGGACTTTCTTACTCTGACTCCCATATTTTATTGATTGCTCGTTTTTTGTAGTTTGATAAAGTGGTTGTGTTATTTTTCTGTTGTTGGACAAATGCTATATGAACCGAAACCAGTTGCATAAGACAACATATTACGGACGTTTCTGCCGCTTTAGACATTACTCTTACAAGGGAAGGTCTGAAGCGTATGTCTGAACGGGGGGGGGGGGGGGGAGCGAGTCATATAGGGAGAATCCTCACCCCTCAATTGGTTTGAAAATGTGTTTATTTTTGCCAAGTCGCTAAACCCAAGGAGTAGGGGTCACAGTGGGATACGGCGCAACCCGCGTTTGGGGGTCTTGTACGCCCGCTTCAGCAACCAGTGGCTCGGAGCGCAGGTGGGTAGAGGGTTGACTCATGCGGGAGAGGTTAGGGGTTTGGCTCCTCTACGTTGCTGAACACCTGGCTACAGGCTCCTCATAGTCTGTTTCCATACGTGGACGAAAGGCCTCGGAAAAAACCATCCCGCTCGGATTTTCAAAGGAGACTACGTTGTGACGTCGGAGGTGGTTCAAATGAGAAACGAGGTGTGCGGATCCCGCAAATTAACCTAAACGGCATCGATACACTCTTTCCCTCATGTCTGCCGGTCACCTGGAAATCAGAGGTCTGCTGAAGGGTTTCTAGAACTTAACACCAACAATGTCCGCCGACGGTCGAGTGGTGATCCACTTGCTCACCTGAAGTGTGGCCCACCTTTAGACAAGGAATCTTCGAGGGAAGAAATCAAGCTGGCCGAACGGATGGCCAACAGACTCAAGGACCAAAGCACGTCAAGTTGAAGTTGACGAAGACGAACAACTGGAAGTGGTGGAAGAAGAAGAGGAAGACTGGGATCCGCAAGATGAACTGATGGACGTGGAGATGCAAGCAATCAATGGGCATATGATAACGGTTGTGGGCGGAACTCTTGTTTCAGAGGAAAGGGTACGTCTTCAATTGGAATTCAGTTGCGTGCTCATAACCATGGAGGAAGACATCGCGATTCACTACACAGGCACTTTGTACCTGTGTATCACTGGTGCTGAGCATTTGTCACCATGTTGAATACACAGCGTACAGCTGGAAAAATGCGCAGAAAACGTCTGAAAATGGTATAGACGTCAGAATCCCCCAAATCTCAACCAATCAGTTGGAATGCAAAAGTGGAGCAACGCAGAGGAGCCAAACCCCTACCTCTCCCGTATGAGTCAATCCTTTACCCACCTGCGCTCCGAGCCACTGGCTGCAGAAGCATCTCGAGCGTACAAGACCCCAAACGCGTGCTGCGCCGTATCCCATTGTGATTCCTTACTCATTGGGTTTCGCGAATTGGCAAAAAACAAACACATTTTCAAACCAATTGAGGAGTGAGGATTCTCCCTATATGACTCGCTCCCCCAGTTTAGACATGCGCTTCAGATTAGACTGATGCAGAAGTAATGGCCGTTTCGTACTTGCTAAATATGTATGTTTCAGCATTGGCAATTAGACGATATCTTAAAAAAGAGCAGTCATATTTAGAAGGTTCATTTCTCGCGCAATCACACGAACATATAACCGTTTCTCCTTCATCATTTCTTCGGTGATTTCGCGTCGCCTGAGAAGATGCTTCAAAACGGGAAATTCGCGTCGTCTTGCTTCAGGAGTTCAAACTCGGCCATAGTGCTTTGGAAGCAACTCGAAATGTCACCAGCGTATGGGGCGAGGATACCGCCCTTAAGCGCACCACGCGTAGACGGTTCGAGAAAATCCAATTTGGAGACTTCAGACTCGATCGGGAGGGGGGGGGGGAATTGGGGATTGTTTGGTAGTCAGCGGCCGATTTGACCCACTACGGCTCTGGATCTGGGTGAAACTATCACTGCGGAGACGTATTGTAAGAGATTTCACAAGATGCACCAACCCTCGCATCGCCTTTACCAGGAATCGAGATGAACAGAAAGGATGTAGTCCTACTCCATGACAATGCAGGACCGCACGTTTATTTGATGACAACAAAAGCTGATTCACTTAAAAACGAAGCTCTCGTCCATCCTTCGTTCTCGTCGGACCCCTTTCCTACAGACTAACAAGCGTCTCTACATTTTCCTGCGCGAGAATTGCTTCCGAAAACAAAACGATGCAAAGGAGGTATTCTACGATTTCGTTGCCTCCAGAACTTCAGGATTTAAGCTGCTGGAAAATCTAAACTAGTTCCTTGTTGACAGAAATGTATTCATTAAGTTGAAAAGTCTTCTCTGGAGCATAGCTACTTGAAGACGGCCATTATTTTTGCATCAACCTAACGCCCTAAGCACTTTTGTCCACAAATCGTTTTGGCATAGCTGCTTGAAAAAATTGTGTTCTATCAAATGCACACAACCTAGCTCTCGAATACAGAAAAGTTTAGGCTACAGTGCTTTGTGTCATGGGTCCTTATTATGCCTTTCCCTCTTTATGCCTTATTTTTCCTAAAAACTACGTGAGAACGGAACCGAGATTAAGTAAAGATTAATTCATTCAAAGCAGGCATAAAAAAGCGAACAAATAAAATCGAAGCTTTAACAAACCTCCTTCAACTTGTGCACCTGTATCGAAGGTCGAATCAGTGTCATCATTCTTTGAGGTCAAGGATCACTTCACATCGAGTATTTTGCGAAACACATAAACCCAAGTTGGTATTAGGTTGTCCGGAAAGTTCTCAGCGTCTTGAGTGCTTCACTTTGAACTCCCATAAGCTTCTCAAGTCTTATCGGGTTTAGTTGAAATAAACACCGTTCGAATCAGCATATTTTTGCCAATGGGGCACTACTCGACCTATTCCATCATCGAGAAAATTAGTTGGTCGAGATTCGACAAAGTCCACAATGATTTGGCTTGGTCCTGATTGGTGAAGGTTTTACCAGCGAGAAAGTTCTGAAAGTGTTTGAAAGGTGGTATTCGGTTGAAGATAGGTCTGGAGAATATGGCGGGTGAGGCAGAACTTCGATCCCTACTTCGTTAAGTTTGCGAATAGTGATTTGTGCAACGTGTGGGCGCGAGTTACCGTGCAAAAGAATCGGGCCTCTTCTGTAGACCAATGCTAGTCGAAGTTGACGCAACCTTTCGCTGCATTTCGTCGATTTTCTTACAGTAGGACTCTGCTGTGATCGTTTGGCCTGGTGGCAAAAAAAGTTGTAATGGATCATATCAGCCGCTGACCGCCCCACAGTGACCATTACCTTTTTTGGTGGAGGTTCCCCTTTAAAAAATGCCTAGGGGGTTCGTTGGCGTCCTTCCACTACGCGGAACCTGGACTGCTACGGGTTCGGTGAATTGTACCTGACTTGCCTGAAAGGAGTGAAGCGTGGTCCTGTCCAACGGTTGCCCATTGCAAGTCGTTGTATAGGTCAGATACACATTCAAATCGCCTCCACGATATCTCGTAGGATTCAAATGCGTAGCGCATCCCAAAAGGGATTGAGTAGCGCCGTTATTTATCCTTTATCTTTATCGAAGAAAGAAAGTGGTGACTAACACATTTTGTAGGTTATAGACAGAAGAAGTGCCCTAGTTAGATTACCCATGCCATCCAATAGGTCTGTGCGCGGTCGGAGGAAGCGCTTATTATCGCTAGCCAGATTCCACATACGTTTTTGGTTCGGGTTCGATCCACACCAAACAAACCTCCGTGGTCGCTGAATTGATACCAGATTTGTCTGGAAAGGATGCTGAAAAAAATCGTAAAAAGTAGAATGCGTGGCGCATCCCGAGCAGAAGCTCATTTACGCTGTTCGTTATCGCTTATCCCTATTATTTAATGACCAAAGAAAAGCTGTTGCTGTGACATCAAAGGTAATTCGTGCAGCGAGTCTGCATCTACCAATTCTTCAGAATTAATACATGTTCCACCATTACGTCTTCAGGGCTCTATAAAAACGCGTGCAACGCGTTTCATAGAAGCTGTCGTTTTCCATAGAATCGGTCAAAAATGGGCAATATTGCACCTTTGCAAGTATACCGTAAACACAGGAACAGAAGCTCCATTTGAATGTAACCATAAGCTTTCTCATTGATCACAGAGAGCTTTTTTTTAACTATAGGTGTAATGAGGTCAATTTTCGCCCTCCCCCCCATTCCATGAGCTGTCCGATGTATTGCTTAGGAAATTGTCCCGTTTGACTTTCCTCGGCGGACTGGACACTCCTCTAAACAAGCCTAACGCTTTTGAAATCAAACTGAACGTCTTCCAAATTCAATATTCAATATTTCACTCAGATTAAACTGGAGACTCTTCATAAAGTTTAGAATATTTTATTGCATGATGAAAATTTAGTACGACTTTCTTTGAAATTTAATTCAACCGCCTAACAAGAGAACACATTGTTTGAAATTTTCTAATGTACCCATTTTTACGGAAAATATAACAGTTGCTCTAACCTTGCTTTATAGAACAGAAAAGCAGCCATTTTTCAGTGCCAAAATAAAAGACTGCATCGTGCTTTCGTCCAAGTTTGCGAATTTTATTCAATTTACAGATATCCTGACTCTGGTGCTTTACTTAAGCAGCATTTACACTATCAATCAATTAGAAATCGCATCGAGCTATTTGAGTGCATGGCGCAATCTATTTTTTAATGCACTATATGATTGCTACCTTGTTGTGCTTTAAATCAAATTTTAGCCTATTCTTTTTTTGTTGTTGATAAATATAAACTTAATGAAAATACTACATGGATTTGTGCAGCTAAACTAAGCATTTTCAGAAAAAGCTGTACCAAATTTTCTTTGAACATGAGATTACAATCGTGGAGAATATGAAGTATAGCCCCTAGAAAGGTTGGTTCGATTTCGAAGGCGTTCACTTTGGTTTTAGACACGCGTCAATGTTGTTTCGAAGAGTGTCGAATTTGACGTGAAAATAGTTAAGCGCATGATGCATTCTTGAAAGGGGTTGAGAAATGTGAAATTCAACCACTTTGCTACAACGATGTTTTGTTGCCGTCAGAACTCTAGCTCCTGGCGGAACTTGAACTCGCACCTCCTGCTAACCGGGCAGGAATTCTCTGCGCCTTTAGACCAGCGGCGCCGTTTGATTGAACCCAACATCAACACCTCGTGGAAGCAGTCAGCATTCACCCATTTGTCGGCATGAGCCAACCGCTGATATCAGCATGAAACCCGTTAAGCCAAAGGTCTTGATAGAAATGACTAAAATCAGTTTCTTTAAGCCTCAAGTGGCTGGCATCGAGGTTATAAGCTGTTATAGCGATGCTTGACGCTAGAGTTTGGATCCCAGCCAAACATCGTTGTAACAGCTTACAACCTCGATACCAGCCACTTCAGGCTTAAAGAAAATGAACTGAATCATTTACTCTCTTTGATCAATTAGGCGATGAAACAGTGGTAAACAAATAAGATATCAAGGACGTTTGCGCTGCAACTATGCAGCTCTTACCAGGAAAGCTGTGGTAAGTGTATCAAGGTAGATCGAGTCCTTCTTGAATGTTCCGACCACCGCTAAAAGCCTAGTTTTCTCCAAATTTGATGAGTCCATTCCATAACAGTGATCTCAAAATTGACACCACCGAATGAGCTCTTGATTATAGTAAGCGAAAGCGCAAGATTTTACGCCTACTAAAAACAGAATCTTACATCCCTTCCAGTAACACTGCTCAACTAGAAAAGAGAGGTTGATGAATTCTCTAAGCTTCATGCCAAGGCAAAATTCGCAGAAGTAATGATGCCAATGTGCCCTTGTAATGCTCGAACGCCCTCATGAGATGCTTCATTGGGTAGCAAATGAAGCAGACCAACGAGATCAGTCAAGACGTCATCGGGTGGACCGAGACGAGAAGCCCGCCTGCACGGTTGCAAGCTTCTTTACACCGAGCAGAGAGGAAGATTTCTTGTACAAGGGGAGAATTGCCTCGCCCTGGAGGTACTCGTCATTGTGGAGGAAGGACTAGTCATTATGCGTTATGAACTGGAAGTCATTATGAAGTATTAGCCAATAACTGGAAGTCATTATGAAGTACAAGAACAATATTATTATTGTTGGCTTGAATGTTCTGGTGGTTTTGAGTGGTCCATTCAAACGATCATAACTTCCTTCACAGTGATTGGATCCAGTCGAAAGCACCAAACACCATTCGAATCGGCACACATGTCTAACGCGACAGTAGTGATTAAAGTGCCTAGGGGAGGAGGACGTCGACATCAACCCACTGTCTTGATCGTCTTCGGTTAACGAACCGAACCCACTTTTCATCGCGTGTAGCGACTCGATCCAAAAACGGGTCCATTTGCTTCCGCAGAAGCAGAGGAGGACAGATCGAAACCCGACAACTTCTCGCAAGAAGCATAAGTTATCCCGTCAGATAGAGCGAAGAATTCCGCATCAGTCATATAAAAATACGAAGTAAGTTGAATATTAATGCAGAAATTAACGAACGAAAAGCGGTCGCACAAAGACCGCAAGAAATTTTCGGTCAGCAAACCAATATGGATAAAAAAGATAAAGGACGACCTTATTCAATCCCCTCTGGGATGTGCCACACATTCTGCTTCTACGGGATGTCGTGAAGGAAGTTGGATGCGTATTTGGCCATACAATGACTTGCGGTGGCCAACCAATGAACAAGTCAGCGCTCTATCCTTCCTAGACAGGTCTTTTACCAATTCACCGACCCCGGAGGGATGGAAGGCTTGGTTGGCCTGGGCGGGAAATCCGAACCAGGAACTTGGTATCGGGTGCAGACGACAGCCGGCGCCTCCTCCGACTGCACTCCACGCGCCCAAATCAATATGAATTATGAATAATTATGGAACGATAAAGTGCAGCGTCATTTCAAAATGCCCCACGAACTCTACTTTTAAGGGATTTTGTGAAGCCAGTTTGAATGCGTGTTCCCCTACAATGGAACAACCCATACAAGACTGACATTACATCACCGACCCCGTAGAGATGAAAGGTTCTGTTGCCTTGGGAGGGGAATTCGAACCAGGAATCTGAAATCGGCTGAACTCGACCACCGACGCCTCATCCGCACGTGCGCTGTCAGGTCTCATTATTGTCAACGCACTCGTAAGACTAAAATTCTTCACAGTTTTGACAAAGCAGCCCTTTCTATAAGTATGTTCCACACCAACATTGAAAGTGAGATCGAATCTTATTGTTCCGCTGCAATGGCAAGAACTCAGAAAACGTGAGGAAATTGACTGCATGATATCCTCTTCTCCACGATGCCTTCCACAGCCAACGCCAGCAGTGGACGAAAAAAATAATTTGGTTAAAATGACTAAATAATGATTAAAAATTAAAATTCTATTCAATTAATAATAAATTAATAAAAATTAAAAAAAAATCATTTTATTACGCTGACGAATCGAGAATTTTGGTGGTCGTCGATCTTTTAAATAGTCATAATCCCGCATTCTTCAAACGAATGGCCTAGAAGCATTATAGCACCCGTCCACTGTCATTAAACCTCATTTCCTCTTCAATCGTCAAAGAAAAAAGGATAGAGGCTGCCATAAGTCTATACCCTTGTGAGATGCACTCTATTTTTGCAGACTATCTTGGAGGCAACTTGAATGGGGGTGTATGGTCTGGGAGAAATGAGTAGCGCTGGTAAGGTGATGGGTTTCAGGACCTTACCCTGCTCTAGACAAGTCCGATAGAAATCGCCAACCGTAGAGAGATGAAAACTCGCTCTCTTTGGGGAAACCCGCATCTTTGTTTTAAAGCAAATCAAGGCGGCAATCATGTAGTCTCTTAAAAGACCATGCAGTCAAAACTCTCTTCGAATTTTTACTTGATTGATTCTGCAAATGTTGCTTACATAAAGCATCAAAGTGATGATATGCGTGTTCTTCCCTATTGTCTTTGTTGTATCGTTTACATGGGTGAAACTCCATGGAAACAAAAATTTTGCTATAAAAATAAATCAAATAAAAATCGCGCCTCTTACACGCTGGCGGCGCAATCTCTTCGTCTGTTATTTAAAAATGGCTGCGTTTCGCTTTTTAAATCAAATTTCAAACCACTATTTCTGCGCAAGCCATGAGAATTTTACCAAATTTCAAGCAATGTGTTCACTTATTGGGATGGTGAATTAAAACTTCGGATCTATCCTAGTCCGGGGGGCCACATAACTAAAAAGTGAGAAACAAAATGAATTGCGACTTATCGAGGTACTCCTTGAACAAGTTGTAACCTAAAAGAGACCAAAAATGGACGAACAAACAAAAAAATCGCCGCGGTTCACAACCGTCTCGGCTGGCAAAGAGCAATGGAATAGAGGATATGCCGCGCGCTGACCGCCGCCTGACATGTTATAACCAGGACCCAACATGGTGAGGAGGGCACACAACTTTGCCTGCTTACAACCGCAGCAAATGTAATTTTTTCGTTTTTTCTTTGTGACTTTTCTTGTTTAGGTCCCATGTTGTTCCGTAGAGGCCGCTAGGTAAGTCTCAAGTGGATTTGTTACATATGATGCTTTTTACTTATGTGCCCTCCCCCGGGGTAGGATAGATTCAAAACTTCATAGAGATTACACTAAAATAAATTGTGCTGACCTTTTTAAAGAATCTGTTATTTAAATTTCGCTGACACCCGCTTGAGAGCTTTCACTGACTGAATTCAGGGGATGTCAAGAGAGCTTCAGGGCGCCTATCAGCGCGTTGGTCGGACTTCTTCATGAAAGCTCTGAACGACCGATATGACGCTCTTCGTGTCCATCGAGCGAGGAGGATCCATTGGAGCACTCTGGCACGTGACAGGGACGACTGGAGACCCTGGTGGCGCCCGTTCGAGCAACTACATGATCAACGGGACCACAAGTAATACAGGTGGTAGACTAATTTAGAAGAAGCTCACCTGCCACCTCGCTATGATTTCAAAAGTCTTAGACTAGCTTAGAAGAATATCCATTTTGATTCGACAGGTGTCAGGTAAATTTAATTTGAAAACGGCATGTTCTTTATCCTTTATCCTTGTCTTCAAGCGGTAGAAAATGTAACAAAAATTGGCAGCGTAAACGGAATGTGACGAAGACTAGGGCTGCCGTGGGGAGGAAGAGAGGCCTCTTTATGCCTAACATATGCGCCATCGAACAGGAACCCTATGCCCGAAAAGCGAATAAGCGGAAAAGCGGGTGCTGGTTCTTGCCCACTGAAAGCGCCAATTTTCAATGAAGCGTCGCCCTTTGTTGCAACCCGAGCATGCACTTCAGCGCACCTAAACCTGGATTGGGCACGTTACTTTGGAACGGATAAAGTTTATACCTCTATTAGCGCTTTTGCCTTCTTTTTAATTGATAACGCGCTAACCGATCCCTTTGTGGAATAAGCCAGGCACCAAACCTCTTCGGGATTTTATGGAGGCGGTGAGCATGCGAATATGTCCTATGCAAAAACTTGTGGTGGCCAGTTAGTGACCCTCCAGGGTCGGCAAGTTTGTGCCACAGGTGTCGGGGAAGCGCATCACACTGAATTGTTCATCGGTTGATCACCACAAGTTGCACAGCCCAAATAGCATTCGAACCGCTTTCGCGGTATCCCGTAGAACATTAATGCATGCTGCAACCAAAGTGCACAGGGATTGGTTAACACTTTCACGCCACGCGCGACCGATTCATGTGACCGCCGCGTTGGACAGCGCGCATTTTTCCCGTGCGCTGGTTATTTGAATTATTTTGTTTGTATTATTTGTTAAATATGAAAAACAGCAACGAATGAAGTTTTCCAAGGACCGTCTTGACCGTAGATATTACTATTACTACTATTACTGGGCTCATTGATTAATATTGCAAATGCTTTAAATGCTTGATAATTTTCCATGAACTAGTTCATGATAGTGTCCGACGACATCGTCGGACAATGTGAAAGGGTTAACACGGTTTTTTAACGTTTTGCCTTGTCCTTGACGAAAATAAGGTGAGCTAGGGAAGGTTGGCCGGGGTAGCGCAACTAGTGGCGGATTGCGTGGGTGTGGGCGTCTCTTCGAAATATTAGTTCTTTGAGATAAGACAGTATATTGCCTTCCGAGTTCCGAGCTTCGCCGACTTTCGAAGATCAGAGACGCTGTCGCGTAGGCCAAGTTGTCGAAAATTAGGTGGGCCGGCCACGTAATGCGCTTCGCAGACACCCGCTGGACGAGAGCCGTCACCAACTGGATTCCGCGGGATGTCAAAAGAACACCAGGACGCCCACCAACGCGTTGGTCGGACTTCTTCGTGAAAGCCGTGAACGACCGATATGACGCTCTTCGTGTCCCTCGAGTGAGGGGAATCCATAGGAGCATTCTGGCACGTGATAGGGAGGAATGGAGACGTTGCAGGCGCTCGCTCGAGCAAGTCGATGATCAACGGGACGACAGGTGATACAGGTGATATTGCCTTCGAAAAGCCTAGTGGCGGCACTTAACAATTATTCGTCTTTCGCGATTCTTTAAACGCTTGTTCTTATACACCCTAGCTTTTCGGGTTCAAAAAGGAAAATCAGTGAAACCTTAGTCTGATAGGCACCAAAATATGTATCAGATTGTCAGGAAAGTTTTCAGCGGTTTGAGTGCTTCATTTTAAAGTACCCTACCTTCTCCCAAATCTTACCGGATTCACTCGAAATAAGTACATTTGAATCAGCACACTTTTGACAGCGGACAGCCACTCGACTTTTTCCACCAGCGAAAAAGATAGATGGTCGGGATTCGACAAAATCGACGAAATCTGTTCTGGCTTGCTCCTGAATGGTGAAGGTTTTACCAGCGAGAAAGTTTTCAAAGTGTTTGAAAAGGTAGTCGGTTGGTGAGAGGTCTGGAGAATACGGCGGGTGAGGCAGGACTTCAACCCATGATTCGTTCAATTTTCGAATAGTGCTTTGTGTAACGTGTTGGCGGGCACTGTCGTGCAGAAGAATCGGGCCTCTTCTGTTGACGATTACTGGCTGAAGTTGACGCAATTTTCGGTGTATTTCGTCGGTTTCCTTACAGAAGGACTCTGCTGTGATCGTTTGGACTGGTGCCAAAAAGTTGTAGTGGATCACACCAGCTGCTGACCACCACACAGTGACTGTTACCTTTTTTGGTGGAGGTTCGCCTTTGGAAAATCGTTCGTCGGGGTTCGTCGGCGTCCTACCACTGCCCGGAACGTTTCCAGTTATCACACAGAATCCGCTTTTCATCACAAGTGATGACTCGATCCAAGAACAGGTCAGTTTTGTTGCGTAAAAGTAGAGAAGAACAAACCTCGAAACGCGACAATTTTTGCCGCTCACTCAACTCGTGGGGCACCTACTTTTCGAGCCTTTTCGCCTTCCCAAAGCGTTTGAGCAGTTTTACTGACGTCTAGCTCTTCTGCAATCCGCGAGCTGTTTGGAATGGTTCAGCTTCCACCAATTCCCTCAACTCATCGTCCAGGATTGCTTTAGGTCGACGCTACGGACCGCATCTTCAAAGCTGAAATCTCCAGTCTGAAATTTACTGAACCTCTGCCGCACAGTGCTTCCTCCGAAACTATTGGGCACCACACTTGATTGATTTGTCGAGCTGTCTCGGCTGCTTAATTTGAAATCTTAATAAAATATTGTCCAAAATTGCTCATTGGACATAGCTCAATAAGCCCTTCGAGATCAGAAATATAAAACAACGTTTATAAATTATTTAGTGAGACAGAGCGAAAAATTCTGTAGTAAAGTAGCATTAATTAAATGCAAGTTGAATTTTTGCCTAATAATAGACGAATGAAAAATAGTAACATAAAATGCTAACAACTCTCCGGACGACCTTTTAGCACCATACTCATTGACCCAACCTCGTTACTTCAGGGCACAATGCAGATTCTGATGAAGCTAAGATTCAAGAGAACAACATCTAAAAGAGAAGGACGTGGCTGCTCTCTGAGGATAAATTCTGCTCCAGGCGGCATAGAAAAAAGAACCAATATTTGCACTAAAACTAATGAGAGATAAAATCCCATAACAGGTGCTGCGACGTTGCCTGCAAAGTTAAACACTTGGAGGCTGTCTATGAATAACATCCCACCACAATGTACAAAACTTCTAAAAATAGTGTTTGAAACCGTACTGAATTTAGTTCGTTCTTATCGCTTTTATACGGGTGACTCTTTGTAGCATTACGTTTGGGCCGCCCTGCACATTTTGCATTGCCTTCTTAGAAACCCTCATAACATAGTAGACAGTTCTTTGACTATACACGCTCCTTTATCTTGCTCCATTCAGCCTATTCAAACCACAAGCTGGAGCTTTTGAAACGATTTTCCCGTGCACAAGATGTCGTCTTTTCTTCAGTGTTTGTCCAGCTCCCTCCAACCGAATTCGAAGCTGTCGACGTGCCAACAAGTGTCTGACGAGTTTCAGGCAGAAAAACTACGCCGCAGAGGGACAGCCATGACGTCCAACTGACAACGCGATGTACTTTTGATAACATTCGCTAATTCAAGGAAGACTGATGAGACATCAGTCGACTAATTACGTTGGGCTGCTTATTAGATGACCGGAAAAACTTCAACAGTCCAGTTTGAACGGAGGCGACGCGAGTAGTCAACGAGATCGTGCAAAATACTGACCGTCTATTGCCCCCGAATTCACGTGAGAATGATGTTCGGTCCAGGGCCGGATTCATCAAGCATTGGGTATAGGTGGAGACTCCGCAAGGGAGACGTAACTAGTACCCGCAGTGGGTAGCGGGTACGATCCGTATTCATGAAAGCACCATCCGAAACATTCGAGTTTTTTTTCTGGGGTCGAGCGTTCCACCTCTCGTCGCCCTTGCCCACCCACCCCCAACCCATGGGCATGCTCGAGAGTCTAATGGCCGCCTTACGAGATGGTGGAGACGAAGACATTTGCCACGCTTCTGTTTAAAGGCCAGGGGGTAGATCGCCACTACTCCAGTTTTTTCTGAGTCTCCCCTGCAACGAGTGGACGTGCATTGTCGTGAAGGAAGAAGTCTTGCCTTGTTTCTCACGAAGAGCGCTTCAACGCGATTCAACTGCCTGCAGTAGGCATCGCTAGCGACAGCAGTGTTTGCAGGTAGCAGCTCCCAATGAGTGACTCCTTTGCAATTCCACCAGACATTTAGCATTACTTTTTCGAAGTTCCGATCTTGGCGTGGGGATTCCTGCTTCGCCACGACTGAGCCACTTTCGCGTGTGGTTAACGTAGACTAACCACTTTTCGCCAATGACCAGGTTCCTGAGCCAAGAATAATTTCGCCGTGAAGCCAAGAAGTCCTCGCACGCATTCTGGCGCATCTGTAGCCGGTGGCCGCTAAGTTCATGCGGTATCCATGCTCCATACCTGTATGTCTTCCCAAGGCCATGAAGGCGTTGAGCTGTGGTGGTGTGATTGCATTCGAGTTCCTCTGCCTACTCACAGGTGCGACGCCGGGTATTCTCCTGAACCAGCTCCAGAAGGCGCTCCTCATTCAACTGGCCTTCCAGGCCGTGGTTGGTCCTTCTAGCAAAAGTCTCCGTTCTTGGACATCCGGAACTATACTTTCGCTATGTCGTAGGAGGCAGTGGTAGGACCCATCGTTTCACTTATGTTATCCACCGCGACCCTTGGCACTGCTTTGCTTTTTGGACTCGTAAAGCAGAAGCAGTCGAACTTGCTTGCAGTCGAGAACGATTTTATCTGCCGTAATTGAATATGATGACAATAGTAGTAAATGTAGGTCATAGGTCAGCCTATATATGCGGTACTGGGAGAAGGTTCTGGAACACTTTTCAAAAATTTGGCTCCAAATTGAGTGACGGAAAACCTCCCTTACAACCTAAACAGAATAAAACAGAAACGGAACGGAACAGAATAAAACCTAACTAGCCGCAGCAGTGGCAGGCAGAGCACAACGAGGTTCAGGGAAGGGGCCGGTTGAGATAGCAAGCAGCAACCCAACCGCGTAGTGAAAAGGTAGACTTCCACGCCGAGAAGCCAAAACATGTTGAGAATTTCTCATCACAGGTACGCTCCTCTCTTCCACCCTTCATACTCGTTGATGGATGCGATCCCATGCCCTGTGGTTGGTGTTCAGTGCTTCCCTGGTTGGCTTGCCCGTAGTCGGTCGGGTTTCGTCTGATTTGCTGCGATTGGCCCATTTGAATTCACTATATGAAATAAAGATGTTTAAATTTTAGGTTCGTTTCGCCACTGCCTTCATACGAACCTGTTGATGTAACATCTCCCCGGTGGCTCATCAGTGAAGCGGGAAGATGTTACAAAACAAAGAAAAATGTAATAAAAAGTTTAACAAGAACAAAGAAAATAAAAGGAATCAACTCACAAGACATCACTCGACCTGTAGAGCGTCTACCTATAAAATGAACATGTAGAAATGAAGTTGGTGGGGAAGAGCAGAAAAGGAAAACAAAACGAAAGGAAGTATAATATAGTTATGAGTGTAAAAAACAACTAAGATAGTAAGTCTTTAGTTAGACCCAAGTGTAGAAGAGAATTGATAACAGAAGTAGAGGAGAGGAACATAAAAAACACCCGTTAAAAACCGTGCAATAGGCCGCGCATAAATTATTAGGTTTGATAGTCAGCGGAGGAATGGCCAGGCAGTTAAAGTGGAGCGCGTTCCCATATAACACTAGAAAGAAAAATGATTGAATAACCTTATTAAAAGTATCTACACAAAGATAATATACAACAGGTGGAACAGAGCAATAGTAGTAAAGTACTATAGGAAAAGTAAAGGATAGTATGTAACCCAAACATGCATTATGATACACAACAAAGTTTTTGAAATTTTTTTTATATTCTTATGGTTTTCTGTAATGTTATATTTATAGAAGATACGTTTTTTTATATATAAACAACGTAGAATGTTAGAGATAATAAATTCATTGCTGTAGCCGTTTTGATTCAGTATTGTGTGTAATTCTTTGATTTTATCACCAAAGTAATTTAATATTGAACAAGTATTAGCTATCCTTAACATTTCAGTGTAGATGTTATTACCTTTAATATTAGTAGAAATTTCAGAATCTATATATGGAAATCTGTTGACTTTGAAATTAAAGGAGTCAGTTCTGTTGTAAAGATTTGTTTCTATTCTGCGTCCGGTAACCTTCAGGTTTATGTCCAGATAGTTACATGCATATTCACTAATATGAGTCCTTTTTAATTCCAGTGTATTTTGGTGAACTAAAGTAAGTACTTGGTCGATATAGTTCTTATTATTATTGAGTATTAACAGAAGATCATCCATATATCTAAAAGGTATGAAAATTTGGCCACTATTTCTACCCCTATAGGCAGCATTCACTACTAGTACCGCAAAAAGCTATCGCAGGCAGTTTTTTCTTTGCCCACTCCTCCTTTACACTCCGGGTTCATCATTGATGAAACCGGCATGAGATCTATCGGACTTATCCGGAGCCGAAGTAATTTTAAGGGACGTTCTACAATTGTAATGTGTATGTACATCTTTGGACGCGTGTAACGCAGTCGGAGGAGATGGTAGCCGTCGCGTGTATCCGATGCCAGATTTCTGGTAATTTTCGCTCAGGCCAGCCAAGCCTTTCATTTCCCTGGCGTCGGTGAATTGATAGCGTACTCGTCTGGGAAGGGTAAAGCGCTGAATTGCTCACCAGCTAGTCACCGGAGGTCACCATGTCGACCAAATATGCGTTCAAACCGTCCCCACGACATCCCGTAGAAGTAGAGTGCGTGACGCATCCCAAAAGGAATTGACTAACGCCGTGCTTTATCCTTACCCTTATGTATATACAACGGGTACGGGAACATCTTGGATTTCCCTGGCGTTACCCACCACAGCTCTCGCTGCAGCGTGAAACTTAGGTAAGTACATAAACAGCGTAAGAAAGCTCGAAATCACATCGGTGCACTCCACCCCCTCCTAACGCGCACTGCGCTTTAATGAAATTGCCCCTTTTCTAGACTTGCGCCTAATGTTGCGTGCGGCAAAAGCCGTTCTGCGAAATATTATTGCACTCATTTGCAACTTGCAGCTACTGCTCGCTTATGTGATTATTTAATAATGCGATAGAGTAGCATTTGCAACAAGCTCTGCAACTGACTCGATATTTACAACACAATTTATTTTGGCTGACAACAACATACATACGGTAAAGATTAAGTGGTGGAACGCTTATGTTGTTTTTCTCCCTTTCCTTCATCCATGGCGCCACAGCGTCATTCGCAGCTTGAGTGGCGAGCATAGGACCAAAGTCTTCCGAAACCTTATTATAACTATGCCAACACGAGGTTTCGAGTTGGCCAAATAAAATTTAATTCTTTCAAATTCTGGTTTAAATTTTAAAAAATTCTTGCTGGCACGGTACTGACAATAAAATAGAAAACAACTAACTATATCGAAGCTCCAAGAGGAGAGAGGCTGAAGACAGCTCATTGTAACGTTTAATGAGGCGTAAGTGACTTTTATAAATGTCTTCGAAGATTCTAGAGGACCGCGAACCAGGGACAATACCGTTTTCTCTTCTTTTTGAAATACAAATTAAATAATTGAAATTGAAACAAAACGTCGTTCGGAATTGCTTTTTCGACATATTTCAAAAGTCTTCGATAAAATTTAGTAATTGAGCACAGGTGAAACACTAATTATTCCATCAGATAGAGCAACGAATGGCATATTAAAGGCCCTATTAAAGTGCGAAATAAGTTGAATACTGATTCGGGAATAAATAAACGAAAAGCGGTTGCATAAAAATCACCACAACGTTCGGGTCAACCTAATAGAACAGGTAACATCATTGAGTCCAAAAAGCACGTGCAGTCCGTCATCCGGGTGCAATAAATGCGCCGCGTTGTCGGAACGCATAGGTAAATCGCCTGAAGTGGAAACAGCTTTAGAAAACGTGCATGTTGCCAACGAAAATAGCTTCCCCTAAAGACAAACGAAAAAGATCGTTTTAGCAGACGAAGCAGACGAAATCAGCCATGTGTGCGGGACTGATTAGGAAAACTCTATCCAAACTGAAGAGTGTGAAAACATGCGCCCTCTTTTAAAGAGGGCAAGAGCTTTTAAAGATCTTTAGACTCATTATTGAAATAAAACAAGGCGATAGGCGATGCTTCCTGCTATTCAATAACTTGCGGTGGCCAGCCGATGAAAATGTCCGCGCGTTATCCTTCCCAGCCAAGTCTGATACCAATTCGGCGACCCCAAAGTGGTGGAAGGCTTGGTTGGTCTGGGCGGCAAATCCGAACCTGCAACCCGAAATCGAGTGCGCGCAACAACCGGCGCCTCCTACTGGGCTACACACGCCCAACTTTCGATCACAAGTCATTGCATAGACAGATACGCTTTCAAATCGCCTCCACGAAATCCCGTATAAGTCGAATGCGTTGCGCATCCCAAAAGGGATTGAGTAACGCCTCCCTTTATCCTTTTTATCCTTATCCTGATATCTACTAGTGAGCAGTATTAGGTTCAGGAATGCTGTGTTACTTCCCCCGTTAAACTCATGTGACATCAGCAATTCCTACAAAACTTCTCACAAAAAAAAAAACCGAAATTTTTCTAGACGAATAGTTTCTTCAAGGTATCCAAGATTGGTGCAAGTCTTTATTGCGGCTTAGGTTCCAGCATTGTAGGCTTTTTTAGGGCCTTTGGTATGAAGGCAGGGCCGGCCATCATCCTATCCGGAGGGAGAAAAATCTTGGCAACGCTCAAGAAACTATTCTTCTACTACGATGTCGAAGACGCCAGGATTCATCGAAGGTTAGATTTGAAATTTTTGTATTTTCTGAGTTTAGCACCTCAGCGCTCAAATGTTTTCGATCCATCTTGCCCTTCAGTAGGTAAACATATTGAATAACTTCTCTTAAATCTTGTTGTGAGGTAAGGGGTAGACGAAGTTGAATCTTACCGTTATTTACTTATTTATTTATTTTATGCAGAAAGGCTTAGCAGCGTGGCTGAATGTGGCGCCGGCTTTTGTAAGCGCTCGATTGATGACTCTTGCTCCGATTTCCCGCTCAGGCAAATCTAGCCTTCCATCCTTTCAATGTCGATGAATTGGTTCCAAACTTGCCTGCGAAGGATGAAGCGCTGACGGTCGATCGGATGACCACAGAAGGTCCTCGTATACGTAGAGGAATTACCTACAAATAAAATATGTTATCGGTATATGGTCACGAGAAGCTCTGGACAACCCGAACAGCTCGGCGCTGGAGATTGTGACTGGACTGACATTCTCAGCCGGACCCTCGCCCAGTGACTACATTATCCTCGAACACGTCCAAAAACTCCGGCGCCAGAAATTCTTCAATATTCGAGGAGATGCTGGAAGTAGCCAAGCAGGAAGTTCCGCCTATTTAGGATTTAGAGATGTCGCTTCTTTCTAATTTATGGACCGCTGTTCCTAGATGCCTACTCGTTTTTTGCTGTCCCTTCATTGCAGAGATTGGAAGCCATTGCAGAGATTAATTCAGGAGTAGAGATTCAGATTCGACTGAAAATAACAGTACATATATAGGCAATGACTAGCGGAGGACAGCCGATATAGGTCAGCGCTTTTTCCTTTCCAGATGCATCTAGCCCAATGCACTCAACTCTATAAAAGGTTTGTCTCGCCTCGGCGCGCGCAAACTTCGAGTCGATTTGAGTCCATCCGAGAGAGCGCTCTTACTTTGACCGCACAACACTATGTACATCAAAATCTAGCCACCACAATGTCGTGACAAAAATTTCATGAGAATTTATGGAACAATAAGTGAGATCGGTCTATCTCTGTCTACCTTATATGTACATAGGTTCAGGCCCTGCCTTATCTCTTATCAGAGCATAAAGTGCCGCATCCATAATCTCGTGAAGCTACGCGCTAGTTCTGAGCTGTTCGTGACTGTTGGACTACACCCGCGTAAGCTGCACCAAAGCCGCTCTACCAAGCAGCTTATGGGGTGATGATGTGGGACAAGATACATATAGACGCGTTAGAAAAGTGGAATGACGAAGATTGTCTGCCATCTCAGGGTAACTGCGATACATACATATGTTGGTTGTTCTAGAATTAGCGGCTCCTATACTTGAAAACAGGGCGCGCGACAGCCAGCACCTCCTCCAACAGCGCAGTCGGAGGAGGTGCTGGCTGTCGCGTGCACCCGATACCAGGTTCCTGGTTCGGATTTCACGCCCAGCCCAACCAAGCCTTCCATCCCTCCGGGGTCGGTGAATTGGTACCAGACTTGTCTGGGAAGGATAGAGCGCTGACTTGTTCATCGCCTGGCCACCGCAAGTCATTGTATGGCTAAATACGCATTCATGTCGCCTCCACGACATCCCGTAGAAGTAGAATGCGCTGGCGCATCCCAGAAGGGATTGAGTAACGCCGTCCTTTATCCTTATCCTTATACTTGAAAACACTCCGCGTCTAGGGCCGCTTCTACCCTTCGGTAGTCGTCGTGTTCGTGCTCGTGTGCCTAGAACATGTGTCTACGACCTACCGTAGAAGTAGAATACGTGACGCATCCTAAAAGGGATAAACTAACACCGTTCTCCTTCTCAACAATGGATAGGACGAGAACAGGGTGCTGAGCACATTAAATGACCACCACCTGCGAAACAATCACGAAACCATGAAGGTGCTGAACTGCGTGGAAAAACGATAGCCCTATCCAGTTTCAGGAGAGAAGTGCTGCTAAACAGGGGTGTGCACTGACTTGCCGCCGGTAATTTTTTACCCCAAATTTTTAACGCGGAAATTCGCCGGTGAATCCCGGTAAATTCGGTAAATCCGTTAATTTTTTTAATTTAATATTCCCTGAAAGCAACTGGTTTTAAGCGGCGGTAATGTAAAAAAGCGTAAAGATTTTCATCAAAACATCGTCACGTTTAGAAAAACCATGTCATCTTCATTTTCTCATACATACGTCATCCTAAGGCAAACAAAGCAAGCGGAAGCCTAACAATGCACAATTGTAATAATCTATATCGTCAGTGCCTTAAAAAAGATAGAAACTTAATTAAAACTCTAAAACAACCTAATTAAACTCAAAAACATTTCTGAAACATCCGAAATTCAATCGAATATTGCTATATTTTCTATAATCGAATATAGCCTTCGGTTTCTTCCTCTTCCTACAGCAGGGGTTATACGGATGCTGATGGAGTGATGGAGTTGACGGACCTACTAAGCTGCTATCCTGAGCCGTGCTTTGATAGCGACCTGCAGTGTTTGGCGGGCCACTGCTCTTCTCCATCAAGAGCTCCACTAATCAGCCCCACAGTATTTTAGTCCTTGTTTCCCCATTCAATTTTTCACTCTCTTGCAAACTTTATAGTACGTCACACTGTTGCACTTTGATTTGCCGAAGTTTCTTTTTTTTACCATGTTATGTTACTCATCATGCTGTGTCCTTGATTTTCTTCTATCTTAGAATTGTGCGTACATTTATGTGCAAATAAATAAATAAATATTTCTTTTTGGATTAGCAGTTTAACTGCTTATTGAAATTATCACAATTATCATCGTTTCATTCGGTGAAGGAATGATTTACACCTCACACTACCACTTTTTTGAGCTATTGAGCTGTACTTTGGGGAGCAAAGCCAGACACTTCAGAACAAAGAACGAAATGTGACACGAAAGCGAATTTCTTTCTCTTCTTATATGGGAAAGATCTTAAGTCCGGGGGATATGTACTTCCATTGCCGTGATGCCATCGCGGAGCTCAGTTCATGGCCATTCCGCCGCACGCGGTTGAATAGCCAAAGGAAAATTTGCCGCAGCCGCCGTAACAGTGGCGATCGGCATGCGCGATGGCTTCCCGCGTCCATCGCAGGCATGACATACTTTTTCGCGCCGCGCGCGGTGTTTAGCGTTGGTACTAGACGGATGGCCGTCGCACTTCCTTCCTTCCTTGCAGGGCGATGGGCGATGCGATCAGGGATGGGCGGAATTTCTGTTTTCTGTTTTCTGTTTTCTGATTTTCTGGCCATTTTGGACAATTTTTTTCTGTTTTCTGTTTTCTGGGAAAATGGCCAAAAATTGGCCAGAAAACAGAAAATAGAGTTACGAACAAAATGTTATCACAGAAATCTAATGAAAGGAATCCAAAAAGTATTATAGAATAGTGAGCTTCATTCCACAATAGTATTTCTAGAGCATCTTAAATGGAAAGCATGTGGCGTTTTTGGATGTGCTCGTGTAGTAATTGCGCCGCATACTCATGAACTACTGTATGAGCTCTGAGGAGCGGAAACGAGAATATGAGTTGAGGCAGGAATGTAGGGAACGTAATAGGCAATTAAACGACAGGGTGTGGGTGGTTTACCGTGGCGAGTTAAGGCGGGCAGAAGACCTACCGAAGCCCAAAGCTTCGGGAAACGTCTAGCCGGACACGGCATACCACCTTCATGTCCTGTTGTGAACTGTGCCTTATTCAACGCACGTAGCCTTGTAAATAAAATACACCATCTCCATTTCTTTTTGTCCACCTACGAACCAGACTTAGTGTTTGTTACTGAAACATGGTTTTCAAAAAAGATATCGAATTCAGAGGTTGTCGCTAACTTTCCCTACTCGCTTTTCAGAGTTGACCGTAGTGACCGAAAAGGTGGTGGTATTTGTTGTCTTGCTAAAAATTCCATTAGCTTGGCTTCTGTTAGCGTTTCCCCCTGCCTTAACTCTGATGTTCTCTGTGTAGATGTGTTTGATTCATCATGCCTATCTGCATCTAGGGTTGTTTTAGTTTACCGTCCTCCAAACTCTAATGCACATGAAGACGATACCCTTATAGACACATTGTTAGAACTTTGCCTTTCAAATGGACATCTAGTCGTGCTTGGAGACTTCAACCTAGACATCGACTGGGTTCACCATAGCAGACCTAAAAATCAGCATCTAGTTAAATTTGTGGAATTCTTCGACAGCTGTTGCTTGAGTCAGCAGGTAATGAAACCTACTCGAGGTGATTCAATTCTTGACATAATTCTAACCTCAACACCTATCATAGAAAATATCTCTGTCCTTCCCCCGTTCGCTTCATCTGACCACAATGTAATTTCTTTTCAAATCCATATACCATTGCTTAAGCAACGTGACCTACCTCTCCCAAATTTTAGTAAAGCCAATTATCCTGCCTTAAATTTATATTTTAGTTCTATTAACTGGTCGTCGGTATTTGAAGGATACCATGACACTGATGATTTGTACAAAAGATTTTGCCAAGTAGTATATTACGGTTTATCTGTACATGTTCCCTTTAAGACAGTAAGAACGTCGGCGCAACGTTATCCAAAACACATCTCCAATTTGATTGCCCAAAAATCTCGCCTTTTCAATACATTACTGAATCCACTCTCTCATCCACACTACAAGAAGGTGTGTCAGGAATTGGATCACCACTTGAAGAGGTTTTTAGCTTACAAGGAAAAGCTCTGCTCTAGACGAAATAACAAACAGGCACTATTTTCCCTCCTCCGGTGCAGTCTGAAGCAGCAATCAGAGTTACCTGTACTAGAGGATCACACTGGTGTTCTTTATAAGGACGACCTACAGAAGGCTGAAGCCCTAGCTACCTTTTTTGCTTCAGTTTTTACTTCCGACTCGCAAACAGCATTCGATCGCGTAGAGAGTGACACTGAACAGACATACTTTGATGAACGGCTAAGTATAGGTGAACTTATGATACATCCCAGCGATGTACTAAGGGTACTGAAGCGGCTCAAATGCTCTACATCAGCGACTTTTGACGGTATTCCACAAATTCTTTTCCGAAAATGTGCACATTCCCTTTACGAGCCTTTGTCTATGATTTTCAACATCTCTTTGATTTACGGTGAAGTTCCTAAAATATGGAAAGAATCCATTATTACAGCTATTCCGAAAGATCCGAATTCAGTATTGGTGTCTTCCTATCGACCTATTAGCATTACTCCAGTTCCAGTGAAGGTAATGGAGAGCATTATTCGTGATAGAATTGTTGCGTTGTTCACTAAAAACAATGTAATTCCAATTGAACAACATGGCTTTATAGCAGGAGCTTCTACTGCTACACAACTTGCGGATTGTACCTTTGACTGGGATCTTGCACTGAATAATGGAGAGTCTGTTGATGTGATTTATGTGGATTTGTCAAAAGCTTTTGATAAAGTAAACCATGAAAAACTTCTACATAAACTTCACCAACTTGGCATAAGAGGGTATATGTTGAGATGGATCCGTTCTTATTTAAATGGTAGACGTATGTGTGTTAAGGTCGGAAATTCGTTTTCTAAGAGTTATGACTGCAGTAGCGGTGTGCCCCAAGGAGGCGTACTGTCACCGGTTCTCTTCCTTGCATACACATGCGACCTTCCTGCAAGATTGGTCACCCACTCTCGGGTGAAGGTGCAAATGTATGCTGATGATATAAAGATTTATGGAATCTACAACAACAGTAATAAAGACCAGGTCTGTGAGGCTTTATCCCAGTCCATCAATATAATGTTGGACTGGGCTAACACTTGGCAGATACCTGTGAACCTCTCTAAGACTTTAGTTCTCCATATTGGTGAATCACCTAGTGTGGAATACAGTTTCAACAGCTTTATGCTTACACCCACGACGGTGGTTCGCGATCTTGGAGTTTTCGTAGATTGCGAGCTTAATTATAGAAATCATATTGACATTATAGTCCGAAAAGCATTTTCTACTCTTTTCTCGATTTGTAGAAACCTGAAGTGCAGTGACAGCTCCATAATGATATGCTTATATAAGACGTACGTTCTCCCAATACTAGAGTACTGTTCTCAGATTTGGAGTCCGTTTACTAAAAAGGGTCAAGAAAAGATTGAAAAGGTTCAAAAGGCTTTCACAAAAATCTTATTTTATAGGTGTATCCCTGTTACTGGTAATTCTAGAGTAGTTCCTCCATATAAAGAGAGACTCAAATTGTTTAATCTTAGAAGTCTTCATTATAGGCGGGTATTCAATGATATAGTTTTCTGTTTTAAAGTCCTTAAAGGTGAGTCTAGATTAAGAGCAAGTAAGTATTGGACCTTTTTACCTGTGCAAGGTCGCTGCAATAAATACCGATTTCACTATCCCACGTTAAGGAGAAAGCATCGTGAAAAGGTGTTTAATTCTATATTCCATCGTGGAGCTCGGTGGCTACAAATGTTGCCTCCGAGCCTATTAGAAGCACCAAATATTTTTGATTTTCGTGAAATGTTGAAGAAGGTAGATTTACTTTCAAAGCTGCATATCTGTGACATCACCTAGAGACTGCATTGTTCGTTTTCGTTTTTAATTTTCTGGTTTCAGGTTTCTAATCTACTCTTATTCAGTTAGTTTCGCTAACACTACACATTTTTCTGGAATTTCAGCTGATTTTGCTTTTTCTCCTTAATCATGCCTTGTTTCTTCCCATTCCTTTTGTTTGATTTTTTTTCCTAGAAATTGTTCCGTTCACTGTTCACCTCGTTAAATCGACGACACTTCACGCACCTGCTTTCGATACCCTAGACCCTAGAGCAGCTGCTGGATGGGATTTGGTGGAGTTGGCGGACCTACTAAGTTGGTATCCGGAGCCGTTCTCCCTCATACGACTTGCAGTGTTGGCGGGCCACTGCTCTTCTTCGCCAATTTCCCATCCTCATTAACCCAACTCTTTCTATTGGTGCTTTGTAATTTTTCTTCCGTTTTGTTTTGTTTCTCTTTTTTCCTAGGAGTTTTGTCATTCTCATCGAAAAACAGGATGGCTGTACTTGTTCTTGTTTGTAGAAAATCTTTTGTGTGTGTTTTTTTTTGCGTTCTTTCGTGTTAGTAGTCTAACTTGCTGTGTCCGTGTTAGAAGCGCACTATTTTGTGCAAATAAATAAATAAATAAATAAATAAATAAACTATCACTAAAAATTTTATATTAAAACTTTAAAACTAGTATTCTGAGGGCATTAAGTTATGTACTAACTAACCGCTTGTCCTAGAGTTACTGTGGGTAGGGTTATTCTCCACCTCCGGTTTAAAAATTGATCACTGTTAGTCGGTCATCCCCAATATCGCTTTCTGCGGAGCTCGAAGCTGCTTTTCTAACTATGAAGATTCCCCCTTGGTGTCACAATTTAGTAAGAGACAGAAAAGTTTTAGTTACCTTCGATTTCGCTGCTGTAATGATGCAGTACTGATACACGAAATTTCTCATTTATCACTTATATCATCTGTCGTCCCATTGATCATCGAGTTGTTCAAGCGGGCACCAGCAGCGTCTCAACACGTCCATGCCACGTGCCAGGGTATCTAAAGAATCCTTTTCGCACGAGGGACACGAAGAGCGTCATATTGTTTATTCAGGGCTTTGACGAAGTCCGACCAACGCGTAGGTGGGCATCCGGGTGTTCTCTTGACATCCCGTGGAATCTAGTCGGTGATGGCTCTCGTCCACTCGGTGTCTGCGAAGCGCATTACGTGGCCCGCCTAATTTTCGACGACTTGGCCTATGCGACAGCATCCCTGGTCTTCGAACGTCGGCGAAGCTCGGAAGTCTCGAGGCCTTCTCTCACTTGCGTGAGTCGTATCACTCCGAGCATTGTCCTCTCGATTCCCCGCTACGCGACACTGATCGCTTGTTCATCCTGCTTTCGTAGAACCCAGGTCTCTGATTCGTCTTTTAGGGCAGGAAGAACAGTGAAGTCGAAAAGGTGGGTACGGAACCCGACGTTCTGCGTCTTCTCCACGATTCTCTTAACAGCTTCTCAAGCCGCTCGCATCCTCCTTCCCAGCTCCGGCGCTAGTTAGTTGGTCATGTTGACTTCTTCGTGGGGCGTCAGAAACTTGTCCATTCCTCATGAACATCGTCTTCGTAAGATGCAGCTGCAGTCCAATGTTCCACATACACGATCGAAGCCAGCAAGCATTTGCTCTGGCTGGCTAGCGCTCGGTGTTAGATGATGCAGGTGCCGTCTGTCGTCTTTCACTCTCATGTCTTCCCATTCTAGTTGTCGAATGACGTTTTGAAGGGTGGCGCAGAAGAGAACCGGGGATATAGTACCCTCTCATCGAACCTCTCTGTTCACTTTGGCAACGACATTGTTGTAGAATGGCGAGATCTTTGTCGTGAATCCACTCTGCAGCTCTCGAAGGACTCTGATGTACATAGTAGGAACGCCCTGAACGAGCAGGACTTCGACGACCGCTTCAGTTTCGACAGAGTCGAATGCCTTCTTCAGGTGAACGTGCAGCGGCAGCTTGTACTCTCGCGACACTTCGATAAGCTTCGTAATGATGTGTATGTGGTCGATCGTACTGAATCCTCTCTGAAATCCTGCTTGTTCGCATGACTGTACGTCATCTAGGGTTCTACCGATCCTATTCAGGAGGACTCGAGTTAACAGCTTATAGACTACGTACATCAGGCAGACCAGGCGATTGTTGCTAATGTCGTGCACTCCTCTGTACAGCAAGGCGGTTCTGCTGGTCTTCCACTGAGATTTAATATGATATATAGATATGAGATGAAATAATAATGTGATAAAGAGGGTATATGCTCGGTCTTCATTACATGGTGTCTACGCATTCAAAAAAACACCTTCACCTAAGATCTGTTGTGCTGACAGCCCCTTCAGTCAAAATCTCATGCTGTACTGTAAGGCATCAAGCCAGTGCACATCATCTTTAGTCGGCTAAGCAGTAACTAGGTGCTGTAAAGAGCATTGGTAAGTTGGCCTGAGAACTTTCAGTTACGCGGAAACTAGGCTACTACAAGGAAAGTATGACCAAGAACGAAACGAACTAGGAATACAGATTCTAGCGGAGCCAGTAATACTCAACGAATCTCTGCACAGCTTTAGAGTATGTTGCGAGAGTGGGTCTACAAACTCAAGCAATTGAGTTGAAATATGGAAACAGTGATCACTGATTCATCGTGTTCGGTACTCTAAAAGTTTCTCACTAGTGGGACCATTATCTGATTGAGGCGCTCGCGGTGAAACGGGGCTGATGAGTAACGTGTCGAGATTCCTAGGATCTATCAGTCCAGATTTACAACTTGCTGACTGCAGTAGACTGGAATGTAGTAGACATTTTTATAAACGCTTACAAAATAAAACGCTGGTCTACGACTACATTTCTAGTCATACAAAAGCATTTGCTACTGGAAAAATGAATCTTTAGGTAAAATAATTAGATCGTGTGATAATTTCCAAATTTTCTGTTTTCTGATTTCTGTTTTCTGATTTTCTGGCGCTTTTGGCTTTTCTGTTTTCTGATTTCTGTTTTCTGACGAAAGCGATTTTCTGTTTTCTGTTTTCTGGGAAAATTTTCAAAATTTCCGCCCATCCCTGGATGCGATGAGCGCAGAGAGATTCAAATTCTTTCGCGTCGCTCTGCAAAATTCGTCGCCGGGATTCCATCGTGGCGGCGGGAAATGTGCACGAGGTCTAAGAGTCCATCAGATCAGGTAGACTAGCGGAGTACATTCCGATGCCTTACATTTTGGACTAAATTACGGGAACAAGACATGAGCGTATCTTCTTGTTCCCCTTGCAATGGTCTATTCTGAGAGCTTCAATATCTACAGTCCAAATTGTCTCATGTGGTGTGTGGAATGTCAGCGAGAGGTACTATTCCAGTGGAGTGCGCTTTCACACTCACAATCTCCACCTCCTGATATGGGCATGGATGTTTTAATGAGGTTGAGGACCACGAACGCTAATGGCAAGTTATCAGAGAAGATAGAAGCGATCACTTCTAAACTGAGATCGGTAGTGTGTTTCCTTCTCCATTCGATAGATAGGAACATGATTTTGTATGAAAAAAGTTGTTACATTTGTCGGTAAATTTGAATATTTACCGGAAATTTTCGAGAAAAGAATTTATCGCGAAAATGCCTGTAAATCCGTTAAAATCGTTAACCGGTAAACGCACACCCCTGCTGCTAACTTGGTAGGCGAGCTGTACCATCTGTCGGAACACGAAAGATCTATATTTCTCCATATTCGACTCTATTCTGCCTAATATTGGGTTTGGCAGGAGGCACAAGCGCGGCCCAAGTCGCGAAAGTGGGCAGCATCGAGAGGTGGGAGCGTGTCAGCCAATCAAACCATATGGAATGGGAGTGCCATTGAGGTAGGGGATGCGCAGTCGCCACTGTCTTATGCTAGCGTGAGCCCTGTCGGTGCTTTGGTTGGTTAAGATTGGCCGGCGCACTCCGTTATCCCAATGCTGCTCGCATTCGCGGCACGGGCCAAATTTGGATCGCTCCAGGACTGAGCACGTCATCGATTAGGGCTTCACCAAAATGCCTCAACAAGCAATAGTCATTCGTTTCTCGAAGATTTTCACAAAATGTGAGATAAATGATATAAATAATACAAAAAGACATTGAGATATAGAGACAGAAATGACAAAATTGTCGAAAGGAACAACGAAATAAAAAGGAGACAGTAGGGAGGGTACAAAAAAGACATTGTACGACAACTACCAAATCGTCGATAAAAACCTGAAAAAATTGACGTCGTTGCTGCTAACTGTTCAGTGGAGCCTGGTTTTTGATGGGGGGGGGGGTCGAAAGAGTTCAAAGAGATGCGTACATGCCCAACCCGCCACAAAATAACCTCAATAGTTTGCGCTACCCAGGATGACCCCCGTATGGGGGACGGTCAGGAGGTACACCCGCCCCCTGCTGGGAGCGTGCGATCTTCCTCTTATCCCCTTTGCTCACTCACCCCCAATCCCTGGGCTTCACCAAGAGTCTAACGGTTTTCTTACGAAACCCTTGACACACAAAACAAAATTTTCAGGTCCGCAGAACAGCGGCGTACCTCCTGACGCTACGACCCCAGCAGGGGCGGGTGTACCTCTTGTCGCGCTGCCCCCCCCCCCTGTAGTACACCTTATTCTCACCAAAGAGGCTAAGAGATAAAAATCCGCGTTAGTCTCCCCCTTACTGGGATGCGAAACGCATACGGGATATCGTGGGGGCGATTTGGCTGCGTATTTGGCCATACAGTGACTTGCGGTGGCCAGCCGATGAACAAATCAGCACTTCATCCTTCCCAGACCTACTTGGTACCAAATCACAGACACCTAAGGAATGGAAGGCTCGGTTAGCCTGGGTAGAAATCCAATGCAAGAACCCACTATTGGTTGCCCTCGGCACCCCATCCGACTGTGCTACAGCTTCACTTTGGATGCAATCAATAAGCAAGGCAAATCCCTCCATGTGTCCTACATACGTAGGTCTCCACTCCAGGTTCTATGGGGGGACGAAGCCCTTCCCTAGTTGGTGTGCAAGGACAAGCCAAGCAGGAAAGACGAGCTCAGACGAACTCGCAGCTCCTGGGACTGATGACGTCTCGTGATCGTCGGCTAATTAGACGGCCGGAAGGTGGCGATTCACTCACTCGTCGCGGTTGTGCTCTGTCTGTCACTTAAAGTACGAACTCCCCACCACACTGACGTCAGCTGCACAAGCATAAAAGGTGGAGCGCAGTTGAGCATGACATTGAATTTTCAACGCCAAATGAAAGCCGCAGGTTGTCAACCGCTTAAAAACTATGAATAGCCATCGAAAAAGCCCGCTGCAACTCTATCCCATCTTGAGGACAGTGGAGCGGAACTGCTGCTTGCGCAACTGCTCCCAGTGCTCGGAATCGAAGCCCTGCTGCAGCTGTGAATTCAGAGGAATCGTCGGCAAAATGCCCTCCTTCGCATGCCCTCTCAACCGACTAAAAATACGCGAGCCTTTGTGAGGCAAGTTCCTTCTTTGAATGGCCTGCGGTTTTTTTAGGTTCTCGGGTATCTAGGTAAAAAAGGCCTCTATTGAGGAACGGCTGAGCGCTAATGATGCATGGATAGCGGAGCGTCTGATACTAAATAGCTGCTACACATTGTTAACCATGAAGGAAACAAAAACGCTTCAAATTTGAGGGGTAGGAACCTCTTGGTGCACTCTTCCAAAAAAAAAATACCCGAGAACTCAGCACTTTGAGAAGGGGCACTGTAGGCAGTCCAAAGCAAACGACGTCAACGGTCGTGTTGTGCTGAAGCGAAATTCGGGTTTTATTCGATAAACATGGAGAAAATGCTTCACTCATGGCTTGAATTCATCATCGACGCGCGTTACCGCAGTCGTAGGATGAGCCAGTCGCGCGTGAACTCGAACACGTGGGTTGAGTTTACCGCCCAGGCCAACGAAGCCTTCCATTCCTCCGTGGTCGGTGAATTGGTACCAGGCTTACATGTATAGAATAAAGCACTGACTCGTTCATCATCGGCTGGCCACCGCAATTCGTTGTGCGGGCCAAATACGCATTTAAATTGCCTCCACGACATCCCATATAAGTAGAGAGCATGGTGCATCCCAGAAAAGACTGAATAGGGCGGTACTTTATGTTTGTCCTTATATTTAGCATCAGCAAAGACCAGATAAATAAGCATCCCAAATCAAGGTTCATGGTTCGGGGCCCGGGCCCTTCCATCCCTCGGGTCGTTGTACATATTGGCACCAGATCGAGTGTGAAAAGGATAAAACCTAAATAGCTCATAGGAAAAGGCCGCGTATTGCTAATGCGGATTCAGTCAGGTTCCACGATATCTCCTAAAAGTAGAACGCGTGGACTATCCGTAAAATTGATGATGCTCGCCTACATTGACTTTTATTTTTCAAGATAAAGAATTTATGGTGTATGTCGCGAAGGCGCAGCTCAGAGATACGAGAACGCACTACGAAGGTGCGGAAAAGGAAGACACTTATACACAGACTGTGTTCCCTTCCATAAAAACTTTCAAGAGGACTGTCAAGACAGGAGAAAAGTCTCAGTAAAATTGCCGATGTTTACGGCACAAAATTCAATAAAAGCGAAGCAGTGACACTACCAGCAGCCACTTTCTATCCGTTAGGCGGGGCTCAGCCATGAGTTAACGTAGCCATTCAATTATTGCTTGATGATGCATGAAGAAACCGTTCAACTTTCTATAATAGAAAACTTCCAGGAAACAGGGTAGGAGCCTTTTTTCCTGTTTTTTTTTTTGCATTCTTTGTGTTTTATAGTCGCTTTTATCACGTTTTCTGTGCCTTTTTGAATCCCCGTTTTATTAAGAGATGTTAAAGGTATAAAATTTTGGCACTATTGTACTCTCGGGACCTTCGCCCAAAGGGGTTTTTGAGGTGCCGATCACGAATCTGACATCCGCTCTTCGCTTTGCGCTGGAGTACGGTAGGTTACGGTGGGTATGGGTAACTAAGGTAATTGTCACCGATTTCGCGCAAACTCTAGGGTGAAACGAAAAACGGATGTCAGAATCGTTATCAGCATCCCAAATAACCCCCCGAGGCGAAGTTTGGGCGAAATCGGTAGTTATGACCTCGGCAGCATTAGTTACCCGTAGCCACCGTAACCTACCGTAATCAGCCAAATTTTTAAAAACGGACGTGAGGTTCGTGATCAGCACCCCAAATAACGCCCTTGGGCGAAGTTTGTGCGAAAATTTTTTTCCACCTCTCTTCGACCTCTGGAGTCCCGAAAGTACAATAGTGGCAAATTTTTCATCATGCTCTGAGTAAATAAATAAACATGTAAATATAAATAAGAAATTATGAAAAAATGCATGGCGGAGAAGTATGATAAACTTATGTGAAACAGCCAAATGCGAAAAACGAGTCAGAAAGTCCACATTGCGGAATGATGGTAGAGGAATATGAGGCATAAGTAAAATGCCAACAATTTTCAAACATGAGAACGATATCGACTGCATTCTTTCACTGATTAGAGTAAGATTTTCTACGTAACGAAACGAATTGCAATTGCTAAACGCCTTCGAAAAACACGTTTGAGATATATTCACGCGAAGAAAAAGTTAAAAATGGTGCGAACGTATCTCTAATACAATTTAGAGGAAATTTCCGTCGCTAAATTTCGTTAACATTTTCAAAAAAAAAGTTGATGGTAAATCCGGCAAATCGGTGAATCGTTAATCGTTAAATCCACAGCCTGGTCGCACCAGCTTGCAGAATGATGAGCGATTCGATGAACACAAAGGTTTTCCCCATTTCTCGCTAGATTTGGAGTTTTTCTCGCAAAGCTTTGTTGCTTGGATGTTTCTATAATTCCTAGTGTGAGTGTAATTTTTCGTTTAGTTCACCACGAACACGAATTAGTCAGCGGCGAAATGTACCCGTATTTGATCTTAAAAGCCGTTTTT
>OX377204.1:19540624-19697539 GCA_947396885.1 Heligmosomoides polygyrus polygyrus | reverse complement strand
CCTTCTCTCACTTGCGTGAGTCGTTTCACTCCGAGCATCGTCCTCTCGATTCCACGCTGCGCGACGCTGATCGCGTGTTCATCCTGCTTTCGTATAGCCCAGGTCTCTGAGGCGTATGTTAGGGCAGGAAGAACAGTGGAGTCGAATAGGTGGGCACGGAGTCGGACGTTCTTCGTCTTCTTCGCGACTTCTTCGACGCTCTTGAAAGCTCCCCAAGCCGCTCTTTTCCTTCTGCTCAGCTCTGGTGCTAAGTCGTTGGCCATGTTGACTTCGCGACCCAGATACACATAGCTGGAGCATTCGGAGATGTTCGTTCCGTTGAGCGAGAATGGGGCATCAGAAACCCATCCGTTCCTCATGAACATCGTCTTCGTAAGATTCAGCTGCAGTCCAACGCTTCCACATACACGATCGAAGTCGGCCAGCATTCGTTCCGCTTGACTGATGCTCGGTGTTATGAGCACGATGTCGTCAGCGAAGCGAAGATGGTGCAGTTGCCGGCCGTCGACCTTCACTCCCATGTCTTCCCATTCTAGTTCGCGCATGACGTTTTCGAGGGTGGCGCTGAAGTGCTTCGGGGATATGGTATCCCCTTGTCGAACCCCTCTCTTCACGTCGACGACGACGTCGTTGTAGAATGGTGAGATCTTGGTCGTGAATCCACTGTACAGCTCTCGAAGGACTCTGATGTACTGAGTAGGAACGCCCTGAGTGAGCAGGGCTTCGATGACCGCTTCAGTTTCGACAGAGTCGAATGCCTTCTTCAGGTCGATGAACGTAAGGCACAGCGGCAGCTTGTACTCTCGCGACACTTCGATGAGCTTCGTAATGGTGTGTATGTGGTCGATCGTGCTGAATCCTCTCCGAAATCCTGCTTGCTCGCATGGCTGTCCTTTGTCCAGCGTTCTGCTAATCCTATTCAGGATAACTCGAGTGAACAGCTTGTAGACTACGGACAACAGGCAGATCGGGCGATAGTTGCCAATGTCGTGCACGTCTCCCTTCTTGTACAGCAAGACGGTTTTGCTGGTCTTCCATTGAGATGGAACCTTGCACTCCGACAGGTAACGTGTAAAGAGCCGCGCCAGGGTGTTGATGAGCGTAGGCGAGAGGTTCTTCAGGTGTTCGGGTCTGATCCTGTCGGGACCGGGTGCTGTACGTTTCTTCACCGACGAGATGGCGTGTCGGATCTCGGAAGGGAGAACAGAGGGGACGACGTATCCATCCTGCGGAAGATGGCATGGGGGCAGGTGGACGTGGCTATCGAAGAGATCGGAGTAGAAGTCGTGGATGACCCTCTCCATGGTCCTTCTGGAAGAGGTGACGGTTCCGTCAGGACGTCGGAGAGCTGTCATCTTGGTCTTGAAGTTGGCGAAGTTCCGGCGGGCATTGCGGATGCTCAACCCTGCCTCTGCAGCTTCAGCCAACACTTCCGCCCTTCTCTCCTTAAGATCCTCCTTTATCGCCTCTCTGCATAGCTTCGCAAGCTCGGAAGTCAGTTGGTAGTTGCCTGACGCTCGTGCTGCTGCACGCTGGCGTATCAGCTCAAGAGTTTCCGGAAACAGGCGTCTCTTGGTGGTCTTCAAGCTCTCGGCTCCCTTAGCACTATCGTGGAGATGGTGCACGAAGCGGTCGTATTCCTCGTCGACGTTGTCCGTGACGACATCTTCCCAAAGACCGGCAAGAGAGGTGTAGAGGTCCCAGTTGATGGTCATTCTGGGACTCCTCTTCTTGAACTTCGCGGTCTTCTCTCCTTGACGCGAAAAGCGGAACCTTGTGCGAAGGAGGCGGTGGTCCGATCCCGTGTAGAACTTGGGGACAACGGAGACGTCGGTCAGGCAATATTTGCGGTTGAAGATGATGTGGTCGATCTCGTTGTGGAACTGGCCACCGGGAGATTCCCAGGTCCATCGTAGGGAGGGAGGCTTCTGGAACTGCGAGTTTCCATGGATGGTCTTGGTCGACATGATAAACTCAGACAGCCTTTCACCTTGCTCGTTCCACTCCAAACCGTGGGTTCCGATGTGAAGTTCTTCCGGCGACCTTCGCGGCCCGATTTTGGCGTTGAAGTCGCCGACGATCACCTTGTAGAAGGTGTGATCTTCCTTATAGAACTTCTCCAGCTCCACGTAGAAGGCTTCGACCTCTTCGTCGTCGTAGTCGGATGTTGGGGCATACGCGACGAATACAGTCAAAGCTGGCACGGAACCACATCGCTTCAGTCGCAGACGTCCGATTCGGCTTGTCAGAGACTCGTACGAATCGATGTTCATGGCCAAGTGCGTGTTGACGAGGACACCAACGCCGCCTACTCCCCTGCTGTCGCATGTTCCGAGGAACAGCTCTTCTCCGGAGTCGTAGGCGGCATGCAGGGGGTGGTGTCTTCTCGTCTCGGTCAGTCCGATGACGTCGTACTTGATCTTCCTGGCTTGCATCATCAGGTCCTCGACGGATGCTTCCGACGCAAGCGTGCGGGCGTTGTAAGTACAGATCGTCATCCTAGTCCTTCTCAGTTTGCGCAGCCTGGTTAGGCCCTGAGATTTTAGCAGCCTCTCCGTACTCGTCCTTCCCATCGCTGCAGAAATGGGGGCTCTTTCGGGGTCAGGGGAATGAGGCCCTTTAGTGCTGCTGTTTTTGACTTGAGTACACACGGGTAGCTAGTCGGGCTCTGTCGTGCGGGCGAAGAACTCCGGGCAGCCAGCCAGACTGCCCGAAGGGACGGGGCGAGACTTTTGAGGCGGCCTCGAATCGCCTTACGATGTACTCCCAGTCTACCGAGTGCAAGCTTTTGGCCGAGCCGACACAGTTACAATCCGCACAGTCACGGACACATCCGCGCACACTGTTCACGAACATGCCGCTCCCACGCACAAGGAACGCGTCGACCCGACACAGCAGGAGCAAGGAGTCCATCCCCTGCATCCCACCTGCGTCTCTGGGCAGTACACGGTCGCATTTGGTTCGCGTTTAATTCCCCTATCCACCACCCGGGGACGCGCCACGTGGCCCTGCGACAAGCGGCCCGAGATCCCTCTTAACAAGAGAGCCCGAAGGCTCTCTATCGAGAGGGAGATCCGTGGAAATATAAATATATACATCAATTAATTAATTGAAAATAAAAATAAAAATCAATGATACGTAATTAATACATAATAAATAAAATAATAAATAAATAAATGAGTGAAAAATAAAGATAAATCTTTTTATCCATTTTTCAATCTCTCTTCGACTTTTGGAGTCATGAGGTAGTTCTAAGGGGCCTACTGTCAATGCCTAACGAAGACGGTCAAGGTAAAGAATATTATCTGTTTTGTAATTGGGACAGGCCCTTGAATGCTACCGAGGAACTGCGAAGAAAAGTCGCCTGTTCTCTGGTTCGTGATGTTAGCCTGACTTGAACGAAGCGCAGGATGTAGCCTGGTCGCCGGACGATGACAATGATGTGGGTGGTATTACGCCTTCCTGCAGTAGTGAAGAGGTTGCTGTATGTGACGATCACTAGCAATATGGTTGGTTGAGGATGAAGAAGACAGATTGGTACTGTTATACATTCTCTCCTGAGGTCGAGGAGGGGTTGAAAAAATCAAGCATAAGTATAGTTAGTTAATTAATTAAAATAAAAATATTAATATAAATAATAAAAATAAGAAATAATAAGAAATAAATAATATTTTTCCTCGATCTTTGGAGTTCTGAATTTATCTATTTTGTAGGCAAAGAAAAGTCGCCTGCTCCTCCTCAATGGCCAATCGTATTAGGTATTATGAACGCTGTTGCTTTGGGTGTTTATTTTTGTTTTTATATCCAGGTTAAAATAAAGTTATAATGTCAGTATGGTACACTACCGCGGTTAAGATGCACTTTATATCGACAAAAATTGATTGAACAAGACCAGCAAATCAGGAGCAGCACCTCCGGATTCGAACTCCCGACGCTTCTCCCTCAAGCCCGCCCCCACAGCCACTCGGCCATCCGGTCGCTTCGCCGTTGGTGGTGAGCGGCGCACCTCAATGTTCCACTTCGGTCACTGTACGGCTAACAAGCAACTTGTGAAATCGCTGTAATTCCGCTATTGTTCCAGCCCCAAACCTTTTGCAGGTTAGATTCTAACCACAGCATGGCAGTTCCAGGCGTCAGTTCAGCTTTATCGGCCCGTATTGAAGTGAAATGGTTTTTTGCAATTTTTGACCTACCCAGATGTCCGCAGGAAATTTGGAAACCACTGCGGTGCTTCTCAGACAACGCTCTACAACCCTATATAGGTCACTTTTAAAATTGCCACGGGAAGTTCATTGACCTCCCTTGTAAGTGTTCGCATCAGGGAACATCTAGCTGGAAAGCAGAAGCGGGGCTTACTAACCCCACTCGGTAAACACCGAGAGGAAGCCCACGGTGGAGACGATTTTAGTATAAAGTGCACTGTGTTGATATGTGAAAGTGAGATTGGAGCCAGAAAGACTCTAGAGGCTTTTTGGATTCGAGAACGAAACCCAACGATGAACAACCGAAACGAGTGCATTTTGATCACAAGTGACTTTTTGCCGTTCATTCCGTTGTGTGGGATATGAGACCAAGACCTTGTACTTCTGTAGCTCAACATCACTGCAGATTTATACTTGGTAGGTCTCATTTGCTCTATGGTGGTCCAATAACTGAGCTTTCACTCAGTACTGGTGGAACAACGGTGGGTTCGGTTTGCTTCAGTAGGATTCACCTTGGCGCTCTTAGGAATTCGTTGAAACTGGCTGAGTTGGAAGCCTAAGTCTTTGCTGAGATGAGTTCCTGATCTTATGGTTAGACTTCGAACTTCTTTCAGGCTTTTGAAAACGACGAAATTGTCGAAACGTCAGGCCGAAGTAAACGTTCCATCATATCAAACCTGCGTGGCACAGAAGTATTGAAACAATTCAGACATGCCCAGGTTTCATGACAGTCGAACATGGAGAATAATGTATGGAGTATATTTCGTCTCTAAACGTTGCCTACTTCAGGTAGAAACAATATTTCCGTGACCAACCAGCACTCCGATTACGATTCCGTGATCGATTTCAAGAGCACTTCCAAAAATCTTTGTAAATTGTGAAGAGTTGCTGTAAATCTTTTAAAAAACATTTAAATTACCATTAGCAGTTAGCATACATACTCTACAGATATACATAATGAAAACATCAGGCGACAGCTAGTCCGAAATAGGCTCTACGATAGGGAATGCATATCAGAGAGCTGTATTGTATGCCCCTACACTAAGTTAGGAGACTGTGGCAAAGTTGATGTAGCCTATTACCTTGAATGTGTGGCATGCAACTAAATATACCTTGGGGAAACTAGAAGGGTACTGGCGGTTCGCTTGAAAGAACACTTGGCAAGTAAAAGACGCGGTATTTTGACCGGTCCACTGGGCAGGCACAGAGCGGAGGAGCGTAGGGGAGCAGACATTGACGTGAAGTGCACGACTCTGACGTGTGAGACTGACATCTCGTCTAGAAGAGCAATGGAAGCGTTCTGGATTTTCACAAGAAATCCAACGCTTAACAGCCGAAATGAGTGTCCCTCGATCACTAGTGACTTCTTACCATTCATTCCGCATTGCGAGCCACAGAACGACCGTTGGTGACATGCGTGTCCTTATGAATGACTCTGGTATAGTTAGTATAGCCAGTTCGGAATGACACAGTATTTCTCATTGGCAACTAACAACCGCGGTAGCGACGTCGCTCCGCATGGACGGTGGATCAGCGGGTGAGTTTAGTTCTCATACGTCGGGGTTTTTTCGTTTTGTACCTAGGACGATGTCTGAAAGACATGGAGGAGGAGGCGTTGGTCGGGTAGGTAACAAGTATAAAGTCTCGTTGAACCACTTTTAGGCCTCTAAAGACGACGAAAGGTTGAAACGTTAGGCCGCTCAATAAATTGATCCACCTACAACCTCGTTCGGCACAGAAGCGCTAACACGTTATAATTTCAGATCCAAATGCAGCTTCTTCAGATAGAAAAATGTGTTGTGCCACGACACTCCGCAAAAATCGGCGAAAATTGAACCCTTCCTCGTTGATTCAAAAATTGTCGAAGAAAATCTTTATTTTTAACTTTGAAACCTTAGATTGCATATTCACAGTAAAACTACCCAAATGCTCACTCTACAGGCCGTCGCACCGCTCACTCGATTGATAGGTTTAATCCTATTTATTGTGCACAGCGTACTCTAAAGTCTTGCCGGGACAAAGTACAGCAATTCCTGAGTAGGGCGGCTGAGAATTTCTCATAAAACTCCCTAAATGCCCATTCTACAAACTGTCCCCCCCCCTCGATTGTTATTTTCGATCCTATATGCATTGTGCATGGCGCACTCTCAGAGGATTCCTGGCATGACAAAACACTTTACGCCATGCTTGAGATGCTCCGAGAACATGCAAGTCCTGGAATACAAGCTTTTCGTATAGCAAAAAAGTCTGCTCCAACCATCTTTGACCACCCACTGCGAAAATGCGGTGGTTTGGCAAAGCTGTATATACGATTGTGTAGATCTCGAGGAGACGAATCGAGCGGCACCAACCGTTTGTCAAAAAACCCCAAATTCAAGGAATTGTGAGCATGCAACGGTTTTCGACGCCTTGCGGCTGACAACTCGTCCGCGGCCGACCTTCTCAATGGAGCGCAAGTTTTCAAGTTTTTTGCCATTTTTGATCTTTCATATGAAATGTATATGCCAAACGATAGAGCTCGTTCTCCTGAGCTCAAATATACTCTTGCGTTTTCAAATGGATGCATTTTGGGCGAGTTATAGCAAAAAGACGCAAAAATCGCAAAAGCGCGGTTTTTTCGGCGTCTATTCAAAAGACGCGTCCGGTACTGTACAACATAGCTCCTTCAGCGGAAAGGCTACTGGTGAATTTATTCAACCTTAAATAATAAATGTGTAATCCCATATAATTGTGATAGTTTAATTATAAAAGTGTGAAAAACAAAGAATTAGTTTGGTTTTCGTTTCGCACCAGCCCTCAGACGAAAACCAAACAGACTGAGTGTCATTCCCCTGTGCTCGCAGTAAGGGAGGGGAGGGAAGAAGGAGTTCCTGCTGTAAACTAACCGGAATTCCTCCTGTTGACGTTGGACTTGACAAACAACAATTGAACGTAAGGAAGCAAGTTTAAGATGTTATAGAATTAATGCTGTAAAAGATACCATCAGAAATAAGCAACCTTGAACGAACGGCATTAAGGAGATGTTGGAAGAGTAGCAGAGAAGTAGAATAGGTACAACAACTCGCAGCAGTGGCACGGAAAGCGACAAGTGGTTCAACGAGAAGATTCACCAAGGGGAGGGAAGTTGATTAGTAGAAAAGGGAATGGTTGTTAGAGAAGGGTTAGTTAAGGTGAAGGAGGAAAATGATGAAGAGGTAGACCTCCGCGCCAAACCACCAAACACCCTTCAGTCTACTACCAATAGCACAATTTAGGGAGTATGTTTTTATAGTTCATTAATAGGATTTAAATTGCGATAACATTAATGAACCGATGAAAACAACACTAATCAAAGCATTTAGTCCTTTATTTGAATTTTAGTGAGAGCTAGAACGTATTTATATTGGATAAATTTGTTTCTATGAATACATTTAAATAACCAGAAATTGAAAAAGTTACTGTCATAAACTGATTCGGACAGTTGCCTTTTATATGAAAAAGTCTAGTTACAAAATCCTCTTTAAGGCTACAAGTGCGTTAAAGATAAACCCGGAAAGAACCGCTTATTAAGGGACACAAAAAAACTTCAGAAAAGCGAGATAACCCTCTTCGAAGACGAGATATGGTACGACTCCGCTCTTCAGCTCCTGAACCTTGAGCTTGATCTTGCCCGGAAAGGTCGCGTGGCACGCGTTCAGAAGGAGATGGGCTATTTCAGCCCGGATGGAGAGCAGCGAGACGGTACGTCCTCTCTTAATCCGCGTTCAAACAGTCTCCCATCCCCGCGTCGCTGGTGTTCGCCTCTCTCTACTCCTCCCCAGCCCATCTTCCCTTTTTTGGGATTTTTTGTGCTGCTTCTTGGGAGCGCTTCGTCGTCAACAATTCGACTGCGCCTTCCTACATGGCCTCTCGCAGCAGAGGATTAACCGAAGAGCAGGAACGGTACTACCTTAGTCTGAGGGGTGGGAGGCTTGAGTGGCTGTAGTAATCTTTGCCAACTTTTGCATGTGGCGTACTTGTGGCGTGGATATATACCATTTCCCGTCAAATTAGACACTCTTATAAGCAAGCCTAGCGCTTCTTGAAATCAAACTGAACATTCTCCAAGTCATTCCACGTTCGGCTCTCGATAAATCTTGGCATATTAGTCCACGATGTTGAGAAATAAAGGATAAAGGATAAGGATAAAGGGCGGCGTTACTCAATCCCTTCTGGGATGCGCCAGCGCATTCTACTTCTACGGGATGTCGTGGAGGCGACATGAATGCGTATTTGGCCATACAATGACTTGCGGTGGCCAGCCGATGAACAAATCAGCGCTCTTTCCTTCCCAGACAAGTCTGGTACCAATTCACCGACCCCGGAGGGATGGAAGGCTTGGTTGGCCTGGGCGGGAAATCCGAACCAGGAATCTGGTATCGGGTGCATGCGACAGTCGCGCTTCCTCCGACTGCGCTACACGCGCCCGAGAAATAATATAATAATAATATAATTTATAATAATAAGCTTTAGTACGGGGTCATGACCCTAGGGGTCGTCTAGGCGGGTAGTCCCTGGGGCTCTAGCTTCAGTCACCCTCGTTAGACTTCCAGCTGCGGGTGCCCGGTGGACGTCACTAGTCCACTTGCTAAAGGTTAGCCATCCTGGTCTCTATCCACCGTTTCTTTGGTCTAGTGGTCTCTCAAACAATTTCTGTAAAATGAAATGGCGTTTGGGGGATAGTTTCTCGGATTGATTTCGTCTCATTCCAGGCTCTGAAGAAGGCGAGAACGCCGAAACGTTAGCCTGAGTGCTGTCTGTGTTACCAATCTTGGAGTGGCTTGAGATAAATATTATTTCTCAACATTCTCCTAGTCAAAGCGAGCTTCTTCCACACAAAAATATGCACTCCAGGTCAGGATAATTTTTTATTCAAGAAAATTTTTGGTACGACTTCCCTTGAGGTCTAAATTACCTACCCAATAAGTGAGCACATTGTTAGAAATTTTATAAATTTTTTGACGGCATAAAGATTGCTTCAGAGAGCAGGAATGCGGCCATTTCTTAGTTCCGAGGGTAGACATTGCGCCATGCTCTCTTTAAAGGCGCCGCGAGTTGTATTCGATTAATAGCAAAATTTAAGGTTGCACAGAATTTCACGCCTGTAAACGATGCAACAAGAACAATTTAAAAAACAGATATATCATCACTTTGATGCTTCATATAAGCAACATTCACACTACCATTCAAACAAAAATCACGACAAGCTTTTTGGGTGCATGGCCCAAAGTTATCACACCATTTACTATATGATTGCTACTTTGTTGTGCGTTAAAAAATTTAGTTTATATTTTTCTTTGAAAAATAAAAGTTTTAGGAAATTATTGCACTCATGCAGACAGCTGAACCAAAATTTCGAGAAAATTATACCAAATTATCCTTGGAAAAAACTATTCGAACCTTTTTGGAGAGTCTCTCTTTTAATGTGGTTGGCGCTCGTTTTGATTTGGAAACGGTCATTTCAATTTCAAAAGCATCCAGTTTGTTTAGAAGAATGTCGAATTCGACATGGTGATTCTATATATGTACATATCGGGTTTTATACAGCTAGGTTAGAACACACAGGAGGGGCGGTATGTGAAGGGATGCTAGACTTTGATCTACGCCATAAATAAATAAACAAATAAATGAATGTAGTTGTCTTTGTCAGTGCTTTGTTCGCTGGTGCCTTATTTGTCCTGTCCTTGCACTTGGTTGGGCAAAAACCCGCTGTGCCGTGCAGTGCATATCATTTCCATCCTAATCTGGATTGTTTTATTTTCGACAGTCGGTTCGCCGGAACCAGCAGAATATATTAGTCGCCCAGTTAGCTCCAAGTACTGTGGGGGTACTGAATAGTCCCGTAACATCTATGAGGTTATTATGTGTAAATAGGCGTCTCCGTATCCGACTGCGCTACCACAATTACGAGTTAATTAGAATTATCTTTGAAAACTGCGGTGAAGGAAGTTGAAAGAAGGGTTAATAATAACGAGTATAAAAATTAAAACGGCGCGTGTAGCGCAGTCGGAGGAGGAGCGACTGTCGCGTGCACCCGATACTAGGTTCCTGGTTGGGATTTCCCGCCCAGGCCAACCAAGCCTTGCATCCCTCCGGGGTCGGTGAATTGGTACCAGACTTGTCTGGGAAGGATAAAGCGCTGACTTGTTCATCGGCTGGCCACCGCAAGTCATTGTATGGCCAAATACACATTCATGTCGCCTCCACGACATCCCGTAGAAGTAGAGTGCGCTAGCGCATCCCAGAAGGGATTGAGTAACGCCGTCCTTTATCCTAATTTTATCCTTTACAAAAATTAAAACCACAATTATCTTAATATAATATAATATAATATAATATAGTAATGAATAATATCAAATAAAAAGCGTATGAAAGTTTCGAAAAGGTTCCATAAAAGAGTGTCGTGAAGCCAGCTGAAATTTAATTCGTTTGGGAAGGCTAGACATGCTTCTACACTAGGAAAACGGCTACTCTCAATAACGCTAAATTTAAATCTAAATAATTATAATAATCTACGTATAAATAGCTGGAAAGAAATTCAGTACTTCAGCAAACCAAAAATATGTCCAGTTTTACTAAAAATAGCATACAAGGTGATATTGAAAATGTCCTAAAAATTCAAATTGCTTTAAAACTATTCAGCTTATAACTTGAAACTGATCTGCCTGGTTTGAGAAACATCGCATTTATTTTAGTTCAACACCAAATTAAACAATTGGGCAACGATCAATGCCGAGATTCTTCGAGGGTCGAACCTGGCAGCGTTTATTTTAGAAAACATTCCAGCTGATTTTAAAGGTGGCCAGTTTAGGAGAACACGGGTTATAGTCACTCCGTGGAGGCGATTTGAATGTGTATTTCGCCATACGATAGCTTGCGGTGGCCATCAGATGGACAAGTCAGCGCTCTTCCATCCTTCCCAGACAATTTTGGCATCAATTTACCCACCTCGGAGGAATGGAGGGATTGCTTGACCTGGGCAAGAAATCCGAACCATGAACCTGGTATCGGGTGCACACAACAGCTGGCACCTCCTCCGTCTGCGCTACATGCGTCGCTGGTGAAAACTTTAAAGACGGTTGTACGTGATCATCAAATAAACAATGATCCGAGTACCTCACATAACCTCCCTGAACGGAGTATGGGCGATTTTTTTTTCGACCCCTTCTCGATCTGGGGTCACGAAAGGGCAACAGTGCCGCTTCAGATTTATCCATGATAGCCGCATAATCAGGAGCAGAATGAAATCTACTTTTATACTACTTGAAGAATGGAGATTCTTGTAGTGCTACTCATTTCCGTCGTTCAAACATATGTATACCTGAAACCCTTCCTTGGTAAGTCAGCAAAGGAATTTCAGCTAAACAGTAAGAGAAAGAAGATAACAAAGAGACCTAAGAGAGACAAGAATAAGAGAGATAAGAGACATAGGACGTGTGGAGCGGCACACGAAGCTTCCGAAAATGCTAACGCTTCCCGGTTTGCACAAGTTACCCAACTTGGTGACGTCAAAGCGTTTACCGTTGGTGCAGTGGTGATTTAAAACGTAGCAGTCCGGGCACTCGTTTATAAACGTACGCCAAGCTGATGCCAACGAGATTTTCTCCATTTCTCACTTTGGCGAACTTCCACGGTGGAAAAACCGACGATTCTGAATAGGAGGCCACAAGTGGTGTCCTTGGTGGGGCAAGTCAATCAAATTTACGATCCGTGCCACCAGCCATAATCGTCGCCATCCCAAAATGGGCGCGCAGCATAATAATTGGTGGGACTATGTGGCTGTACTCGGAGCCGAACTGGCTTCGGGTGGTTCGACGACCAAGCTATGGTTATTTATGCTGTGACAGCCTTGAAATAGGCTGCCAATAAGAATTATTCATTCAAATATAAAGGACAATGTATAGTAGAGCAGGCGATTTGAATTCGTATTTGACCAATGAAATGCCTCGCGGTGGCCAGCAGATGAACAAGCCAGTGCATTTTTCATCCCAGATAAGTCTGGTACCAGTTCTCCGACTTCGGAGACACGTAGGAAATGATGGGCCTGAAAGGTATCCCAACCTTAAACCTTAATCAAGGCGCCTCCTTCGACTGTGCTACCTGCGCAATATAAAACTAAATGCCATATTACTAGGATTTATTCTTGTTGCACGTTTTGTTTTCTGTCCTGTTTACAATGATTTAACTTATACTCCGTTGCTTTGCTTTACTCTTGTTTTAGTTATTCATATTAAAAATAAATAAATAAATATTAAAATATAAAAGCATAAAACGTACAGAATACCAAAATATATATGTAAATAAAGTTTCTCCAAAACTAATTTTAAAAAATAGGTTTATGGACGTGAATTGCTAAGAAATTCTCTGCATTTCATTCTTGCAAAAGTTATTTAATGAAATATTGAACACATAGATGCCATATGAAAAATAATGGGTATTATCGCTGCAGTAAAGCTATCAAACAGATTAAACAATTTAGGACCGTTACTTTTGTAGTGGGCGCGTGTAGCGCAGTCGGAGGAGGCGCCGGCTGTCGCGTGCACCCGATACCAGGTTCCTAGTTCGGATTACCCGCCCAGGACAACCAGCCCTCCATCCCTCCGTCGGTAAATTAATGCCACTGCCACTTGTCTGGAAAGGATAGAGCCTTGACTTGTTCATCGACTGGCCACCGCAAGTCATTGTATGGACAAATACGCCTTCAAAACGCCCCCACGACATCCCGCAGAAGTAGAATGCGTGGCGCACCCCAAAAGGGATTGAGTAACGCCGTCCTTTATCATTTTTTTACTTTTGTAGCCATTTTCATAAATGAAGACAATTATGTGCCAAACAAGGACTAGCTGCTGTATGGCAATGAGATTGGCGATGATGACTCCAAACTGCTAGGAGGTCCACCGCGGTATACCCAGATGATCTCAGGCACTCAGAGCAGTCAAACGGAAGGGCACTGTAGTTCACCGGTGAAATTTCACCGGTATGTGAGCGGAATTGCATCAGCGTCAGCATTTCATTGACCGGTAGATGATCTATGTTTTTACTGGAAATTCATCGAGATTTCTATGGCTGGATTTTTTTTTCGGCGAGCTTGAGCCCAAAAATTCCCGTACAATGTGGTAATGTGTTGTGCGCCTGAGGCAAGCAGTTACTGAAGGTGTCGCCCGAGAACGATCAGGGCTACAGGTGGGCTTGACGCATTGAATGGTTTGCTTTACGACTGCGTTAAAGGTTGAGCAAACAAGCTCGGTAACTAGCTGTTTACCGAATTTCTTTGAAGATATGTAGTCTGGACCTTCAAACAAACTGAACCTCTGCAGTTTTATAGCCTAACTATCTATATCATTTCCACTGCTGATGAAATTTTGAACACCTACTTTGAAATTTCACCATTAAAATCTTCATCCCATATCAAACTGCCACACGAAATGACTAGAGGAGCTGGCCGCTTTGGGCGAGAGTTTGAAATGTATTAAAGCCTAACGGAAAATAAACTCCGGCCATCGAAATTTCGTTAAATTTCATGAGCAACACTGACCGTCTACCGGTCAATTTTTTGGCGAACTATCATATAATTGCCTCCCCAGTTGACCACTGCGAGAATCTGAGGTGATTTAAGATGGAGGCGTGAGCTGACGCGTAATTTGTGTAACTGCATAGATCTGTTACATTACAAACACAAGGCGCAAAGCAAATTGAGAACGCTGACGTTTAAAAATCTGTAGAACTACCGAAGGAAAGTCTTTCAATGGCTGAAACGAACAGCTGTCCTACTTGTCCTTTCACTTAGGTTTTACTCGCAGGTTACAGCAAGGGGTTTCAGAGTTACCCATGTTATTACTGCGCTCCGTCATCATGCATAAGCATTCAAGACACCTTAAAACCAATTTCGATACAAGTCTAGAAAAGCGAGATCACCTCGATTCTCCTCCTCTAAGTCTGAGGATTTTATCCAAAAAAAAACGAAAATAAAAAAAGACTAAAACGCACTATAACTGTAGTACGAAGTCTAGTCATGTTTTGGTGAGATACATCTGCTAGGCGTCGAAGAAATACAAACAGAACCCCTTCTAGATTTGCAGCTACGATTTCTTTGCCCCATTTTATCAGCTGAGATGAAAGCGTTACAAAACTAAATGGGAAGAACTGTGTGGAACACCGCACAAGATGCGACCGGAGACTTCTGACGAATTCAGAGAGGTTCAGGAGTGTGTAAGCGAATCTACATCGGGTCTAATGAGAGACAGTTTTTGCTGAAAAAAGGGAGCAGGTGAGGTGCGATGCCTGATGCTTTGTGCTTGGCGAAGAGTATCGGTAGCTGGCGAGTCACTAGCGTGACCTCCTTCGGGTCGCTTACTACGGAGGCTGGCTCGCCGTCGTGTGGATTAGCAAACACAGTGTGGACTGAGTAAACCTCGAACGAGCTGTGTAATATGCCGGAATGTCTCAAGGTTCTAGCTGGAGGACAGGTAAAAACAATACGACGATGCTACACACCTGTAGATGCGGTTCGTGAGACTAAAATCACACGCACAGCCGCGTTGTACCCGAATACTTGATCGATATCTTGTCTAGATATCGACTTTATGACGGAAGTGATCTACATTGTGTCACTTCCTATGTTGCCTGTGTTGCACAACTGATGAAATAGAATTCTAAAAAGTTAGAGGTGATCTTTAAAGAGGTATTCATTCGAGAGAACTGTAATATGAACTTTCTGAAGATACATAAACAAAATCTAAATGAATATGACAAGCATATATCAATGTAAAGGATAACGGACGGCGTTACTCAATCCTTTTTGGGACGCGTCACACATTCTACTTCTACGGGCTGTCGTGGAGGAAATTTGCTATGCGTATTTGGCCATACAATGACTTGCGGTGGAAAGTCGATAAATAAGTCAACGCTCTATCCTTCACATACACGTCTAATACCAGTTTACCGACCCCGGAGGGATGAAAGGCTTGGCTGGCCTGGGCGGGAAGTTCGAACCACGAATCTGGTATCGGGTGAATGCGACAGTCGTCACCTCCGCCGTCTGCACTGCACAAGCCCATTTGTTATATAAATCTGATTATTATAATACAGGGGCGCCATAAATATGGTCACTTTTTTCGCGCGTCATGTATGTATTTGTTTGTAAAAGTTTTTATGTTTTCACTGCTTCTTCGGATTCTACGTGTCGTCTTAACCGTATATAGTGTTCTTTGCATCTCCACACTGCTTCTATCAGATATGGTAAAGTTTGTTTTCAAAGAGACACAATCTTGGATCTGAGAAGGGCAGGACCTTCCTTCCAACATCGCTCGTCTGCTGAAGCTGCACAAGACAACAGACTATCGCTGTGTGGAACGTAACTCTCTAATTGATCGTCCCCGACCTGGTCGCCCGGTATCCGTAGCTAGGAGCAGTCTTCGAACAATCGTGAAGGAAGAAATCAAGCGGAATTCATGCGCCAGCAAAAGAAAGATGACATCCGACCTCAACGTATCGGCTACGACAATGAGGCGAGCTGTTAAGAACGAACTTGGACTATACCCCTACAACTTCTGTCAACTGCACGGACTGACGCCTGGACGGATGAAACGAAGAAGAAGAAAATATCGAATACTCCTCGAGCAGCACGACCACTGCATGACACTCTTCAGCGATGAGAAGCTTCTCAATTGAGCAGTCTTTTAATCGCAAAAACCCGCGGTTATTGGCCGGAAGTGGCAAGGATGCAGACATCGTTCACAGAAACTCTCACGCAGCTTCCCTGATGGTTCGGGCCGGAGTTTGCGCCACAGTACGGACACGATTGGTTTTCGTGGAAAAAGCAGCCAAGGTCAACACCAATGTCTACGTGGACGACATTTTGTTGGAAGAGTTGTTTCCCTGGGTTCAGGAACACTTTGGAAATACAGCATGGACCTTTCAACAGGACGGCGCAGCCGCTCATAAGTCCAAAATTGCTCAGGAGTGGTGCGCGAGGAACTTCCCAACTTCATCCCTACTTCTGAATAGCCGAAAACTCGTAGGGTTTGAATGCTATGGATTACTGCGCTGCTCTATTCTGGAGGAAAAAGCCTGCACAAAAAGGCACACTACATCTCGAGGACTGAAATCTTCACTGGAAAAAGCACGCAAGTAAATTCCGCATACAACCCGGCGTGCCGCCATTGAGTCCTACCCTAAACGTCTACAGGCTGTCATTCGTGCCGTGTACTAAATGATATCCGTTTTGCGTGGTAACTAGATTGTTTGTAAGTTGTTGAGGAAGTTTCGCCGTTTCTTGATAAATTCCGCGTGAGTAATTCGCTTTGAATGACCATATTTATGGAGCACCCTGTATATTGCGTTTCATCCCTAATTTACTTAATTATAACACAATTATAACATACAGAAGTGGTACAACTTGATCTATTGATTGGTATAGAAATACACCTCTGAATAAGTTACAAATTCTACTATGACTGATAATGATATAATTTAACTCAAGCACACATGTTTTCTACAACGGACGGTGAGTTTTACATTAGTTATATAGTACTACGCAGTTTCCGCATGTTTTTCATGTATATTATAAATTCGGAAAAATTTGTTTGATGACTGCTCACTATCATTTAGTTCATAATTTGTGTTGATGGCATGGTATATCCAATTTCAATTGCAAAATTCAGTTGTTATACATAATCGAAAACATATTTTTCTATGTTTAACCAATAATCAGGTTAATTAGGTCTCTTCTTCACAGATGACCCTCGGTAACTTTGCTTTCCAAAGATGTATTGAATTAAGATAGAACCGAAACAAGGCATAAGACATGTTTAATACGATTGCTATTATTGTCATTGCAGCTGCGGTTGCATGCTCTACGCTACAAAATATTACGTTGTCCCATAAGTCCCCGCCGTTTTTTTCAACGATTTACTGCAGATTTCGCCGGCAGTCTCTGGCATAGCGCTGCATAGCATTTGAAAGAAAATGATTTGCTCTATCACAATATGCATTGCATTTCTTTTTTCATCATGAATCTTGTCAATCTTTAGGTCGTTGAAGTGAAAAAGTAGCCATTTGCGCACTTGTTCTCTCCGCTTGGGTTTGTAATTTTTTGCGCAATTTTTTATACCGTTCGGAAGACAATGCTCTGTACAACAAGAATATGTGTTGGTCCTATTTTTTCACTTGTCCTTTATTGATTTTTAGGCCATCAAATTGGGACGTTCGAAGGAGGATGGTTATTTTTTCCGACAGCTCCTGTTCTGTGGTTGGAATTTTTGGGTTGGTGTTATATGTCATTCGAAAGAGAATGTCTTGCTCTATAAGAATGTTTGTCGCTTTTCTTGATTTCTATTGAATATCAACGAATTGCCAAAAAGAGAAAAATCGTCTTCACCAACAACTCCTTCTCCTTCTTCAGTTGTTGATATTCGACAGAAATCAGCGTGAGCCAATAAACGCAACACAATTCTTACTGAGCAAGACATCCTCTTCCAAACGACATACACCAAGCAAAAAAGTCCATCCACAGAACCGGAGTTTTTGTAAAAATTCGGACGGGAAAGTCGGAATTCCCAATTTGATGACCTAAAAAGCAATAAAGGACAAATGAGCAAATAGCACTAACACATATTCTTGTTGTACAAAACACTGTCTTCCAAATGCTATAAAAAACAGCGCAAAACTCTAAAAAACCTAAGCGGAGAGAACAAGAGCACAAATGTCTACTTTTCACTTTTTTACTTTTCACTTGGACGCCCTAAAAATTGACAAAATTCATGATGAAAAAATAAATGCAATACAGGTTGTGATAGAGCAAATTATTTTCTTTCGAAAGCTACGCAGCGCTATGCAAGAGACCGCTGGCGAAATCTGCAGTGAATCGTTAAAAAAACGGCGGGGACTTATGGGACAACCCAATACTATGGGAATTTGAAGATTTATTTATTCATTTATTTATTGAAATACTCTGTATAAGACAGGAGTGAGATAAAACTGCAATACAACAAACACTAAAACCAACAAACAAAGGTCGCTCCTAAATACCTACGCATTATTGAGATTCTTTATTTATAGATTTGCACCTATGTAATTCTATGGAAAGGAAGGGGCATGGAGTGCAGGCGAGGAGAACTGCAAAGAAGTGTGGACGTCAGTGGCAAGAACTGGACGTCGGCCAACTGAAACAAACGAGCCGAAACGGTCGCAGTGAACAGCCGCGCTCGCTCCCCTGCCCCTCGAGTAGCCTGCCAGCCGCCTCCCGTGCCCGTGGTGTTCGTGCGGCAGCATTATCCACACCACTGGTGTCGGCCACAGTTTACAACGTCGTCCATGTCGACACCACTGACCGACACACCTCGATGAGTCAGCGGGAGGACAGCTCGCTAAGTTCCTTGTCTTCAGAGTGATGGAGCGTCGGAGGGACTATCCTACTTCATGCTGTCTCATGGAGTCGTATTCATCAACGATTAAATCCGGGAATATGCGAACTAGACGAGAGAAAGATACCCTCGATGTAGTGTTCATCACATGCTTTACCCAACGATTCAGGTGAAGAGTACTAGACGATCCTCGTGGCTATTTCCATTGGCACTCCCTTACATTGATTTATTTATTTCTTTACCCTGACATTGACGGATTCGGCAGGTGCGAGGATAGACAAGTGAAAGGAAGTTTTGGAAGTCAATGGTATTGTTCTCCTCGCCATGGGTCGGTTGCAGAAAGCCTAGTGGGAGAGCCTCAGGCGCAGTGGCGAGCTTACGGTGATGTCGTGAGGGTTAGCGTTAAATATTTAAATTGCTCGGCGGAAATTTTTAGCTGTTTTAATGCCTTGAATATTCCCACGATTGTTCAAGATTTGTGCTATACAATTTCATAAGAGTTGTTGTAATTTAAGGATAAAGGATAAAGGGCGGTGTTATTCAATCCTTCTTGGGATGCGCCACGCATTCTACTTCTACGGGATGTAGTGGAGGCAATGTGAATGAGTATTTATCCATACAATGACCTGCTGTGGCCAGCCGATAAACGAGTCAACGCTTTATCCTTCCTAGACAGGTCTGGTACCAATTTACCGACCCCGGAGGGATGGAAGGCTTGGTTGGCCTGGACGGGAAATCCGAACCAAGAACCTGGTATCGGGTGCACGCGACAGCCGGCACCTCCTCCGACTGCGCTACACGCACCCTGTTGTATATTTAGGCAGAGAAAATGGTGTAATTTCAAGTAAATATGTAATATATAAGATAGCTGCCTAGGTGCTTTCCTCTCCTTAGGGTGATCGAAAGTGATTTCCACATCCACTTGGAATCACGCCATAGGTATACTGAATGCTAACGCCTGCACCCTTTGATGGTATCAATATCAAGTTTGCTTATTTAACTATAAAGGATAAAGGACGGCGTTAATCAATCCCTTCTGGGATGCGCCAGCGCATTCTACTTCTACGGGATCTCGTATAGGCGACATGAATGCGTATTTGGCCATACAATGACTTGCGGTGGCCAGCCGATGAACAAGTCAGCGCTTTATCCTTCCCAGACAAGTCTGGTACCAATTCACCGACCCCGGAGGGATGGAAGGCTTGGTTGGCCTGGGCGGGAAATCCGAACCAGGAACCTGGTATCGGGTGCACGCGACAGTCGCGCCTCCTCCGACTGCGCTACACGCGCCCTATTTATAACTAACTATACCTAACTTAAAACAGCTCTTTGTAGGATTATACTCTATTATACTTTCGTTTTTTTTTTGATTACTCTATTTCTTAGCCCTCTGCGCCGAGTCTGCTGAATAGCTGCATACAAGGTTCTCTTACCTAGCTGCAGCTCATAGTGTTCTCCAACTACTCACATTATTTCGTTGGTTCATTTTTCATAGCTGAATTAGACTGTTTTGACTAACACTGTGTTCTCTTTCTTCGTTATTTTTTAAAGGCCACTTCTGGTGCAGTAAATAAATCCATAAATAAATGAATAAATAAATAAAAGCAGAAGAACACGCCACCTTCAGTGACAGCAGAATAAAGATTTTCGTGTCAAGAACCTTTATAGCCTGATTCTTAAAGACTTCGCGTCAGAATTAAATCGGAATTTAGTTGCTAGCCCAGAAAGGCTTTGGCTAACAAGGAAAGGTTCCCAAATTACGGTGAGCTTTTGCGATGCCATTTTGACAGGATGTAGGGCCGTGTGAGCGGAGTCCAGAACCACGGTCAGTTTTTACTGAACACTATTTTAAAGACCTAAAAAAGAGGTGTGAAGGCGTATGCGCAACACTCATCAACCTCTACGACACCCCACAAGATGTGCCTCAGTGGCGCAGTCGGTAGAAGTGTCGCCTCGTAGGAGCGCACAGGCGGGCTTTTCAGTTTGAGTTCGAGTGCTGCCAATATTTCTGCACGTAACAGTTTATTGGTATTACACTTTCCATGATCATAGGATTCAATTTTAGACCACCAATGCTTACAAAATACCAAGGCTTACTTTATATGTGCTAGTTTTTCAACAATGCCTATTTGCACCACCCCATAACATACCATATCGCAAATGATACCGTAACTGCACACGAATTTGCGTACCTTACGGTTGAGTATTATGAGCCCGACACATCATGAGAAAGCATAATAACAACAAACTAATATGGGCGAAAATACTAGCAGTACGCGGACTCGAACTCAAAACGTCGCCAGGGTGCTTCAAGAGACGGCACCCCTACCAACTGCGCCGCCAAGGGACACCTCATGGGTTGTCGTAGGGGTTGATAATAGTTGCGCGCACGCTTTCAGATATTTAAAGAAGCGTTCAGCAAAAACTACCTGTGGTTCAGGACTCCGCTCACAGGGCTCTACATCCTGTCAAAGTGGCATCGCAAAACCTTCCCTTGAGTTGTGAACCTTTCTTTGTAAGAAAGAACAGCGAAGGACAATAACGATGCACGTTGAACTAGAGGTAGAAAACCTTAAAATGTTGGAAAACCTTGCTCAGAATAGACGAACAGAGGAAGGTATAGAACCAGGACATAAGCGATGTTCCCACATCGATCTGAGGGTTTGAAGAATCAAACGTATTCTGTAGAGAAGCCTCCTCATAGGAAAGAGAAGGAAGGTCACTTATTCTGAACTCTACGATCTGGTTCCTCGACAAATGGCAGTATCTGATTTTTTTCCAATGGGACAACGGCGAACATTTTTCGATACAATAGCAGCAGTGGTTTATTATAAAGCTCGGATTATAAGCAATCATAGAAAATGGATTGCGAAGCACATGGGAAGGAATTAGTTTTCACGAGGCATCGCAAATCACAATTTTTAAGGAAACATTTAAATAACTTTTGCTGTTCGATGTTATACTGTTGGCGCAGCTCACAGTAGAATTTAGTAAGCAAATGAATACATTGGAGCAGAATATGGTAGAAATCTGAGAAAAAGCACTGAAATATGCTGAAAATGTGTCCTCGTCTCATGAATAAAAAGCTACTATCTTACGGGCGCCACTCAGTACGCAACGTTGAACAGTACAAAAGCTGCAGGAATTGCAGTTGATAACTTTTTCGTTTTTTATAATCTCCATGTATGTCGCTAAAATAGCGTTAATTTATCGGATTTATTGGAATGCGTACAGAAGAGAATTCCCACCGTATGCAAGAGGAGCGCAAAGTGCCTTCTGACAATTCATGAGCTCTAATTATCCAGTCGTTATAACTTGAAAACGGTTGTTAGAAGTTTTATTGGCAGTGTTTGTTCCGCTTTTATGGTTTGTCCTCTCCTTCTTGGGCAGATGCAACTTTCCATTCCCTTTGGATCTCTTTTGGGGTGCATTCTACTTCTACGAGATGTCGTGGAGACGGTTTGAGTGAGCATTTGGTCTGTGCAACCACTTCGCTTTCCAGCTGATTTATAAGTCTGTTCAATCCCTCCCAGGCAAGCTGGTACAAGTTCACCGATCTCGGAGGGATGAAAGACTTGCTTGTCCTGTGCGGGAACTCCGAACCAGGAACCTGGCATGGCAGCGGGTGCAGGCGACAGTCCGCACCTCCTCCAATAGCGCTACACGAGAACGCAAAGAATTTAGGAGCCTTCAAATATACAAATAGCCTTCACATATAATAGTTCTCTCATTTTCCTATATGGTGTGCGTTAAAAAAAAACGTTAGAAAAATATAGAATGAAGGTTAAAGTGCGGCGTTATTCAATTTTTTTGGAGTGCGCCACGAATTCTATTAAATGGTTTTGCGGCTGGCCACCAAAAGTCATTGTATAGGTCAAGTACGTATTGAAATTTGATACATTATATCCAGCGAGGGTAGGATGCGTGAAATGTCCCAAGCATATAGTTATTGATAACCGCCGTCCTTTCTCTTTTTATCAATGAAGCTCTTCTGTTTCTTTCCAAAAGATGCCGTTTTGATTTTGACGATGTCAAGTTTCGGCGCCGGTCAACACAAGTTACAACGCCGGCCTGAATGTTTGGTCTTTAGGCAAAAAAAAGCGGAAAAAAGGGCTTTTTCCGCCGCTTTTGTATAGCGGTCTTCAAATTGTACGCTTTGGAAAATTAATTCGATACTTGGAATCGGCATGAAATGATCTATCCGATGAAAAGAAAATCATCCAGAAAATATTAAAATGTTGATGTGATGATCTAGGTTCTGATCAGCGCGGCGGAGCCCTACCGAGCAGGTGATAATTACACCCAAAGCTAGCATCCTGAATATGGGCCACGAAATCAACATTTTAGATATTTACTGGGCGTTGTTTTCTTCATCGGATAGATCTTCCGACGCTAAAGTCAAATATTGGATTTATTTTTCAAAGCACGCAATTTGTAGAGCATTATCAAAAAGCGGCGTAAAAGGCGTTCTTTTGCGCTTTTTTCTCCCAAAGCCAAAACAATGAGGCCGGTATTGTATTGTATGGTTTAAATGCGTATTCAAATTGTCTTATGGACTTCCCGCAGAAGTAGAATGAGTGGCGCAGCCCAAATAAATTTGATTGGCGACGTTCTTTATGTTTTTGTAACAGCTTAAGAGCAATGGTAAAGCTACTATTTTTGATAACGATAAGCTGTTTTGAACTCTGGAGGAGGGAAACACATCGAGCTAGTGTGGTTATTTCATAGATGTTCTATGCGACTGAACGGTTGGTGGAGAGCAGTCTCTCGGTGGGTACGAGCTGTGCGAGCGGTTAAATCTGTTTCAGACGACTCCAATTTCAGGTCTACCCGGCATTCACTTGCTTGCTATGTACAGTATGGTTGGCACTGAACCTTTTGACCGCATGCTCCAAGAAGAAGGATGCGGCGCCACAGGCAACTCCGGCTGCTGCCACGCCGAATCCCGACTCTGCCTCGAGCGCTTCATCGTCAAAGTCTCGTAAGAAGCACAGTAGTAGCGAGAAAAAGAAGAAGAAGGAGAAGGAGAAGCTCGAGAAGAGCGCCCCGAAGGAGGAGCAGCCGGCTAAAGATGAAGAGAAGGACGAAAAGAAGGACAAGGAGGAAAAGAAAGAAAAGGAGGAAAAGAAAGAAAAGGAGGAGAAGAAAGAAAAGGATGAGAAAAACGAAAAGGAAGAAAAGAAGGAAAAAGAGGAGAAAAAGGCAGGAAGTGGGGAAAGGCCACTGAAGAAAGAAGCAGACCTGCTGCAGACACTTGGTGGACCAGGTGACTTCGCCGAAGGTGGCACCACAACGAAGGGAGCGATTGTGTTGGGTGAGCGGAACATCTGCATTTGCGATTCCGAAGATTTACAAGAGGGAATTGTAAACATGATTTGCTTCCACCACATATTGCCGATCGCGGTTATTCTTCCTCCGCTACGCCGCGAGCGCTCATCGCACGCACGCACCCGCCGCAATATTCTCACGCATCTTTGCGACAGAGCGCGAAATCTTTCCTTCATAGCTGTGCGCGCTCAGAGGGAGTGCGCAGCTGGGGTTCTCTCAGCATCCAGGGTGTGTGCCATCCAAACTGCCCCTGTGGGAACTGCTTTTGTCGCTCAGGGAGAGTCCGCGGATGGATTCTGCGCTCTTCGAGCGCAGAATCAGGCTAGGGAAGGGACTCCAGGGTGTGCGCCATCCAAACTACCCATGTGGAAACTGCTTTCGTCGCTCAGGGAGAGTCCGCGGATGGATTCTGCGCTCTTCGAGCGCAGAATCAGGCTAGGGAAGGGACTCCAGGGTGTGTGCCATCCAAACTGCCCATGTGGGAACTGCTTTCGTCGCTCAGGGAGAGTCCGCGGATGGATTCTGCGCTCTTCGAGCGCAGAATCAGGCTAGGGAAGGGACTCTAGGGTGTGTGCCATCCAAACTGCCCCTGTGGGAACTGCTTTTGTCGCTCAGGGAGAGTCCGCGGATGGATTCTGCAGAATCAGGCTAGGGAAGGGACTCCAGGGTGTGTGCCATCCAAACTGCCCATGTGGGAACTGCTTTCGTCGCTCAGGGAGAGTCTTCGGATGGATTCTGTGCTCTTCGAGCGCAGAATCAGGCTAGGGAAGAAACTCCAGGGTGGGCGCCATCCAAACTACCCATGTGGAAACTGCTTTCGTCGCTCAGGGAGAGTCCGCGGATGGATTCTGCGCTCTTCGAGCGCAGAATCAGGCTAGGGAAGGGACTCCAGGGTGTGCGCCATCCAAACTACCCATGTGGAAACTGCTTTCGTCGCTCAGGGAAGGGACTCCAGGGTGTGTGCCATCCAAACTGCCCATGTGGGAACTGCTTTCGTCGCTCAGGGAGAGTCCGCGGATGGATTCTGCGCTCTTCGAGCGCAGAATCAGGCTAGGGAAGGGACTCCAGGGTGTGCGCCATCCAAACTACCCATGTGGAAACTGCTTTCGTCGCTCAGGGAGAGTCCGCGGATGGATTCTGCGCTCGGTTATGAATAGCTGGCGAGCCACAATACATTTAAAAGGGTGCACTGTTGTGACGACTAGTTTTTACTCCTTTTTCGTACTATAGTTTCATATTCCGGCGAAATTCTATGATTGGACTGGACCACAACAAGGAAAGTACAACTTGTTATCCTTCCATGCGATGTGGTGCATCAGGGAAAGCCACGCCATGCCTAGGAGAAAGGTAACACCCCCACCCATAACCCACATAGCGCCCCTGGAGCGCTACCGTCTCCCAATGCTGCTCACCTTTGCGAACGATTTCTGAATCGTTAAGCGCGAAGGCATATGCAGTATAACGTAGGAGAAAATCTAAACCCGTTCGGCTAGGGTATAGCTACCAGATGTGGAGAAAACATGTATCCTAGTCGAGTGGGGCATATGGCATTTTGCACCACCATCGCCTTCCTTGAACCTGCTCAAGAATTCCTGTTGCTCTCCCATTATATGAAGGCTCCTGAATAAGTTCAGAGCAGAGTTGATATGTCATGTGTGGACGCACGAAACTGTTAGGTTGGGGCTGCTCCTTCCGATCAGGACAGATCAGCGTTTCGGTAGGAAGGTAGAAATACTCTAAGAGACCTGTTAATTGCGTCAGTGTAGCAAATAGTCTAACAGCGCTAATAACAGTAACAGAGAGCCAAATCCTTGTTGGTATGCAGAGATACCCACATGGATCGTCAACTGCCCTCCCCCCAGCATAATATCCTCGAATGGTTGGGTAAAACATGTTAAGAATGCCATTCTCTGGTATGTTTCTAGCCGCTACCCCGCATTCTCCAAGTCTAGTCATGGATGAGTCCAACCGATAAATGGAGAAGGAATCCTTTGTTTGGCTGGATTTGGATGTTTTCCCATCCCTCTCCCCTCTTTGTGTACAGTATCTCTAACACACGCTATGATTTGGTGTCACTCTCACTAGTTTTCGTTAAATGCTTGCTGTTTCAGATGATAACGAAGGCGACAAGGTAAGTAGAAACCCTTATATGTTGTATGGATGCCCAGAAGAAAGCCTGCTGAGCCGGGGCAGGACGCTGGTGGGGAATTAGCAACGTGCCATTCTCCGGAATGATGTCGAATATATCCTAGTCGGAAGAGGGCAGGACAGAAAAGCGAAACAATTATAAACAGTGTGGCCGTTCTAGGTTAGAAAACACCATAGAAAGGTTCTCTAGTAGGCCAGTTCACATTGTTGTCTTTGTAAACTAATTTGCGGTACAATACGGAAGTAGGGGGTTGGGAGAAAGATATAGCTGACTTGATTTATATATAAGGAATATATCCTTTTTCCGAAAGTGGACACTGCAACAAAAATAAGTGAACTTCAACGCGACATCATAACCGCCATAACTGAGCGACATAGCATGCCTAGTCCAGTCCATGTCCCTTGTAACACCACTTTTTAAAAAATTAAAAAAAAACATAAAACAAGAAGTCGGTTGCAGAAAGCAAAAAACAGACCGGATGGCCCACGGTGTCCCAAAATCTGGGGGGGGGGGGGGGTCGAGCGTTCTATCCCCTCGTCCCCCTGGACCGCCCACCCCACCCCCTGGGCTTGCACGAGAGTCTAGTGGCTGCCTTGCGAGAGAGTGGAGACGCAGACATTTGCCACGCCTCTGTTTAAAGGGCGGGGGAGCGAACGCCACTCCGCCCAGATTTTGGTTCCGCGCGTGGTGCGAGGCCGGGACACGCTTCCATCGCCGCGATGCCATCGCGGCGCTCAGTTCATGGCCATTCCGCTGCACGCGGTCGAATAGTCAAAGGAAACTTTGCCGCGGCTGCCGCAACAGTGGCGGTCGGCATGCGCGATAGCTTCCCGCGCCCATCGCGGGCGTGACATACTTTTTCGCCCCGCTCGCGGTGTTTAGCGTTGGTCCTGGACGGATCGCCGTCGCGTTCCCTTGCAGAGCGATCGGCGATGCGACGAGCACAGAGTGCTTCAAATTCTTTCGCGTCGCTCTGCAAAACTCATCGCGACGGGAAATATGCTTACTTAATATGCTTACTCCCATAGTAAGCCCAGACGGGTGAGCCGTTTAAGTTCAAGGTAAGGCCTGTTGACGCTAGTGGGTGAGCATCCTGTGGATTCGATCTTTTGCGGCTCTGCTCCTGCATTTTTGACCCACCTAGAATGCGCTCCATCATATCCTGGATGGTTCAATCGAAATCTTTGCACTACTTATTCCCGTACTGCGCCTGGTTTGCTTTCAGTTGTACAGCCGTTGACAAAGGATCAGAGGAGTGTCCCCACTAGGTAGGTCCCGGAAGTCGCATCGGCTGTTAGCGCGAGTAATGCACCAAATAGAGCTACAAATACTAAGAGTGACAGCATCAGCAAGACGTCGTGGTAGGGTTCCTTGTCCTCTCCGCAGGCTTCGAAAAACGGCCAATGAAATCGATTGCTAGCATCGAATTTTGGCATACAAGGAGCGACTAGGGGTTGCACGTTATGCAACAGCTAGACATTCGAGTGATCTCAAGAAGTAGGAATGGGACTGAAATGCGTCAGAGAGTAGAACACTTTAAATGGCGTGGCGGCATGCCGCCGAATGATATGCTGAGCTGTGCCACCAGTCGTCCCATTGATCGTTGAAGGCTCGAGCGGGCGCCTGAAATGTCTCCTGTGGTGCGTCAGAGTGGTCAAGTCGATCAGCTTCGCTCGAGGGACACGAAGACTTACATTTCCTCGTTAAATCAGGGCTTACACGAAGAAGTCCGACCAGCTAGTTGATGGGTGTTCTGGTGTTTTCTTGAGATCCGCGGAAATCAGTCGGCGACGGCCCTCATCCGGCCAATATCTGCGAATCGTACTACTGGCCGGTCCACCTAATTTTCGACGAAACTTGGCGAAGGTGCTCGTAACTCCGAAGCTATTCACTTACATGTGTGAATAGCGCTACATTAGGCACCGCACCTTCGTTCTATTTTTGTAAGGCCCTGTGACACGTCTTCTGAATCCCAATGTGTGTCATGACATCTTGGAAACGCCTCGGGCAGACGGACTTTTCTATAAATAGTGGCATTATCGACTGGATACTATCCATCGATTTTAGCGCCGGTCAATAAATCTTGGGGGATATTATACAAAATAATACAGCTCTATCCTGATCTGCAATGCAAGTGGTATTATTATAAACGAACCGTGTCGTGAATGTGGGCAGCATTAGGGAGTGGAACGCCTCACCTAGTCGGGACGCATGGGATGAATGTGCCAGTCGGGGAGGATGTGTGAGGTTGTTCAGTACCCTGATTGGCTGGCGCTTGTTCGGTCAGTGCTCTTATGGTTATGGTCGTATAGTGCGTTTTCAACTACCAATGCTGTCCACATCCGCGACATAGACCTTTTACAATCTCAAATTTGCTTCACTCCGACCCTTGTATACAACCAAGTTTTGGTTCATGTCGCTGATGTGGACAGCAGTGAGAAGTAGAGGAACGCGCCACACATTCAGACTGTATCGAATGTGCGTAAGTGCGTGTAAAGTCGCGACCCTGATTGGTCGGCTTATGCACAGTTCGGTAAGTGCTCCGAATGGTAATGATTAGCTGGCGTGCTCTCACCTCCTTCTGCTGCCCAAATTCGCGACATATACCTATTAAACTAAACTCCATTCTAGCCATTTTTATATGACTACACTTTTTGTAGCTTTTTACATTATACAGTATGATACTGCTCCATCATAATTTACAATGCGATTGAGCAATTGGTGTTTTAAACAACCTATGTCGCGCATATGAGCAGCATTAGGAAATGGAAACACTCTTCCCAATAAGGGCGCATCGAATTGGCATGCCTGTCAGGGTAGGATCGGTACCCTGATTGGCTGGCGCATGCTCGTCCATTGCTAAGATCAATTATGGTTGACCAGCGTGCTCTCACCTCCCAGTGCTGCCCACATTGGCGACATAGACCTTTTGACCTGTGCCAGATTTGGTCCACTCTAACTCTTCATACGATTATGTCTTTGTTGCATTATTTACGCATCATTCTGAAATATTACAATTTATTTAGGACGGCAACTATGAAGACGTCAATCTCGTCGAAGCTCAGGAACCGGATGCGTCAAAGTGAGTGAGACCGCCATTTTACATGAATAACCACGTGATTTCTTTCCATTTAGAGGGAACGTGACAATGGATCCTCCGCAAGCTGCGTTTGCGGCTAGCGGCGGCAAAACCAGCCTCACGCTGCTTAATGCGGGTGAAAATCGCATAGTGTTCAAAGTCAGATGCTCCAACATTAAGGATTACCGTATAAACCCAGTGTTTGGATTCGTGGACCCGATCGGAAATACTCCTATCGAGGTGATTCGCCTGCCGGGACCAGCTAAAGAGGACAAAATTGTCATCCAGTTTGCCCAAGCACCGGCGGACGCAAAGGACGCGATGGCGGCTTTCAAGAAGGTGTCCGCGACATCACTGCAGCAGATCACTGTGCCTCTAACTGCAACTGGACCCGGAGGGGCAGCTCCTGCTCCCGCTCCTGCAGCGGCTACACCAGGAGCAGCAGCGGCAGCGACGGCTGCAGCTAAGAAGCCTGCCACAACGCCACCACCACCAGTTCCAGCGGCAGCACAGCCGAAACCTCCAGTGGTAGGAGCAGGAGCACCACCAAAGCCTCCAGCTCCAGCAACTCCAGCGGCCGCAGCGGCAGCCCAGGCAAAGCCTCCAGTGGCAGGAACAGGAGCTCCAAAGCCTCCGACTCCAACGACGCCACCTCCGGCGACCCCCGCAGCGGCAGCGACACCTAAACCTAACGTCGCAGCTGCTGCTCCGCCACTAGCTCCTAAGCCTGCTGCTCAACCCGCAGCGGCTACTCCGAAGGTTCCTCCTCCAGCTGTGGCGACTACCCCAGGAAAAACCCCGGCACCACCTGGAGGTGTGGCCAAGAAGTGACCATCCGCCGGTTAACGATGAAGTGATCCGTTTTAATTGTCCTACGCATAATTTTACTACTGCACATAGCTATGTTGAAGATCGTAACTTTTGACGAAAATCTATCCGTAGAAGTTGAAATTAATAAGGCGACAACTCAACTAACACTATTCAGTTGTGTTTCCGAATGACTTCTGTTCCTATTCGAGTTTCATTTGTGGTTTTATAGGCAGAACTAGGAGCAGCATTACCTTGTGTTACTCACGTCGACGTTGTAGTAATAAAATATCCTTTTAATCTGGCTATAACACACATCTGAAAAATGTATTCACGAGGAGACGCGGACTTGAAGATTACTGGTGTTCACCCTGATCTGGCGCTGGATCGGGAAAGGTGGCGTCATAACACCAAAATAGCGGACCCCGCTACGATGCGGGATAAACGCTGAAAAAGAAGAGGAACACACATCTGAAAGATGTTCACGGGGAGACGCGAAGTTTTGGTCAATTTTGATTAACGATCCATCGAAGCAGAATTTGAAAATGCGTCCAATTTACATGCATCTACATCATTTTCTCGTCAAATTCGACCTTTCCCAAAACAAATTGGGCAGTTTGCAGACTTCAGGATTGTTTGTTCCGAAAGCTTATTCATGACGTCGTCTCCTCAATGGTGATACTCGAAATTATTGAATATGAATTTATTTATTGACAATGTTTCGACCCTTAAGCAGTTCCTTGGTTCCCAGACTAATCGTAAATTCGGCACATTAAAGCAAACTGTACGCTTCCAGACAAGCTTCACGCTTTTGAAACCAGTCCAAGCATTGCTCAAGTTGAAACGTGATTTTTCCCGTGCAGAAAAGCATCAATTTTAAAGCGTAATGAAAAAGGAGATCGTGCCTTGCACTCTTCCTCCTTGCTGCAACGTTAATTTGATTGAGTGCAAATGCTGCTACCTGGAAAACATGGTAGCAGCATTACATGGTTGATGAAGTGTGCTTAACAACCGGCACAGTGAAGACATGTCTTTTCTACAGTTGTTTTCACCGCGTATCTCGTAACTCTACGTAAACAAAATTATTGATATCAATCAATCAAAAAAAATCGTGACTACTGGGCGATTGCGTGGCGTGGCGATTAATCAAAAAAATCTAGAGAAGGGTATTCCTAATTATCCTTGCACAAAAAGGTATCAAAAAGGCAAATAAGCTAAAAAATCAGAAAAGCTATCCCTGCGCAAAACAATTCTTCTGACTGGCTCAGACTATGACTTACTCCGGAAGATGCTCTTTTGATTTGGAAAATTTTCAGTTTGACTTCATGGGCGTCAAATTTGCATCGAATAGCGCCTAGTTTATTTGAAAAGTGCCAAGTTTAATGAAAAATGGCATATATCCCATTTTCACGTCAAATCGTCAGTTTCTAAACAAACTTGATGCTTATGAAATCAATGTGAAGACTTTCAAATTAAAATGAGCTTCTTCGCGTTAAACTATAGAATCCTTAAGGTGGTTAATTTTCTGCTCAAGGAAAATTTGGCTTAGCGTTCTTTGAAATCTCTTAGTCCAACTGCCCGAATGAGTACAATAATTTTATAAATTTTTATTTTTTGAGCAAAAAAGTTATTGGTTAAAGGCTCTTTCAACAAAGTAATACGAGGTAAGAGTCATGTGCAATAAAAGACCAGATCGTGCCGTACACTGGAAAAGCTCGTCGCGATTTTTATTTGATTGTTAGTGTAAATACTACTTGCATGAAGCATCAAAGTGAGGGTACGTGGGTTCCCTACAGCTTTATTTGTTGCATCGTCTACAGGTGTGAAACTCCGTGCAGACTGAAATTTCGTGATTAATCGAATGAAAATAACTATTTCATGGACGAGGGCGTGGATCAATCTTTTTTTGCGCAAAAAATGGCCACATTCCTGCCTTCCAAAACAAACTTTAAACCATTAATTTCCTCGAAAATCTTACAAAATTTTAAACAGTGTGTTCACTTATTGGGTAGGTAAGTGAAAACGTCTTCATAAGGAATCAGGAAATTTTAGTATGATTTCCTTGAACAAAAAATTATCCTGATTTTTTTTGAGAGCGAGGGCGCGGTAGCGCAGTCGGAGGAGGTGCCGACCGTTGCGTGCACCCGATACCAGGTTCCTGGTTCGGATTTCCCGCCCAGGCCAACCATGCCTTCCATCCCTCCGGGGTCGGTGAATTGCTACCAGACTTGTCCGTGAAGGATAGAGCGCTGACTTGTTCATCGACGGGGCACCGCATGTCATTCTATGACAAAATACGCATTCAAATCGCCTCCAGGAAATCCCGTAGAAGTAGGATGCGTGGCGCATCCCAAAAAGGATTGAGTAACGCCGTCCTTTATCCTTTATCCTTTACCCTTTTTGCGAGTCTCTAGTTTAGTGAAAAATAAGCTCATTTCGATTTGAAAGAGATCGCTTTAATTTCAAAAGTCTTGGGCCAACTCAGAAGGGCGTTCAATTTGACGTGAGAAGTGTCCGTCCGATTCGATGTGAAAATGGTATACATCGCTAGGCCGCCTTGACAGCATTTCGACCAAAGCGAAGACTAAATTGGGCAACTGTCGCGCAATTTCCACGGCGAAGCACATTCCAAGACCAAAATGTTGAACACCCTCTCCCTGCTTTAACGAGATCGTCTTGAAACTATAGCCCATTCAACCAGCAAACTCATTATTAGAGTTACAATAGTGTTTACAAACGATGCGGCCGTAAGTGGTTGAAGTGTGTGCGGACTCGCGTTGCACGACTTGAACACGTCTTTTGAATCCGTACGCACATTCCCTCTTCTGAATCGCTACGCACGTTCCACGACTTTTTGAACGCTCCTCGTGAATCCAGACGCTCGTTGCACGACTTCTTGCGTACGTCTTCCGAACCTTTCCATTATACGGGGTGAAATCCAAACTCCTAATGATTGGCATGAACATACGTACCACCTGACATTGCTTGTTTCTCAATATTGGCCACAAAGATGTTGTTTATCTTTATGCCCCCAAGAAGTTATGGACTCGTTACTTCACTCGTTAGGGCGGTAAAGTGTTGGTAGCCATTGCAAAACGAAACTGCTTGTTCGAACGGTTTTTATTGCTATTCAATGGCGAAGCAGTATTATTACAGGCTACTATGCAGATTACATCTACTCAGCAGTGGTAACCTTTTGATAAATCGTGTTCATAAATGCACATCGCAGAAATTGGAAAAGAAGACGTCGTTTCTCAGTAAGGCTGTCGTTCCAGGCAGTGCTTCAGTGTGTGCCTGGAATGAAAGATCAAATTAGCGTGGCAGGAGTAGAATGTGGAACAGACGTTGTACCAGACATACTGGATGGGATAAGGATTTGCTACGGCCTGCCACGACTCATGCTCGTCAAACTGCCAGTATCCCTGCTTCACCTGAAAAGTGATAATTGTTTCAATTCTCTTCATCGGTTCGGCCTAGCTCCCTTCACTTGCACCACTCAGTGTAAGTGTCTCTGTTTTTGAGAAATGCTTACTTTGCTTTGGATGAGATCCGAATTTATCGCTGCACCGGTGTTAGGTCAGACCTGCGACCAGGGGCCGGATTCATGAACAATTAAACCCGTGGGTATGCGGGGTATAAGGGGTATGGATAAGATAAGAGTCAGGTAGAGATAAGGTACAAGTCAGAGACGTAGGCTTCATCGTAGGTATCCCTACCCCTATACCCGCGGGTTAGTCGTTGATAAACCACATCATCAGCGGGTTTGCCAGAGGGTATGCGAGATATCACCGGTAGACGCACTCACGATGAGGCATTTGTCTTAAGCCATACCCCGCCACATCCTGGGTAACTCGCCCGATCGAAAATACCCGACGATCGTCGCGGTGTATCAGCATTAGCTGATGATCTGATCTGAGTAGATAGAGCCTTATTGGGGCGGATTCACAACAACAACAAAAAACTGAGCATCTACAAGTACTTAGCGGGCTGATGTCCGCTCCAAGATTGCTCATGTCGTGGAACACTCACATAAACACGATTTCTGTGAGTGTTGCAAGACAATGGAAGGATCTCTGGGGTCAGGCTGATCTAACTTACCCGCTTTAAGATACCTTGCCTTGTGCATCAGACACCAGCACACTTAGTACCATTCTACAAAACATAATAAAGTAATAGTAATATTACTTGTAGTAAACAACCAGAACTATCTGAAACAACATAAACACTGGCAAATTCATAGGCTTGGCGGTCAGAGATGCATATAGTACTAAAGAAGAGCATTTTTAGCATTTTTTTGAAGATCCCAAGGTTTTTGGCGGAGTGGTGAATATTATTTTTTAAGTTCTAATACATTGATTCCATTCTTGCAGCGATTGATTAAGCTCGAATGTTGGTTCTTGACCTAGAATGTACTATTTTTCAGCTGTTACCTTATGTTTTAGAAGGAGAAAGTTTGCAAAAATTTGTGGTGTTGATTCCAAATATTCCTGAGAAGATTCTGAAAACGTTGCGAACGTCATCTACATTTCTGCGTGAACTGAGAATATGGAGGTCCAGAAACTTCTTTCGAATTCTAGGATTGAGAATGCGTGAATAAAAGAAACCTTTGTACCGAACGCAGGCCCTTCGAGTAACTCTAATTTGCACTTTTCAGCAGTTTTATACCTTTATTTTTCTGCGGCGAAAAAATAGTGGTATACGATTTCACTACTGGCCTAACGTAGGGTTGTGTAAACCCTTGTAAAATACAACAGTTTCTAGTGGACAATCCTCCAAATATTTGGAAAGTTCTTCTCCTTGCATATCTACAAAGTTTTCTACAATGTTCTAAAAAATTTACCTTGTTGTCCCTAGTGAGAACCTAAATATTTTTATTTGTCCACCATGCACCCCCAGAGGAAGGGATTTAATACAATTGTGTGAAGGTGAAGGGATAGATTGTTGTAAAGAAATTTGAAGCAATGCAACCAGCGCTAATTAAAAAACAACAACAACAAGGCTCAAAAATAAAGGAGACCAGCTGATTATCAAATGGCCTACGAGCGACTGAACGGAACGAGTAATTGCTTGAACAGCCTGTACCGAACGTGCTCCAAAGAGAAACGGTGGAGCTATTTTTACCATTTCCATGTTAAATTAGGCCCACTTCAATTGAAATGAGCACCATTCTAGAAAAGCTTGACGCTTTTAAAATCACAATGAACATCTCTCAATTCAAAATAAGCTTCTTAAACATTACACAGAAACTCCTTGTCTAAGGAAAACTTAGCATGAGTTTGCTTGAAACTTGCCTATCGACCTGCTTGAACAAGCGATCGAGCTGCCTAAATTTTATAGAGTGCTTATTTTTTTAAATGTGATCTTAAGCTTATTCTAGAGCACAAAAGGGCAAAAACGTTTAAGGATGTTTAAGGAAGATATTACAAAATGCACTCCCCTACCATGTGTGATCTTAATTTGATTGATTGAATGTGTAAGAGCAATTTACCTGAGCTTGCAAAGTGAAGATATTTCTGTTACAAAAATGTTTTTGTTGTACCGTTAAGATGCGTGTAGTTCCACGCAATCAGAATTTTTGTCATCAATCTGACTAAAGTCGTCCATTCTCGATGAGAGCTTGGCCCAACCTCATCTCTTAGCAGCATGAATTTGTCGCCTTCCTACACTTCAAAACAAACTTTTGACTTTTCCTGAAAATCCTAAATTTTAAGAACATTTTGCAGACAGTGTCTTCACCAATTGGAGTAGATGAGTTTTAAAATTTCAGAAGAAAAGTCAGCCTAAAGTTTCTTCCGCAAACAAATATTTTAGACGTTTCAAAAAGCCTCGACTCTGAAGGACGATAACCTCTATTTGGAAAACGTTAGGGATAATTTCAAACCCATCAGTTTTGCCTGGAAGATTGTCCAATTTGATCTGAAAGTTGTCTAATTTAACGTGAAACTGGCATGTGTATGCCTTTGCATCGAATCCTTGTCTGTGCTTCCGATTATCAAATCGCAACAAGCCAAGAGAATTTGTCTGAGTAATATCAATACGTTGCAGCATCGTCTCAGACTCAAACTTTGAAGTAAGCCCTCTCGACGGCGATAAATATAGGTGTTTATGTTTTCCTCACCCCAGATGTCCTCAGGATGTGTGGTCGATTCTGGGAATCGCTTGTTTAAAAATAGTCGCTCGCGGAGCGGCTATGCTCGACAAAAACGTTATAGTGCTATTAACAGCGTTGAAAGTGCAACTAATACCCTTCTCGAGGCTCGACGGATGTAAGCGACACTCACCTCCGGCACAGGACATGTGTAGGCGGACTCAAGTAATCGCTGTTCGGCCATATCGCTCTCTGGGTCTTCGTACGTGGTTGTGGTGGTCGTGACAGTTTTCCTAAGGGAAACAGTAAACAATGAAGTATTTACATAAAAAAAGACATTGAACAACAAGCACATCAACTCCAACTCACTTAATCGGTATCTGACCGCTGTCGTCGAGAAGATGTGCCGCCCATCCACAGTGGAAGAGGAGGATTCCGACGATAAGTAAGATGAGTGCAAGTGGTATCAGCGCTCCAGCACTAAATCACAGTCACTGATGAAACCCTTCATCAACCTGTCTCAGCATTGTTTCTCAATTTCCGCTTCGAAGGCATTCTTTAAATTGCCGAATCGGTAATGGTTGGCAGTTTCATAGATTATACGATCGATACCGATCAATTTTCTGGCTCATCTATATTGGAAAAGCCGTCTACTAGCTAGAGCTCGGAATTATCACTTTTTACAAACGATATTTTTAGATAAATATTTACAAACGATATTTTTAGATAAATAAAATAGCAATAGTAATAAAATTTTTGGTACGAATAAAATACTCACATGTTGGAGCACTCAACAGCTATGCACGTGAGAAGCATGGCTAGAAGAATGATGACACCAATGAAGAACAGTATTGTACCCAGAAACAAAACGCATTTCCTGAAGAAAAAAAACTCTAAATGATCCCAATACTTGGCATGAGTTTGCTTCAGGCTTTTCTTAGGAAGGATAGTGAAGAGTATCGTTCAAATACGTTTTTCTCAGAAGAGCAAAGTCCTAGTACCCCAAATTGTTAAAGTTTGAAGACCTTTATAGCTCTCTTTAAAATCGTATATGCAATTTCCAAGTAAAATTGAACACTCCTTCAAACAAGTCTAACGCTTTTATAATCAAACTGGACATTTTCCAAATCAAAACGAGCTCCTTTCACATTAAACTAGACCTTCCGAAAAGATTAGGGTAACTTTTTAGCCAAGGAAAATTTGGTATAACATCAATTCACCTACCTAAAAAGTGTTGTGTTTTTTTTATTTTATGACATTATCATTTGCTTAGGAAGAATAATGATATAAGGCTTGCACTGGAGGACAGGAAGGCGTCTATTTTTAGTGCCAAAGGAACTGATTGCGCCATGTCCCAGTCTAGGCGATTTATATTCGATTGATAGCACAAACTCTGTTTGCACATAGGTTTACAGCAGTAATCAATATGACAAAAACAACTGTAAAGAACACGAATATCCTCACTTTGATGCTTCATTTAAGCAGTTTACAGTATCAATCGAAAATAAAAAACACGGCAAGATTTTTAAGTGCATGGCGCAATCTTATCACTTAATACACTATGTGATTGTTGTTTTGTTGCGCGTTAAAAGAAAATTTAATTCATTTTTCTTTTTTCAAAAAATAAAATTTTTACAAAATTGTTACGCTCATTTAGGAAGCTGATTCAAAAAATTTCAGCGAAAGTTATACCAAGTTTTCCTGGAACAAAAAAGTGTTCTGACAACGATGTCTTGTTGCGATCAAAAACTTCTAGCGCCAGGCGGGACTCGAACCCGCACCTCCCTCTGACCGGGCGGGAATGCTCTACGCCATTACACCACCGGCGCCGTTTGATCGAGTTTTGATCGCAACAAGACATCGTTGTGACAGCTTACAACCTCGATACCAGCCAATTGAGGCTTAAAGAACCTGATTTGAAGTGTTCTGACAAATTTGAGGAGTTTATAAAAAACCTGTTTATATTAAAAAGACATTCACTTTGATTTCAGAAACATCAAGTTTGTTTAGAATTGTCCAATTCGACATGAAAAATGATATAAATTCATTATATTATTGTGCACATTTTTTAAAGAAGCGTTTCATTCTATTCTGCATATTTTTAAATGTAAAACTCTATAAAGTCAATATAGACTATATCTGATTACCTAGAGAATACTTTAATAACGGCTTAGAAAACTTTTGTAATGAGAAATTTTATATGGAAAAATCATCTACACCGATGGCTTTGAAAAACGTGCACGCTTTTGAATGTGCATAAAGCTCCTATCACACGGACAAAGCGATATTTATAGGTCCATTTTAAGCTGCTCCGAAACAGATACCTTTTGTGTGACAAAAGTGCGCCGTGCACTTGTCCGTAATACTGCAATGTTCATCTGATTGATGGTGTACAGTCTGCTCAACTGATAATACGCAGAGAAGAATTAGGAAATGTTTGTTGTACTGCAAGTGTTTCTGATGTTTCTAATGTTATATATTTGTGATCAGTATTTACACTACCATTCTAATAGGCAATCTGGCGTATAGAAGGAGTACGCACCGCAATCACTCTTTATAACACAACAGCAAATTCTTTGCTTCTCAGCGCCTAGGTATGAACCAAAAATATTGTTTGTTGTTACAAGCTAAGGATTTTGTGTTTATTCAAACAATGCCTTTATTATATTTTATTTTTTCTACATTTTACTGCGACCGACTTCCGTAGATTACGCCAGACAGGGGTGAGTAATGCTGTAGGGATCATAGTCACTGACTTCGTTCAAGCGTCGTTTACGGAGGTTATATTTTATGCTGAACACGAATGTAACATTCAATTTTAAAACAACGGTAAACGAAGTCGCTTATTATGACTCTGACCGACAGCCTTGTTCACCCGCTGTTACCATATTCTGCTCATTCTTTAAATTCTTGCTCAGCACCGTGAATATTTCGGCGAATTTTTCGACTACTCCTTGACCTCTGGAGCCGTGAAAGTGTAATTCCACCAAAGTTTTCTTTAAAAGTTTGATGATAATTTTGACTTTATGGACCATGTCTATTTAAGTTTCCAATACGTCTAGTACAGTTTGAAAAATGTCTGTTTTATTTCTCAAGGTGTCCTGTTTGAAAAGAGTACGGAAATATTTTGGAGCTACAATTCATTAAAGTTGTTCAGAAACGCAAAGTGATTTCTACCCTATAAGGCCAGAAAATCCAGTATCTATCGAATTTTGTAGGCTTTAGCAAATCAAGAAAAGGGACTGGGCTACACCACATATGGCCTCAAATCACTCAATGCCTCTCGCACAGCCTTGTCGTGAAAATTGTGCAAATATTTGTGCTCCCCGATTCTATAGGTTGGTAAAAACGCAAGTTAAAAGGCGCTCGAACCGGTTTGTAAGTGCAAAAAGCACTTTTCCCTTCAACTAAAACATTTCACCACTATGAAAATGTTCTGGACAAAAAGGCAACAACATGCTGCACTTTCAGGTAAAATGAAGTACTACAATAAAATTTGATCTCATCGTCGAAGCGATTCTAATTTGGGGACTTCTCAAAGTGACCGGACCTCTCAACCACTGCATCCGCTAAACATGAAGTCTAGATCAAAGGTGAAAAAAATGTTGAGAAGATGTACACATTGGGAGGTGGGAACGCGCCAGCCAATCAGACCCCGTCGAGTGGGCATCCCAATCGGAGAGGGCGTGGTCGTTCGCTACTCTGATTACCTGGAGTGGGTACGGTCGGTGTTGTGCTTTGCTGTGATGGGCTGGTACTCTACGGAAATGTTGCCACCTCCCAATGCCATGTATCTTCGCGACATGTACCGAGAAAACCGACAAACCTAGCCTTCCAGATGCCCATGTAGGCCGGCACGCAGGGGTAGCAGAACACCGGACATGCCCGTCGTGAATACCACGGAACATAGTCACCTTCTGTGGTGATGCGAACCATCTGAAATTGCAAAACGCTTAGCTTCTGATTTTCAAGAAATGTCGTTGACCACGGTAACGGGCAGGGCAAAGGTTTTTTTTAAATAAAACGCAAAAAATATAAAAAACTGGAGGATTAGCGTTAACTGACGGTCCCGTGGCGTTTCATACCTTACTGACACTTTCCAAGTCAAACTGGGCACTTCTGAGTCCAAACTGAATCGCTTCCAAATCAAAACAAGTGTCTTCCATATTAGAGCAGACAGGTCTCTCTAAGAAGTCGTCTCTCTAAGTCTCTCTTCCACATTAGAGCAGACAGGTCTCTCTGAGAAATTCAAAAAATTCTCTTAGAAAAATGTGCTTCACTTATTTAGGACATTTTGTAAGGCACCTTCCTCTAAGAAATTAACGTTTTTGGACCTATGTTTCACAGGCTGCTTCAGCTTGAACGTTCATAGAATCGAAATCGAAATCAATAAAGAGCACACGCGAACGCTCGCGATTTCTGGCGTATGTATGCGCCTGTCGTGTCTTCACCACCTGTAGATTCAGTGTACACTACGACAATCAAGGAGTACAGGACTATTCAAATCGCAAAAAATTTACAAATATTTCTTCAAAAATTTAAAAATGAATAAAAAATAAAGGATGAAGTACGAGCTTTGCAATGCTCCATTACTTCACTTTTAAGGCATCTTGTGGAGACAATTTGAATGCGCATTTGGCCCATATAATGACTTGCGGTAGCCAGCCTATGAACACGTCAGTGCTTAAATCCTAACCAGATAAACCTGGTACCATTTTAACGACCAGGAGGGATGGATAACTTGGGTGACCTGAGCGAAGCACGAACCTTCAATTGCGATTCGTGGCCCGGCGCCTCTAGCTGCTGCATACTCGCCCGTTACAAAAGTTAATGACGGGCGAATATCATCTCATGAGTCTATAGCTATCTCGGAAGCTCCTTAACACCACCTCCAAAGCGTCACGCGCGATCTAGCCGATCTAGCATTGGAAGGCGTATGAGTGAAGATGGCCGGCTACCAACTCTACCATCTTCGTTTGCGTTAGCCTAGCGAAGAGATTGCTTGCCGACTTCGATCGCGCAGGTGGGAACGTTGGATTGCAGATGAAATGAAACCTATCTGGGTCCTGAAGTCAACACGGCCAACGACTTGGGGCCAGAGCTGGGCGGGCAAAAGGAAACGAGCGGCTTGGGGAGCTTTCAAGGCGTCGAAGAGAACGTCCGACTCCGTCCCCGCCTATTCAACTCTACCGTTCTTGCTGCCCTAACATACGCCTCAGAGACCTGTGCTACACGAAACCAAGATGAACATGCAATAAGCGTCTTGCACCGTGGAGTCGAGAGGACTATGCTCGGAATGACGCGATTGACGCAATTAAGAAAAGGCATCCGGAGTTCCTAGCTCCATCGACGTTCCAGGACCAGAGACGCTGTCGCATGAACCAAGTCCTAGAAAATTAGGTGGGCCAGCCGCGTAATGCGTTCCGCAGACACCCTCTGGACGAGAGCAGACTCCATCGCTATTCCGCGAGATTTCAAAAAACTACAACATCAGAATCCCTACCAACGCGTTAGGCCGACTTATTCGTGAAATCTCAGAACGAACGGTATGGCACTCTTCGTGAGCGAGGAGGATCCGTTGGAGCACGCCGGTAGATAGGAGCGAATGGAGACGTTGTTGGCACCCGCTCGAGCAACTCGACGATCAAGAGACCGCAAGTGATAAGAAGACACAATGATTAACAAATATTAAGATGCAGTTCGCACTGCATGAAGATCCTTGAGCGAATCCACAACAGACAAATTCGTGAAATGTCAAGCTCTCCGAAAACCAGTGCGTTTCTGTATCTGGTTGTAGGAGCATTGATGCCATACACGCCGCCCGCCTCCTGATGGAGAAGCATCGCGAGAAACAGAAGCCGGTGCATATCGCCTTTCTCGACCTGAACAATACCTTTGATCGCGCACCGCGTGAAGTAATATGGTGGTAATATGGTACGCACTACCACAGCGCGACGTACTTAAAGAACTCGTAGGATGGGCGCGATTACTCCCATCTTTTCCAAAAAGTCGAGTTCAAGCTGCAGCTGGAATCTCAATGGAGTTCCACATCTGTGTAGGGATGCACCAGAGTTCTGCGCTTTCCCTGCTCCTGTTTATTGTCATCATGGTTGTCATCACACAAGATCTTCAGAAACCGTTCGCTAACAACACGTAAGACGTTGCTTTATGCTGATGAAGTTGTCAGGAAAGCGACCTAGAGGGAGCCCAAACCAGCGCTGGTCCGAAACGTTACACATGAAAATGAAAGTAACTGGCGTCCACGATGATCAAGCACAGGATCGAGAAAGGTGGCGTCGCGACACCAGAAGTGCAGACCCATCTGCGATGCGGAAGAGACTCTTAAGAAAAAGACGATGGAGGTGTGTCGATCAGTATTGTCGATCAATCCTGGCCGAAGAAGTGAGGATAGCGAAGAACATCTGGTCCTACAGTCTTCTCTATAGCTCTTTTCTTTTTCTTCGCTAGTAGCTGCCGGGAGAAGAATGAATAGAGAATGGATTACAGTCAGCGAAGTGTGTGCAAATGAAGGTAGCTGTGGTTCCGAACTCCACTGATGACGGCTGATCCGACAAACCATGCTTCGGGTCAACTCGTCGAAAAAGGGTGTATCTGAGATATATGCACGAAGAGACTGGTTGCCAAGTACTAGTGGCAAACGAACACAAGAAGGCCTGTCATCGCCTTGGGCTAGGTCAGATGTCCTCGTAGGAATACCGAGCGAAAGATGCGAAAAAATTTTGCAGCAGCTAGACGTATATATTGGGCTTGTTTGGAGCATGCGCGCGATAATCGGGGAGTTTCTATCCTATCCATAAGTTCTACCTTAAGAGAACACCGACCGCAACGACTTTTTGACTTCTTTTCTGAAACTGTCTCGCTCCCTTATCAATCACATGGTCTTCAATGCTCTGCATGTTGAACGCCGACGAGAAGGGAGAGAATCATAACATAAGCAATGATATCGTTCCACTTTTCATGGAAGATGAATTGGAAAAACAAAAAAGAACAGAGATTTAACACATTTGCTCAAGCCTGGAGCGGCTGGTTGAGAGGCTATATGTTGTTACAAGGTGTTTTGTTGCGATCAAAACTCTTGCGCCAGGCGGGACTCGAACCCGTATCTTCTGCTTTCCGGGCAGCGATGTTCGCCTCACACCACCGCCGCTGTTTGACCGCCCGAAACATCCGCGATATCCTCCAGGTCTGTCAGCACGGTGATACGGGATGGGCCGGTCGCTTGTATCAGCATGGAACCGGTTAAGCTGAAGACCTTACTAGCACCTAACAATGCTTAACACATTTGCTTAAGCTTGGAGCGGCTGGTTGAGAGGCTATATGTTGTTACAAGATGTTTTGTTGCAGAACAGAGATTGTTTCAAGAATTGCCTCAATCTCAAACTTGCCATCTAACTTGTTCAAACCAGGCTTCTCCGTTAATTCCATTTTTAAATGAAGGATAAGGGATAACAGATGTCGCTAGTCAATCCTTTTTGGAATGCGCTACGCATTCTACTTCTTTGTAAGGGTATTTGCCATGACTTAAGGAGATGGCCATGTCAGTATTTCATTCCTGCCAGACGAGCCTGGTACCAAGTCACCGACCCCGGAGGGAAAGCTTTGGCGGCCTAGGCTCCGAACTTGTAAATTGGACTTGGACGCATGCGACAGCAGGTGCCTCTCCTAGGTGCACTACCACACGTCCGATTTTGGAATGAAAACGGGGAATAATCAGTCATTCCTTTCGAAATTTAACTAATTTTGTGACGAGTCCTGCTTCATAAGCGAGTGAGGTTGAGCGTCGCATGGTTGAGATCCGTAACATTAGACCTTGCAGATGACATACTTTGAGCACTGGTCGAGGAATGCTGGTTGAGGAAGGCGTAGAATTTCGTTTTGTCTCACAAAGACTCTCGGGGATGAAAGAGTTCCAGATGCCCCATAAGCGTTCATCGAAACGAACATTTCCAGTTGATCCAACAACATGTGTGCGAAGTCTGGACGAAGCCAATGTAGCCTAAAAACAAGTCGACCTACGGATTCGACTCCTTCACTTTTTACTGCATTCCACTTTCGAAAGTTTAGACCCCGAAATTAAGATGAACATGCTTAAAGCTGCTGCTCCTGCTCCAGCTCTCGAAATCGAGCCGCGACGACTCCGTTGGACAACAACCATTTCCGATAAGAATCTGCTGGAAGCCAGTGAAACAGGAGTGTGGTCTTCGTGTGATTCCAAAACGAGAGAATAACTTTCGAATGAGAAGAACTCACTGGGCTATTCTGGCCACATGCATGAAAGAATACGTCAGTCAAGAAAACCAATGATACGACAAGTGACTAAAAAGTAGATAAAAGTATTAGAAATCTGGGCTGGGCATTAGGGGTGTAAACTACAATCTTGGTATGGTGAAATCCTAGTTGAAGGGACCACATGTTACCGATGTCATTGGAGGTGAACGTCTTCAGCATAGCCGTACATCGAACACACACATTCCATAGAACATTCTTGCCTTTCGACTTCATTTTCACTTGCAGCTGGCTCGAGAGGAATGGAGACCACCGATTTAACCCGTGCGCTAAACAAATTCTTACCCATATTTGGGTTAAAATTGAACAGCGAATACAAATTCGATTTAAAGGGAATGCGGCAGAATGGCCAGCACTAGTTGCACGGTGAGGATACTGCCCCCCAACCTCTCGTTCAGGAGTTCCTAGGCGAATAATTTTTGCCATTTTTGGCCATCAGATGGCCGCCGGTAAAAACGAACTTCACTATTGTACTCTCACCTCTTTTCTAGATGCCCACACAGGACCATGAAGGGCTTGATGAGAGTCGTTGAGGCAAGTTTTTAGACGTCCCTACTTAAACACAGTAGAATAACTACAGTAGCAGGGTTATTTCAAGCAAAAGAAATGCGACAAAGGACTCATTCAGTAGAGGAACATACTTCAGGAAAGTGTAGTGCTTAATAGTGCGCTAAGATAAGGACTTAAAGCCGGAGAACAAGGCTGAGCATATGTTGGCAAAGTGTTGGGTGGCGGTGCTCAATGGATTGATTGTGCTCCCGGCGACGCCCCCACGTTCTTTACAGCGCCGGCCAACATCGCCGGTGCCGTCGCGGCCGGAGGCAACGACGGCAGCCGCTGCCGCTCTGCTCTGGCTGTTTCATCAACGAAAACAAGCTGTGTGCGACACCGCGAAACTCGGAGAATTCACTGAAAATCTCCCGAAATTCTGGACAAAAGCCTGGTCTAATAAGAAAAAGATGCGGGACGAGCTAGTCAATACTTTTGGGATGCGCCACGCATTATAACTTTAGTAATGTCGTAGAAGAAACTTTATTACTATAAATTGTGTCGTGCTCCTGCCTGGGAGCGAGGTTTTACAAACCTTTATTATTACTACATACAAGAATGTAGCAAGAAATGCAGTTAGGGAGACTGCCAACGTTCCAACCCATGTAGGGGCGTGGCTTACAGAGCCGGTGGCCACTATACCTTGACACTTGCGATGGTCCGCCAATGGACAAGTCAATGTTCCATCCTTTCTATGTAAGACCGCCTAGAACTCTGCAACGCGTCATCAGCTAAACAAATAAGAGCGAAGAATTAAAAAAAAATTAATTAGAAAGATGCTAAATTATTAAGCCTTTATGGCTAATTCCGACGGACAAATAGCGGCTAATGACGGCTTCATGATAACCGCACTATTCATCAACTTCAAGTAGAACGCGAAGGGGCCAGAATAACTACGACGGTGAATGAATGGGTGCATGCGTATACGACCTGCAAATTTGAGATGGTCAGCCGATGAACAAGTCAGAGCTTTCTCCTTCCCGTAAAAATCTGGTAGCGATTCGCAAACCACGAGGAAGGCTTGATTGGACGATACGAGAAATTCCAACCAAGAGCCTGGAATCGGGTATGTGCGACAGAAGGTGCCTCCTCTGAGTGCGCTACCACGCTCTCATGCCACACGTGAAGTATTAGTGGTGGGGTTAATTGATTGATTGGCTGTCCAACATTAGAACGAATTTCTTTAATTTATTTGGGTGGTCCAAAAACAGGGGCGAATTTGAGGAATTTTAGTCTAGACGAAAACGGCGTTGTAGTCTACTACATGAGAACGCAAATGAATGGATCTATCCTAGTCGGAGGAGGAATGAGTTTAAGGTAAATTGCCTCTTAATTTTTTTCTTCCTAGAGCTGAAGCTGCTAAAAATGACACGATGGCACCCATAGAAACTCAGAGAATGTGGTGTCTTGTCGTGGGATACTGGACGCAACTGACGCTTTAGCCGTGGCCCCTCTCGACTAGGATAGATCCCAAATGATTGTCTTGTTAATGGATGTCTAGCCAGTGTGTCATCCGTCGTCATCTGTTGATCATCAAATCGCTGCGTGCGCCAGAAGCATCTCCACTCGTCCCTGTCGCGTGCTAGAGTGCTCCAATGGATCTTCCTCGTTCGAGGGACACGAAGGGCGTCATATCATTCGTACAGGGCTTTAAAGAAGAAGTCCGATCAACGCGTTGTTGGGCATCCTGATGCTTTCTTGACATCCCGCGGAATCCAGTCGGTGACGGCTCGTTCAGCGGGTGTCGAAGGGACTGTTGAAGGGATAAAAAAGCTGTTAAATAGAGGCGCTATGAAATTGTAATAGAAAAATGGGAGCGACCTATTCCGTTTTCACAAGTATTGTTGTGTTTTTTATTTTATTCGAAACTTTTACTCAACTATACAAGAGAGACTGTGTCGCCCTTTAAAATGAGCGTATGCAATAATTTTTTAGAAAAAGCTAATTATCCTTAGACAAACAATAAATAATAATACACGCAACTTAAGTAGGACGTGAGCCTTAGCAAAGTGCATTTAACATGAAGACTCATAGTTATTATCACACTGCAATCGCTAGATTAAGTTTACAAACTATAAAACAACACACGTAAAATATGGTCAAAGAAATGAATAAATTGCCACTTTACCCTACCAAGTTCCTTATTTCTACAAATACATATGACTACAACACATCCTAGCGGTCTACCCGAACACGTCCTCGCTGGCTACCATGATGTTCTCGTCGAATTTCTCTTCGTCTGACATCTCTTTCCGCTTGGCTGCATAGCTCACCGCCGTTTCGTGCTCATTGCTCAGTTTGCCGTCGTATCGTGGAGGTTGTAGCTTAAAATTGAGCGACTTTGTTCTAATTTTTTATTCAATTCATTTTCTTTAAGCCTCAAGTGGCTGGTATGGAGGACGTGAGCTGTTACAACGATGATTTTTTGCGATCAAAACTCTAGCGCCAGGCAGTACTAGAGCCCGCTCCTTCTGTTCCTTCGCGCAGGAATGCACTACGCCATTACACCACCGGCTCTGTTTGACTGAATGCAACATCCACACCTCGTGCGACCCATCAGCACTCACATGTCGGGTTGAGCCGGCTGGTGATATCAACCAGTGGAGCTGATGGTCCTGATAGAAATAAATCAGTTCATTTTCTTCAGGCCTCAGTTGGCTGATATCGAGATTGCGTTCGATCAAACAGCGCCGGTGGCGTAATGGCGTACAACATTCCCGCCGCAACATAGACAATTATTAGCAGTGTTTTGACACGCATAACGGCTTGTCCCGCACTTGCGTGCTCCGCCCAACTTTGCAACATCACTGACCTACGGAAAATAGTTCTTGTAAAACTTAAAATTTCCTAACATCTAGGATCTGCTGTGTACTTTATCGGTATCAAGCCGTTCAGCACTTGGGTATCTTCATCATAGACATTCTCTCCATACCGGCAATTAACGTCATTGGTTTGTGCTGCGCAGTACTTCTCCCCTCAGGTTGCTCCTCCGGGACCGTTATCGTGCTCAACAGCTTGCGTTACCAGATGTCGTTGACATGTCTTCCGAATCCGGACGCCATGTTACCCCTCACTCGTTTCTTCTTACTGTATCTAATTGCTGGTCCGCGTTCACCGGTCTTCCCCCCCCCCCCCACCCCTTCCCTCCCACACCTTCCTGGTCTCCTGGCCCACTTCCTTTTTCCTATTATTGCCCCCCCCCTCCCTTAGTGGTCTCTTCTTACTGGTTTCCCCGTCCTGGTCCCTCCTCCAGGTTGTTATTTTCCTGTCTGATAGCTCTCCTGGTCCACCCTAGAGGTCTTCTTTACTTTCCTTCTCCACCACTCCCTTAGTGGTCCTCCCATTGCTCATGACAGACGTCGGTGACCGCTATCGTTGACGCTCAGAAACGCGCGCAGATGCCGCCGTGTCAAGCAGGAGAAGGCTGTGCTTCCTCGACTGCAGCAGCATCCCATGTTGAAAGGCACATTTTGTCCGCGCAGGGTTCGATGTGGCGTATCTCACACAGGTTTCTTATCTCAACATCTTCAGCGGGGGCAGCTAACTCAATTATATAGTGGTAGATTTCTACTGAATGTTTGAGTGGATATAAGCAAAGATGTGGTGAAGACGCATCGCGAGGGTGTGGTGAAGAGCTGTGGCGGAGAGTCGTTAGATACACCGCCCTCAGAAAGGGGCGGGGCGAGGGGCGCATCGAGGACAAATCTCCGTGTCCCTGCCTTCACATGGAGGCATTGCACTTCTAATCACTTCCCCTAGCCCTGCATCTCTATCCTGAACTGATTTCGTTCTTGAGACAAGAGTCAGAACCTTGTTCACCATATTTGGAATAAAAGAGCTTTCAGCTGCAGTACCAAGGCTTTCTTCAGGTCCCGCCAGTGTATAACTGACCGGAATCACCCATAGTCTCTAGTTGAGGCGAAAATTTAAAGAATTGTGGTGAAAATTGAAAGAATTTAGAGAGAAGAGCGACGTTCTCCTTTCATCAACTGCCTCCATAACCGAGCCGATTGGAAAATGACCCCAGTGTTTCCCGAGATGCGCTTCCCAATCGTTCCCTATCAGTTGTTAGGTTTTTGGACGATGTCACGCCAATTAACGACGGTTTCGAGCGCAGCAAACTTGTCCAAATAGGGCGGCGCGGGCAGAGCGGGGAGTGGGCGGCGGGCAGCACGGTGTACCGAACGACAGCACCCCAAGAGCTGTTGCTCCTATCGTAATCGCGGTAGTCAATAATGTGCCCGCCGATGGCTGAAGCTCAGCCGGTATATGATTAGCTGCCGTAGCTACGGTAGGGGTACGGCAGGTTTTCGAACTCCTGCGGTGCGTCTTCGCTACATGTGCTCTGCAATGCTTCTGATGGGACAAAAATGAGCTTGGTACGCGTGTTAATGTAATCACCATGGGATCACTATCCAGACAATCAGCGCTCAGACTCCCTTTCCACGCCTATTCTCTGATTGGTTTGTTGGGTCCTCCCTACATCTAGTGCACATTAAAACAAGTATTTTTTCGGCGAAGAACATATGGAATTCATTGAATTTCACAAAAGGAACGTCCCGAAACAAAGCGAAAGATCCCTCTAATTGATTGTTGAGGCAGATAGATAAAATAGTTCTGATTCAAAAAACCGATAAGTCAACATGCGAAAAACGTTACTTATTCAAAAACTGCTGGAAAATAAAGCTACCTGGCGTGGCTTCGTCACTGGCGCTGAGACTGGTTGGTGCAGGTAGCGCTTCGTTGCTTGTAGCATGTTCAGATCGTCCTTGTCCTTGGACGGCTTCGTGGACTTTGAAGACGGTAGGTCAGGCTCAATTGCCTTAAAGCGCCAATATCTTTCTTCTATTATAAAACAGAATATTGAAAGTTGAGGACACGTTCGCCATCAACAACCTTATTCATATCGAATGCCGTCAGATCGGGTTCAACTGCGAATGGATTCTCGTCGGAATCCTCCGAAGACGACTGAGCTACGCCTTCGTCTACCGGAGGGATTGGTTTGTTGTGCCAGCGGCAGAGTAGGAGTTCAGGGTGATAGTCACAGATCGACCATTTAGAGTAGTTGTCGTCGACATCAGTAGCCTTCAGAGGCTGTAAAAATGACTTTATTTGCTTCACCGGACACATGTATCTAAGCCCTCATTCATTCTTCAATGCTCAAATATTACACAAACTCATCGATACGATTTGATGCCTCTTCGTTTATCCGTCATGTTCACTTCAATAAGAGTGACACACTTTTTTAAAGAATAGCTTTCTTGAGCTAGGATTTTACGACAGAAAAAAATAAAAACACGGCGCTTTTTGAGACCAGAGAGGAAGCGAAGGCATCTATTGTCCAAGGCTATATAGTTAAAGTACGAAAACAACCTCTGCAGGTCGACACACGAATAGGAGGTAGTCCTTTTCACATAGCTTCTTCCTCAGCGCCGCCGGAATCAGCCCACGTCGTCCAGCCGAGGAATGTGAAGATACCTGCTAATACGATGTTTATATGAAGGGTCAGTACTTTTTGTGATGGTGGCCAGTGCAGCCTTTGGTAGGGGAATACTCACGCCTGTCGACCAATCGCAGGGTTCTTTCCCCTGCACTCTCTTTGGCCTTATTGGAGAACAAGTGCTCCGACACGCCTGTCGGCGTGTCTCGCACTTGCGCGCTTGGCGCGACCTTAGAGAGTCACTAAGCCAAGATCACTCACTTCAAGCAGCTGCTCTGCTTGTGCAGCCTTCTCGTCACTTTAGCAGTAAAAAGGGTATTTGAAAACCTTAATATTTTCGAACCTTGGTTTACCTTCTTTAAGATCAGGTGAGTAGTTCTTCGATATGAAGCCGTCCAGCACTCCCTCCCCTCCATCCTCAACATCTCTACAACGTCGGCACTATCTTCAGACAGTTCAGAAACGTAATTTATTTGCGTTAATCAGTGCTTCCGTCCTCAGACTGTTGTGGAGCACTCCTTCGGCAATAGTACCCGCGTACCTCCCACCCCCCCCCCCCCACCCCGATCGGTTAAATCTGGGAGAAAACCACCGGTTAGAGGATCGATAATATCGATCAATACTGGCCTCCACATTGAAGCTTTCTGCCTGATGTGGAGCACTCCTTCAGCCATAATACCGGCGTGTCTCCCACTCTCTCCCCACCCCGATCGGTTAAATCTGGAAGAAAACCACCGGTCAGGACCTCGATTAGCCCCAGGGCTGAAGTTCCGTGCCGCTTGAACGACATCCGCAAAAAATCGATAATATTGATCGATATCGATTGTTTCCCCTGCTGTGAAGGCCTTCCATCGATGATCATCTAAATGCCCAGGCACGGCTGTCGACGTCTTCGGCACGTCTACGGCTCAACATGCACGGTCGCCGACGTGTTCGGCACGTCTACCGAGTCGCCAGGCACGGTCGCCGACATGTTCTGCTCGTCTACTGGTCGCCAGGCGCGCAAAAGCCGTCTGGGTATTTTCCGCTAATTTCTTGCCTTAATTTGTGCCCCGTAATTTCTCCTATTTTATGACTCATCGTCGATCGATTGACCATATAAATTCATCTCATATCCGACATAAAAGGTTAAAAAGCTTCTCCGCTGGGAGCTCTCAATCTTGGGAATATTAAGACACTGACTTCTCCACCCCTATTGTATATGCGGTGAATGCGTTTCGGTCTACATAGTAACTTGCCATTACAATGGCAAGTTACTATGTAGACCGAAACGCATTCAAATTGCCTCCATGATATCCGGTAGAAGTGGAACGCACGGCGCATCTCAAAAGGGATTGGTCAACATAGCCTCTTATCCTTAGTCCTATGTGTTTAACTAGACCTCCAGAAAGCTCGCTAAAGAAAAAAATCTGGAACCTCCATAAGGGAGAAGGGTAAAGGACGGCGTTAGTCAAGTCAATCTCTCTGCGGGATATGCCACACATTCTCCTTCTACGGGATGTCGTGGAGGCAATTTGAATGCGTACTTGGCATATAGGACGTATAGTAGCGCACTGGGGGGAGGCGTGGGCTGTTGCGTTCGTTTCCAGACCCCTGTTTTGGTTTTCCAACTAAGCCAACCAAGTTTTCTATCTCTACATAGTCGGTGGGTTGCCGCTAGACTCGTTTGGCAAAAGATAATACACTAAGAACTATTCTATTTTACCAGCAAAGTGCCAGTTACATACGTTAACCCGCTCTATGCCACCACATGCCTTGAATTTAAATGAAAGTTCTCTTATCATAGAGAAGTACCTGAGGCTTACGTAGAAGTAGTCACTATATGCCCTCGTCCGATTAGGATAGATACAAAGACTGGTTTGTCCATTGGCTGACCACCGCAAGTCATCGTATAGGCGAAATACGCATTCAAATTGTCTCCACGGTAAAAGTAGAATGCGTGGCCCATCACGTGAGGGATTGACTTATGCCGTACTTTATCCCTTAGCCTTGGCCTGTGCAATTACTAGCGATGGCCGGACATAGAGATGCCAACGCTTTTTCATTCCCAGAGAATTCTGGCGCCAATTCACCGACCCAGGAGGGATGATAGGCTTGGTTAGCATGAGCGGGAATCCCGAACTAGCAATCTGGAATCGTGCTAACGCGAAAGTCAGCGCCGCCTCCTCTGGCTGCGCTACCAAACGCTGCAATCCTTTTCTGCTATATTCAGGGTGTTCCAAAAGAATTTAAGTGCTGTTTAAAAGGTGATGAAATTGTTGTCAGTAGGGTACTGAAGATATTGAGAGCTCATATAAAAGCGAAAGAAAATAGGAATTATCGGAGAAGTGAGCGGTAGGGATTGGTCTACACACTCGTCTGAATTCTTCCATTTAATACTCGATTGTGTTTTACTTGTGAAAAGTTTTCCATAAAGTAGCCGTATCAATTGATTTCTGCTTTCCTTAATGTTTAGAACTTGAAAACACATTTCAGTTTGCTATGAAATACAGAATATTCTCAAAATTTGCAGGACGCTATTTGAAAGATTCTAAAATTGCTGTCAGCGAAGCTTTCGACGATATTTAAGACTTACATGGAAGCACAGGATAAATGAAATCCTGTGATTGCAAATGGCCAAGATTGCGCCATACCCCTGTCTGACACCCCACTTTTCAGGCTCGGCTAATTGTGCGGGCTGAGCGCTCGTTACAGTTTTGTTACTGATTGACCAAAATAACTTGCGCTGCGCTTCTTTTCACGTTCAAAACTTGGCAGTGCATGAAAACTTTCGGCATACTGCGGGATTCCATAAAAACATATGGGCAATGTGAAACGCCTGTTTATTTGTTTGCTTATTTATTTATTAATAATACATCCATAAGGATGCGCCAACATTGATCGTAACAATCGTAACAACATTGATCGCCGCGGAAACTCTCCCAGAAAAACAGCAACAGAAAAATTTCAGAAATCAATTACATCCAGCAAAAACATTAAAAATAAGGCTGTGAAGAGCATTGAGGAGAAGGCCTACCATCTATGAAGCTGCTATTAGAAAACCTATTGCTAACCTATTGCTGCTATTAAGGGTTTCGGAGATGTTAACGCTTCACATGAAGCCTCAAGCATCTTCAAGATCTTCACCTGCAACAATGTTCGAACCTTTTTATGATACCCTACATTTTGCCGCAGTTCGTAGTGTCTGTAAGTTCTGACTTTAAACGAAGCACAAATCAATCAATACAGTCACTTTATGGAGACATTGTCGGACGTATTCAGGCGAAACACAATCAGTAGAATGTAAAATCCAAGAAATGAGACAAAGGCGTAGAGAAATCCCCACTTCTTACATGACGGAAAATTTCAATTTTCTTCCGCATTCATGTGAGCTTTAAACTTCTACAGGCCCTTACTGGCAACCAGGTCATCACTTTTCAAACAGTGCATAGATTTCTTTGGGACATTCTGTATAGAAGAGCTAATATCTATCGTTATGTCCATCCGTATAAGTGTTCATCTCGATCGTGGAATCTGTATAAGATCGTGAAACTGCTCATGACAGCTTCAGCTAACCCGACCAACTACTAAGAAATTCGAGAAAATATCATAGATAAACGTGCAGCATGTCTCAAAAAGCGCGATCGAAAAATTGGTGAAAGACTTCAATTTAGACCGACTATATTTATGGCATAAGTTACGAAGGGTCAACTACGCATGAGTATCTTTAATATGCATATAATATTTCTGCTTTCTATACCAACAGTGTGTCTCGTTTCTCTTTTTACGCATTACTGAAGTTTTTTTGTAAGGTGACATTCCGAGACTGATTAGGCGCCTCAAGGAAGCAGTCAAACTACAAAACTATGCATTTATTGAAACATTATATTAGATTGGAAAGAAAGTCTCTTCACACTTCGAAATTTCTTTACCGTTCTCCTTGTCAACGCACTAGCCAATGTTGATTGCTGATTTCGTAATCCTATCACACTTGTCTACCGTTCGCACGCAGACACAGGTTAAGACTCTTCTTGTAATTCGTTATCCATCCAATCTTCCGGACTCAATGCCAGATCTACCTCATGGCTGTTTTCAGCACGGCATTCTTCATGAATTCATTAAAGAATCTACAGCACGTCAGGCAGCCGAACAAATTAACCGTATGATCCTTCAATGAATTCATGTAGAATGCCGTGCCGAAAATGGCCGTGAGGTAGATCTGGCATTGAATCCGGACGATTGGATGGATAACGAAGTAGAAGAAGGGTCTTGACCTGTATCCGAGTGCGAACGGTAGACAAGTGTGATAGGATTACGAAATCAGCAATCAACATTGGCTAGTGCGTTGACAAGGAGAACGGTAAAGAAATTTCGAAGTGTGAAGAGACTTTCTTTCCAACCTAATATAATGTTTCAACAAATGCATAGTTTTGTAATTCGTCTGCTTCCTTGAAGCGCCTAATCGGTCTCGGAATGTCACCTTACAAAAAAACTTCAGTAATGCGGAAAAAGAGAAACGAGACACACTGTTGGTATAGAAAGCAGAAATATTATATGCATAATAAAGATACTCATGCGTAGTTGATAGTTGACCATTCGTAGTTTAAAAACTTCCCGAACCACACATAACAGGCGCGATGAGTAGTAGATCCCAAGATATGAGTGGTTCGGAAAGTTTTTAAAGGGAGATTATTCACTCGAGAGCAAAGCAAGGTCAGGAATGGAACTGATTTGGACGACACTGAACTACTCCATCTTCTTTGTACCGATAGTAGGCAGACGACACGTCAACTGGCAGAGAAGCTCGAAATGTCTCATAGGATAGTGGATATCCATCTGAATGGTCTTGGCTTTGCATGGAAATTTGGAGCATGGATTCCACTAGACCCTCAGAAAGGCCAAAGAAAAAAAAGAAAAGAAAGAAGAAAAGGCAATGGGTACAAAAGGGAGAGAACCCTAAGCCTGATCTCAAGCCCAATGTTCACGAAAGGAAGATTTTCTTGAGTGTTTGGTGGGATATCAGAGAAGTGATTTACGGGAGTCGAGCGTTCTATCCCCTCGTCCCCCTGGCCCGCCCACCCCCCAACCCCTGGGCTTGCTCGAGAGCCCAGTGGCTGCCTTACGAGATAGTGGAGACGCAGACATTTGCCACGCCTCTGTTTAAAGGGTGGGGGATAGAACGCCACTCCGCCGTGATTTACTGGTGAACGCCGTGAACCCTAAGAAGTGGAGACATTTAGCTGCCACATACAGTGACCAATTCCACAAAGTCGTCGAAACTCTCCAAGAAAACAGGCCGGAGACGTCAAAGGTGATGATCCTGCATGACGATGCAAAACCACACGTTGCAACAAGATTCACAAGAGAAACAATAAAGCAGCTGGGCTGGGAGGTAATGCCACATCCATCGTATAGCCCCCGCCCCTACCGACTATCATCTCTTCAGTGCTCTCAAGCAAGAAATTGGAAAAAATATTTTGAAGCGGATGAAGACCTCAAAAATTGGATACAGCAATGGTTCGACTCTAAAACTGCAGTCTTTTAAGCGAGAGGAATTGGAAAATTACCCAGTCTTTGGAGAAGTGTAGTGGGACAAAATGGAGTTTATCTCAATTGATTTGACTTTGTAGTTGTTACTAATAAATCTTTGAAAAAAATGAGAAGACTTGTTTCCAACCTAATAAATAGTAGCAGACGACAAATACTCACCGTTGTTAGCCACGACACCAGTAACGGAAATAAAAGTCGCATTGACGTAGAAAGTCGCCTAGAACTGGATCGAAGTGAACATACAACTGAATGAAAAACATCGCTGATAAGACTTTTCTTCGAGAGGTTTATAGAGTGGTATAATAATAGAATAGAAGCCTGAGCAGCCTTGTGCAGCCTTGTGTAACGCCTTTGTCATACCATCGCTCACCCCGAGCGACGCCTAATGATATGCTCCCATATCGATCGGGCGGCGCGTTGGAATCGATGTGGGTGCATATCATTAGGCGTCGCTCGGGGTAAGCGCTGGTATGACACAACTACCAAGGCATCAAACTTATCTCACACACGATGAAGGTCTACGATCGCCTGCTTGACTCGAGGCTGAGGGAGACGATACCCACCTGAGGAGCAGTGCGACTTTATGCCAAAGAGGTCCACCACAGACCTTATCTTCATTACTGGCCAGGTGATGGAAAACGAAAGTCCTGCTACCTGACATTCCTAAACCTAGAAAAAGCTACGACAGGCTGTTCCTGCCCGTGCTCTGGAAATCACTTCGAAGGAGAAATGTCCCGGAACGTCTGTGCAAGTGCGAAGGCACGAAAGCGCCGAACTCCGCAAAGAAGGTGGACATCACAATGGGAGTACACCAGCGGTCGGCTCTGAGTTCGTTCCTCTTCCTGCTGACACTCGAATGTTTAGTGAATGAGTGAATGAGGAAGGCCTTCTCACAATCGGAACGATCCTCCACGCAGACGATATGGCCCTAGTAGCCGACAGCCAGGAGGAGCTGGAGGAGAAGACACAGCTATGCCAGAGGGACCTTGTGGACAACGGCCTGCGGCACAACGTCAAGAAGACGTAGTTCGTCAGCTCTGAGAAGTGCATTGGATCGATACTAGACCGCCAAGGAGAGGCGATCAAGAAGGAAAAAGAATTCCGTTACCTCGGAAGTGACCCACCGGGGATGAAAGTGTGGACCAGGAGGTTACCGGACAGATAAATGCAGTCGGGATCAAGTGGGGAGAGTCGACGGGAATCCTTTGCGACCGTATATGCTTAAGGGTACTCAAAGGCATGTTCTACAAAATAGTAGTCAGGTCTTCCCATTGGGTGCTGCGCCCTGCGTAATCTCAGGAGCGGCCGGTGCAGGATGCAGAAATGAGGTGGCCATGCGAATGGAGCCGTCGGGACAGGGTGCGGAAAGGATGTCAGGGCAGTGATGAAGACAGCCCCGATTCAGCTGCAGACAAGGGATCAACGCTTGAGGTGGTATGGACACACCCTCAGAAGACCAAAAAACCACCCCATAAGATTGGCCCAGACTTCGAGGCATCGTCCGAGAGGAACTCCAAGGAAACGATGGAATCAAGAGGAGGTGGCGACGGATTACAAGAACAGCGGACCCTTCGACTGTGCGGGAGGAAACGCTTAGGAGGAGGAGGAGAAGGGGAAGGATATGAATCTCTGCTGCTTCGCACTAAAGTTTGGAAAGTTCCAAGTTTCGGTAGCATGCTGATTCTTGTAAATCGACTTCAAGGATGCTGTTGGAATTATTATTGCTTCCAAACAAGGATAAGGAACTTTTTAATTGGAGCTGAAACAACTTCCTAGTATAAGATATTCAAATGTGAAAGCTGCCGGAGATGCATTAGCGATCACTAAGAAAAGATTGAGATGGTAGGAAACGAAAAACGTGACCGGATCTTGCTGTTTAGCAGTGCTTCATCAAAGTTGCGCTGCACGAACAATGCAACAACTTTTTGCTAAAACGTCCGGTCTGCTTTTGAGATCTCTTATTAGGAGGTGCGTCCATAAAAAAAACGGAAGATGTGGTAGAGTTTCAATGCTCAGCTCATTCAATTTCTGCAACGTCATTCGTGCTACATGGGGGCGAGCACTGTCGTGCAGAAGGAGAACTCGCCTTCGGTTTACCAAGGCCGGCCGGATATCCTTCAACTTTTTCATCATTTCTTCAAGTTCAATGCAGTACTTCTCTGCCGTGATGGACTCACCGGGAGGGAGGAAGCTGTGGTGAATAATTCCCAGCGAACACCACCATACTGTCACCATTACTTTCTTTTTGTGCAATTCCGGCTTCGCAAAAACCTTGGGGCTCTCATCGCTGTCCACCCACTGTGCCGATCGTCTCCTGTTGTCGTACATTATCCACTTCTCGTCACAGGTTACGATGCGATCAAGGAATGGGTCCGTTTCGTTCCGTAAAAGCAGTGCAGACGAGATCTCATATCGTCGGTTCCTTTGCTCCTCAGACAGCTCGTGAGGCACCCATCTTTCCAGCTTTTTGGTCTTTCCGATTTCCTTCAGATGCCGGACAGCTGTGTTGTGACTGACGCCAAGAACCTTCGCTATCTCCCTGGTACCTTTGTGTGGATCCTCCTCTACCACATCTCTCAGCTTGTCCTCATCAACATCACTATGCCTCCCACGACCTTCATGTTCTTCCAAGCTCTCATCTCCATTCCGGAACTTCTGATACCAACGATACGCCGTCCAAATTGTGGAACATCCTTGACCGAATGCGGCGTTGATCTTCTCGTCCGCCTCCTTAGCTGTAGTGCCCAGCTTGAATTCATACAAGTAAATGCCTCGGATTACCCTTTTGTCCATCTGCAAAAAAGTCAATAAAACTCTGATGTTTTCCCACTTTTACATAGAAAATTTGGTATTCCCCGGTAGAGCAAAGTTTGCGCTTCTAAATGATATGCCACATGTTACGGTTTGTTCTTGATCAAACGCTTAAAGACGCGCCAAAAATGGCGCGAGCCAGTGCCACTTAATTCGTTACAACCTAATACTTCTTGGGATATAGCAGAGGTTACTTGAATGCGTATTTGGCAAATACAATAACGTGTGGTTTCCAGCCGATTGGCAAATCACTATTTTACTCATCTCACCATCAGTCAAGTTTGATACCAATTGCTCCATATCCAGAAGGACGGACGATTTGGTTGCACTCGAAGGGGCATTCAAACCAAGAAACTGGAATCGGAAGCACGCCACGTCAGACCTCTTCTCCTTTCCCGATATGCTACCACGCGTCCAACAGCAAAGTAAAAGGATCAAGGACGGCGAAACTATCAATTTTGAGATGCACCATGCATTCTGCAGTGCGTTTTAAAAATTTAATTGTTTGATATTGACCAAAGGAAAAGTAATCTAGATAGTCCCGCTGGATACCGACATAACTGCAGAGACCTGCGAGAAAATCCCGTTGTCACAACTTTGGAATTGGACCATTAATGACATGATTCCGCTTCGGCTGCAGCGGAAACCTGAAGCTTAGTCTTCTCGTGTCACATGGACAGCCTGGAGTGTTAAGGTGTAGCGAAGTCTAGCCTGATGAGTGGTCGTCGGTTAATATGTACAGGCTTATGAATCGCCTTCTGAACATCTCCTATACTGCTTTTTCTCGCAATGATAAGAAACCGATCTAGATAAATAAATACCGTGACGATAGCTGAGTGATGGAGAGGTCAGTCTTTTCTTTATCCTTGTCAAGCCTAAGTACCAAATAACCGAACCCGAAGCGATGAATTATACCAGCCGCAGGAATGACGTCTTATAGTGACTATGTAAATTGTTCCATGTTTAAATCTGCGCACAAAGCTTCACCATACTGAACGTTTTCACGTTTCAGGGGACGTTTTCATCATGATGCTCGAGCCCGGAGTGTTGTTTTCTCCCGAAAAGGTTAATGAATAAGCATGATCAGCGTCTCCAGAGTAACTGCAGAAGTGAAGTCAAGTGATAAATAAATAATAAGTAATAAAGAACAGCAGGACTTATTCAATCTCACTGCAGAATGAGCCCTGTATCCTACTTCTACACGATCTCGTGAGGTAGTTTGAACGCGTATTTAGCCTAAACAGTAACTTGCTGTGGCCAGTTGGTGGGCGAGTCAGTATTTTGCCCTTCTTAGACAAGTCTGGTAGCAATTTATCGACAACGGAACGGTGAAAAGCTTAGTTGGCTTAAGCTGGATCCGAACCAGAAACCTGGAATAGGGTGCACTTGACACTCGGAGTCTTCACCGCTCCAATCACATGCCCAATAATAAAATCGTTTAGCTAATAACGACCACATGTGCATCTCATAGGCATCTGTTTTGCCTACCTCGTTCAAGTACAAATTTTGTAGGCGTTTAACGGCGTTCGAGAATGAGGATCACTTCAACGTGGTAAAAGCACGAAGGAAGGAACGAGATGGAGGCAAGAGCTGAAGGAAGCATAATTCTTGTCAAGCGAACCAGTAAGTGGACGCATGGATACCACGATAGATTACTACAACCAGTTAGCGCAAGCGATTGCACAAGGCTTCTCTAACCACCGAGATCAGGCGAGCGAAGAAGGGATCACAAGAAGCCGGTGTCGCCGAGATGGCGTCCAGCTAGCATCGATGTGTACGAGCTGCTGGAATCGTCCACGAGACACCGGTCTGTTATGTGAAAGCTGAACTGGATCGCCTTCTCATGACGCCCGTCGAGAACAGCGTCGCTTCAGAAGACAGGTCATAATTTATGACGAATTTTCCATTGGCATTCTGGTCACCTTCGAATTTCTCTACGAAATCGGTGGTTTGCTTTGGCGGGAGTGGTTACCGCTCAAAAATATTCGGAGCCCTTCTTCTGAAGCAACAACGTACGAGTTCTGGAAGCGTTCCTTTCACCTGTCGTCCCGTTAGTCATGCTCGGTGCGGGCGCCAGCAACGTCTTGATTCGTTCCTGTCGCGTGCCAGAGTGCTCCAATGGATCACGCTCGCTCGAGGGACACGAAGAGCGTCACATCCTCCATTCTGGACTTTCACTAAGAAGTCCGACTTGGTAGGCGTCCTGGCGTTCTTTTAGTAACGCGCGGAATCCAGTCGGTGACGACTCTCGTCTAGCGGGCATGGGGAGGCGCCTTATGTGGCTGGCCTACCTAATTTTCGAGGGTTTGGATCATGCGACACCATCTCTGGATTTCAGGCGTCGACGAAGTTCGAAACTCCGGAGGTCTTCTGTTCCCGATGATTTCATTTAAGTGTAAAAATCAGCGTCAGAGGTGCAGAAACAAACCGTGCAATTCTATTGCAGAAGAAAGTGATTCCCCCACTGGATTCTTAAATATCTCCAATAAGAGCCGGTTCTTCTACAACGAAGAAAAGCGTTTTGTAGAGCTGGAAAGGCTTAGGATTCACAATCCCCTTCTAATGACGAACTGTTGCTCAGAAATGGTTGGATCGGGAATATCACTTGCAAGGAAGTAAATCCTCAAGACCGAACACGCTGTAGTGTTGTTTGTTGTAGTGCAAGCAACCTGAGCTGCAAGGCCAAGGCGGCTTTTTGGAGGACTAAAAAAGTTTTCGCATTTGTTTAATGGTTAAAAGGTCTGCAATAGCGCCAGCAAGGCATCGGGGGTTGGAGAACCGCGCCTCCGTGGCCCACCTGCAGCAAGCTTTTGACCTTGACCAAATATCCTTCTAAACCTCTATATCAGTCGTTCTAGGCTTAAGAACAACGGTAAAGAGCATTTATACTAATGTATTTTCACGTCGAAATAATCACTTTTCGAATCAATTTGGACACTTTTCACCTCAAATTGGACACTCTTCTAAGGTAGCCTAACCACCCTTGGTAAGACCCTTGAAATCAAGGCGAGCTACAGGCTGCGGCAAAATTAGCCTTGCACTGAAAATTCAATAGCATTTTGAGATCAAACATCGCAGATCAATTCTAATTATCGAGTTTATCAACTGCAAACATGACAATTCAAATCATGCAGCACTTTTCAAAATGATCATCCTCCGCCTCCACACAGTCCTTAGACGTTCGAAAACGCTTCGCAGGTGGCACGCGGGTGCGGTTCATAAATCTCGTCCCAGGATTTGAAAAGCACTTCTTTAAGAGAGTCCAAATTTGGGTATTTGGTAAAGCAAGCTTTTTCCCTAAGACGGAGTACCCAGAATAATCTATCGGGTTAAGATCCAGACAACTGGAGGGCCATTCGTCGTGTGTGGTGAAGTCAGGCAGCTGCTCGGGGCACCAGTCCTGGACCACCTTCGCTTTGTGTGCTGGAGCAGAATCTTGTTGAAAGTACAGTAGGCTTCTCCGATGTGGGGATCGGCCTACGACATGAGAACTTTTTCCAGGATATCCGTGTAAACCGCTGCGTTGATTTTCACGCCACCTTCGACGAAAACAAGTGGAGTTTTCCTTGAAGATGTGACTCCTCCCCAAACTATAACGGATAGAGGCTAATTCGCACTTTCCTGAAGTCGTGCTTTGGCGGTAGCATCAGCAAGCGACTCTCCAATAATCCTCTCATTTCGGTGGTTGAAGGCTGGATTCAACGTGAAAATCTTTCATCGCTAAAGACGATGTTTCGAGCGCGTGCCACCGTGAATCGTTGCAGCAACCTTTTGCATCTTTCCAATCTCCTCTTCTTCATGCTGTCCGTCAGGAGTTGGCATTTCCGCAGACGATAAGGGAATTTCTTGAGCTTTACCCTGACTATCCTCCTTTTTGATATTTCGCTTATTCCTTTTTCTTTTGCCATCTGGCGCATCGATCTCCTGGCGTATGTTCGGATTTTTTCTTTCACGAGTTTTACATTTTTCCGGTTCGTAGCTATTGTAGGACGCCCTTTTTCTTTTATGCCCTCTTCGATCTTCAATTCCTTGCAGCGTTTTACTGTATCCTGAACCGTTCTTCGGGGCACGGAAAGGATCCTCACAATATCTCTCGTTTGCTTGCCGGCCTTATGAAGTTCGATAATGGATCTTCGCAGGTTGGAACGCCTAGCCAATTTGTACTCAAGTACGTATGAGTTCCAGAATGTTCAGGCAACATATTAGGCGAATGAAGCGAGAATATTCGGGGAAAAGCGGGAAAATTTTTGAGTGTTTAGGTGCACGGGTAATTTTGCCGCACCCTGTGTTCCAAATTGAAGTGGGCTTCTTCTACTTTAAACTAGAAACTCTCCAAAAAGGTTAGAACAATATTTTGCTTAAAAAAACCGTGGTTTAACTTTTTTGAAGTTTGAATTCACCTACCGAATAAGTGAACACATTGAAATTGTAAAATTTTCATTTTTTGAAGGAAAATAATGGTTTAAAGCTTGTTCTAAATAGGAGGAAGGCAACCAGTTTTTATTGATAAAATAGGACTGCGCCATGCCCTTTTCCAAGGCTTTAAAAGCCATAAAGCTAGCTTAGAAGAGTGTCCAGTTTGACGTGAAAATGGTATGCATTAGGCTGATTGGAAACTCTTGCAACAAGATTGCGATGCAATTGCAAAAAATTACAATTTTAGTCATCGGCATGGTCCCAACTCCCATCTAGGATTCTTCGCCATCTTGCGGTCGGCCTTTCGATTCCAAAATTTCGACGTCATGAAGAAAATTTTTGAGAGATCTACTCTCCAGCTAGCGTCGTGGTTCTCAGGCTCTTTTTCCCATAGATGCAGCATCAGTATCCTAAGTAAATAATAGTGTGAAGGAGCCAGACCTGGTGGAGTAATCTGGCTGGAGTGGAACTTCCCAGCCTAATTTTCGGAGATTCCCGCTACTCTTATCGACATGAAGACATGCGTAGTGGCGCAGGAGGCAGATACATATGTTTCCGCTTCCGGCGTTTTTGAGTCACGACATCGGCCAGGGTCCAAGCGTAGGCTGACAAAGTTGCTGTGGTCCCGCCATTCCATCTAGGTTTCCATCTGGGCATCCCTTTTGCGTCCCATCGTCGACGCAGAATAGCCTTCTTCTCGAGCAGCTCAGCGTTCGGTTGGCTTGGAGCCGATTCTTCGGTTACAAGGGAAGGGTCTGAAGCATATGTCTGAACGGGGTGAGCGAGTCATACACGGAGAATCCTCACCACTCAATTAGTATAAAAATGTTTTTTTTTCAGCCAAATCGTTAAACCCAAGGAGTAGGAGGTCCTTAAAGTTACAATGGAATACGGCGAATCACGAGTTTGGGGTTTTGCACGCGCACGGTGCCGGCAAACGGCTCAGAGCGCAGTGGAGGTGTGGTTGCTTCATGGGAGGAAGGTCGAGGATTTGGTTCTTGTACGCTGTTGCGTTTTTGCATTTCAACTGACTGCTTGAGATTTGGCGATTCTGAGGTCTATAGCATTTTCAAACGTTTTTATGCCTAATTTTCCAGCTGAATGGTGTGGTGTTCAACATGAGCGATACACAGGTACAAAGTACATGAAGCACCAGTGGGCATAATACGGGTAGCGTATAAAGGCTACAGGCTCCTCATAGTCTGTTTCCACACATGGACCAAAGGCCTCGGGAAAAACCATCCTGCTCGGATTTTCAAAGGAGACCTCGTTGCGACGTCGGAGGTGGTTCAAACGAGAAACGAGGTGTCCCCGCAATTTAAACTCAACGGCATCGATACACTCTTTCCATCATGTCTGCATGTCACCTGGAAATCAGAGGTCTGCTGAAGGTTTCTAGAACCTAACACCAACAATGTCCGCTGACGGTCGAGTGGTGATCCACTTGCTCACGCTGAAGGTGGCCCACCTTCGGACAAGGGATCTTCGTGGGAAGAAATCTAGCTGGCCGAACGGATAGCCAGCATATTCAAGATCTTCGAAGCACGTCAACTTGAAGTTGACGAAGACGCTGTGGTTAGAAATCCGCTCAGTAATAAACAAGTTGCAAGAAAGGTACTCTCCATAGCGTACTGCTGGAAAATGCGCTGAAAACGTCTGAAACTGGTATAGACGTCAGTATCCCCCAAATCTCAACCAGTCAGTCAAACTGCAAAAGTTCAGCAGCGCACAAGAACCAAACCTCCGACCTTCCTCGCATGAGGCAACCCCACATCCACTGCGCTTAGAGCCGCTTGCCGATAGGGACATCGCGGGCGTACAAGACACCAAAACTCGTGATGCACCGTATTCCATTGTGACTTTAAAGACCCCTACTCCTTGGGTTTAACGACTTGGCAAAAAAGTGAACATATTTTTATACCAATTAAGGTTCTCAGTATATGACTCGCTCACCCGTCCAGACATACGCTTCAGACCCTTCCCTTGTTAGTAGTCAATGGTTTTTGCGAGTGCGGTTCAAGCAGAGCAAAACTGCAGTACCTGGGGATCTCTATCTGTCTCACGGCAGTGCTCTGACTACACCATTGCGTCGTTGTCAATTCAAGGTTGGTTGAATTGTGCATAGCTCTGAGGCTTTCCTGCAAAAGAGAGGTGCCCAGAGCGAAGTCGATCTTAGTGGAGACATCTTCGCCCTCTAACCACTGATACCAACGGGCAACGGGTAAAGCAGTAAACGACATTCTCCTTGAAGACAGCACGGATATTGCAAGCAGTAGTTCTCGCAGTATGGTCTTGCAGGAATTCGTAGCAGAGGACAGGTCGTAGAGTACTGTTGCTCAATGAAGCAATCGTTAGTGTACCGTAGGTCGGGGAGATATTACATAGTGTTCACAATAAGCTTTGAGAATCTGCCATGACTCACCACTGTCGATTACTCCTCGATTCAGAAGTTGTGCTCAGAGTTCGTGAAAAGTGTGCACGGCTTCAAGTTTTCGGAAGGCGTTCCCAAGGAGTAGCGCAAATTGTGTAGAATTCAGACGATATATTACCAAAGTGCTGCAACGTGCGTCCGAATTCAGAAGACGTGCTGCCAGAAACTCGCGGAAGCTGTATGGGTAAAGCGCCTGAGAGGACCTTCAATGCGCATTCCTCATGATAACGCCGGACCCAATGCATCTTAAGCGATCCACCAAAATATCGAGCAGATATGGTTTTTGTTCAAGGAAAATTGGGAATATCTTTCTTTGAAATGTTTCAGTTTACCAGCCCCATAAACGTTATAAACTGACACAACTTTTATTTGTTGAAAGAATAATAAATTGAATTTTGTTTTAGAACACAGCAAGGCAGCAATCATATAGCATTGAAAGGCCACATCGCGCCATGAACTCGAAAAGCAAACCGCGATTTTTATATGATTGATAGTGTAAATGCTAGAACTGAATGGATCGATGGCGTCAGCTGTCGGATCGACCTCGCCGTGTCGCCTAGGTCACCACCGGGATAGGATACTCCCAAGATCACCGCACATCTACTTGACGGACACTGTGACTTCCGAGATGGACCAGCGGAAGGGGAAGACACTCTCACTGGAGATGTCGCTCTGCAGGCATCTGATATCGTAAGCCTTCAGCTGCCCCTCTAGACTACGAGAATAGGCTTTCGGCACAAGAGATGAACTACAACCTGACTTTCAAGGCTGATTTTCTCCAGTGAACGTCTAGTCCTTACCTTTCACTTCTACCTAGGCCTAAAGTTTTAAATTCTTGAGTTTTCAATTGTTCCTCACAACTTTTTTTCGCACACTGTGCCCAGTGAATGGCAGCAGAGAAAGATGTCGAAAAGCCCTGCCCATTGCCGCTATAGTGTGGCAGTTTTTAAATCTAAAGACGCCAGAGTGGCGTCAACTAACCGTTTTGTGGGATGCGCCACGCATTCACCCTGAGTGTGCAATTGAACTACACAGTGTCCTTGCCAAGGCGAGCCGAAAACACATGCCCCAACGGTGAGAATTCGAAAAGCAGTGGGTGCCTCGGCTGTCGTTGGGTCAGCGGACCCGACCTCCGAGCGGGACCTTTCCTCGGGGATCCGACTCCACTGTACATGACCCCAGCACATGCCGACCTCATTCCTTGGCTATATAAGCGGCTGGCTTGCGGACGACGCGGTGTCGCTACACCACGGTTACTGTACTTCATCAAGGCAGGTAGGTGAGGAGACAATTCAATTTATAATTACAAATAAAGATAAAATTTAGAAAAATAAATAAAAATAAAATACAAATATAACTATAAATAGACAAAATAGTTAAAAATAAAACTTAAAAAACAAAAGTCAAAAATAAAAATAAAACTACAAAAGCTAACAAAACTATAAAATAAAGTTAAAAAGTAAAAAATAAAACTATGAAAAGTAAAAAATAAAATAATAAAAATAAAAGTATAAATGTGAATATAAACAAAAACTAAAAACTATATTTAATATAAAAATGTAAATATAAAAATGTAAATATAAATATAAATAAAAAATAACTACAAACAAACAACAACAATAATGATTGATTGGCCTGGGCGGAAACCATCGAACCGGGTCGTCTGGAATCGGTTGCACCAGCAACAGCTGGCACACCCCCTCCGACTGCACTTCACGCGCCCTTCATTTCAAACTCAAAACTCCGGCGCGTGGAGCGCAGTCGGAGGAACGGTGTGCCGCCGGCTGTCGCTGGTGCGGCCGAGACCTAACCTAGTTCGGCGGTTTCCGCCCGCCCAGGTCAACAATTGCCACCAACCTTCCGGGGTTGGTGGTAGTTGGCTCCGGTACGATGACACGCTGACTGACGGCTGCTCAAAGGGAATACGTTTTCCTTGATCGCCATGAACAAGCACAAGCCCGGCCAGCGCCCACGATGCCCTCGATCCAGCTCCCTCCAGCGACTTCTTGGGGTACAGGCCAGACCTCAAGGGCCTGCTTTGGTCTCAGCGCGCCCCTCAGCGGCTAATCAGAGTATTCCACAGCTGTGATAAAAAACCAAGACCAAACACAAAAACTCGTAGTATTTAGCTGCACCAAATTCTCCAAAAACAAAATCTTCTAAAATTTTCGTCATTTCGTTCACCAAACTGACCGGTCTCTGCTGTTCAGAACTATGTACGAAAGAAGAGTTGGATGTTATCCCTTAAGTGTTTGCTGATTTATCTGCTGCCTAAAGTCATTGCCATTTTAGGTAATCTCTCTGCTTAACCGTTTGATCGTATCGTAGAAGAGTACGACACATACAAATCAGGTTTGTCCTTCCAATACCAGATTTCGGAGAGATTTCAGCGGAGTACCGTATTTAGGTGGAGTCGACGGGACGAGTGGAGAGGACGGCTTTGCCTGTCCGCGTCATTTCTTCCGTGGTCTGGAACGTGTGGAGCTTCGAGCAAGGATCAGCAGCGGTAGTCAGGGTTGGTCTCGATCATCTCCGCGTTGCTCTTGTCGGAGAATGTCATCTTTGAGCAACTTCTTCAGCGTCACGTACACATCTAATCGACGAGCCTTAGGAGCTGCTTTGGGTGCTGGAGACGTCGCGGACGAGGCGAGGACTAGCGAACAGAACGACTTCTGATCTACCACCACTCTACTGACTGGATAACACTGAAGTGATGAGATGGGCACAGCGTTCTTCGAAAATAAACTTTTTACGAAGATTATGTGCGGTGCCTACGCATTTGAGTTTGCTTCGAGCCGTTGATAGCTCGAGTCGAGAGCTTTTTCATTGATTCACCCGTCAGTAGTCGGTAATGGAGAGCTTTGTTACTGACGGATTGAAGAGCAGACATAGCGTAGTTAAGACTCCTAGGCCGTCGGTGACTAGTTCTCCCACAGCAGAGCACAAACGTTGCGGGGTTTTCTTCACTCATTGGCAGAAATTCAAAGCTCTGGTTAAATGCAAATACGGTAAAAGTGAGGCGGCAGTTAAGTAGACAAAGAAAATCTTAATTCATTTCAATTTAACTAAAATAAATGCATATAAATGTAAATCTATATTTATATATAAAAATATATAATAAATAGATGTTAATAGAAAATCGTAATTATGAGGTTGTAACGAAATAAATGGCACTGAACCACTGTAAATTTAAACAGTTAATATCTCGGCTTGTAGGCAAGTTTATTAATCGAAATAAAAACCTTCTGATTCTACACATCTTTGCCAACGTGACACAAGCTTTTTTATCCCAGTAGCATAAAAATTAGAAGTTCTGGAATTGACGAAATCTTCGAAGGCACTTTCGGCATCCTGTTGGTGTTTGAATATTTTCCCTACCAAGAAGTCGCCAAGATGCTTGAAGAAATGGTAGTCTGTTGGGGAGAGGTCGGGAGAAAACGGAGGATGTGGTAGAGTTTCAATGCTCAGCTCATTCAATTTCTGCAACGTCATTCGAGCTACACGGGGGCGAGCATTGTCGTGCAGAAGGAGAACTCGCCTTCGGTTTATTTTTTTTCAACGCCGGCTGGATATCCTTCAACTTTTTCATCATTTCTTCAATTTCAATGCAGTACTTCTCTGCCGTGATGGAGGGAGGAAGCTGTGGTGAATAATTCCCAGCGAACACCACCATACTGTCACCATTACTTTCTTTTGGTGCAATTCGGCTTCGCAAAAACCTTGGGGCTCTCATCGCTGTCCACCCACTGTGCCGATCGTCGCCTGTTGTCGTGCATTATCCATTTCTCGTCACAGGTTACGATGCGATCAAGGAATGGGTCCGTTTCGTTCCGTAGAAGCAGTGCGGACGAGATCTCATATCGTCGGTTTCTTTGCTCCTCAGACAGCTCGTGAGGCACCCATCTTCCCAGCTTTCTGGTCTTTCCAATTTCCTTCAGATGCCGGGCAGCTGTGTTGTGACTGACGCCAAGAACCTTCGCTATCTCCCTGGTACCTTTGCGTGGATCCTCCTCTACCACATCTCTCAGCTTGTCCTCATCAACATCACTATGCCTCCCACTACCTTCATGTTCTTCCAAGCTCTCATCTCCATTCCGGAACTTCTGATACCAACGATACGCCGTCCGAATTGTGGAACATCCTTGACCGAATGCGGTGTTGATCTTCTCGTCCGCCTCATTAGCTGTAGTGCCCAGCTTGAATTCATACTAGTAAATGACTCGGATTACCCTTTTGTCCATCTGCAAGAAACTCAATAAAACTCTAAAGTTTTCCCCACTGTTACGTAGAAAATTTGGTACTCGCCGGTAGAGCCAAGTTTGCGCTTCTAAATGATATGCCACATGTTACGGTTTGTTCTTGATCAGACGCGTAAAGACGCGCCAAAAGTGGCGCGAGCCAGTGCCATTTAATTCGTTACAACCTAATAATTGCTCATTTCAATTTAGCTAAAATAAACGTATATAAATAATAAATGTAAAAATTTGCATTTCAATTTAACTAAAATAAATGCATACATATGTCAGAAACAGAACCATTGTGAATTCTGAAGGCATTGCGACAACTTTCAAGTCAATAAATTTCATTATGGAACATAGCAATACGCTCAGATCTGCACATAACAAAAACATACATGTCACACAAAGAAACGCGATTTGTCCTTTGCCTTTAAAAAATCCGCGCGCATTCTTTAAGGGCTTGATCTGGAAGGCAATCATCGCCAAAAAATGTCCTTGAGGACCACAGCAGACAATTTTTCATATACAATACATGGATCGGGGTCTGAGGAGACAAGAGGAGACAGAAGCTCGTACGAGGATGATGAACGGTGCGAAAACTGCCCGCTCGTCAACGAGACAATTACGTCGGTTGCTGCCGTCCTCCTGTTGGTCTGGTTTTTCGGCTGAGACCAGCGAACGAACGACGAACTTGCCATGAAGACGAGCACGTTATTTCAGAAATAAAACAGCGACCAGGGAAATGAAGGTTTTAGTCCTGATATGTGTGGTACGCGAATGATATTACACTCTTAAGAACTCTTCTGTCGACTGGACAGCGGACATGGCTAGTATAACACAGAGCACCGACGCTGTTCAGGAGCGAAGATCGGGTGGGCTACGTGAGAATCGTTTCTTCACTTAAAATTTGTGCTTTAGAAGCGACGCCGTTAACGGAGAAGCACGACATATGCCATCTTCATGGACGGAGGAAGGGAGCAGGGGTGACACATTCTTTTCAACGCTTTGGCTGCCTCGGAGCTGTTCCTAAACTTTAATTGGATTTTTCAATTCCTATGGTCTTCTTGCATATTTCTGTAGCTACTTCATGGATGGGTGGTAGCGCAGTTGGAATAGGCGCCGGCAGTCGCGTGCATCTCGGATCGAGGTTCTTAGATTGAGTTTCGTTTCCCACGTAGACGAAACAACCCTTACATCCGTCCGGGGTCAGCGGCTTGGTACCGGATCGGTCTGCGAAAGACAAACGCTGACCTGCTCGTCACCAGGCTGTTGCCACATAATGCATAGACTAAATTCCCCAAGACATACCGCAGAATGCATGGCGCATCTCATAAGGGCATTGATTAACCTCAACCGTTACTCTTATACTTTCTGATTCCCTAAGCAATGGATGCTGTAAATGCATGTCACGTAGCATGATGTTGCAGAGAGCTTCCAGTGACACCACCGTTTCACACCTAGGCGTAGTTCATACTTCGGCCACCACTGTAGGCGATGTCAGTATCGATTAAGCAGCGCGCGCGATCGATATACGTCGTAATTATACTACCGCGCCGTGAACAACGACTCAACTATAGACCCTGCCTAAAATGAAGATGGCACTAGTGGAAACTGTAATGTCAACGACCCGACTACGACTACGTATGTGAAAACATAACGGCTGTCACCCACCCGCGACTCCCGTCCCGGGGAATGTACTATGGATGTACAGAAGGTAGCCCACCAAACTGAAGTCGCCGCTACTTCGCAAGCTGAACGAGCGTCGGTATGAGATCAGAGAAAGAGAAAGAGAACATGTGAAGAATCTGAAAGGCCTGAACCCTTCGGAAGGACGATATGTGTCGCATAATAGGAACAGCAAGTCAACTCTGCACTACGAACAACGATTAACAACGGAGACTCTCTAGAAGGACCCTCAGTGATCTAGAGTAGCCGGCTGAAAGTATAGCGAGAAAGCCGAGAACGACGGATGCGAATACAATCACGATGTGGTCCTAACTACACGAATGAAACCGAAGAACAAATCACAGTGATGCAAAGTGCGTCCATGAAGGAGGGGAGAGCGTCTGAACTCTCATCTCAGTGCTCTCACACGTAAACCGGCGTCAGATTGTGGCTCTTCTCGAACTCGCTCCATCGAGCGTCGTCGCTTTCGTGCGTCAGGAAACGCTCACCGACGGCCTTCTCTAACACGCGAAGATCCGACCACAGATCGTAGCCCTGGAAGTAACCAGCTACTATGAGATTTTGATGTTAAGGGAAACTGTCAACAGAGTGAACAGCTCGACTCCTGGCTTTTTGAACCGGACGGGCTCACAGACAGGCTCACTGAGGGGTTCACTTCAGGCGCTAAACCGTGTATATAAATAAGTATCATCGATCGATTATGAAGTTTCTTAAAATCAATCCTAGTCGGGGCGGATAACTAAAAATTGCGCAACAAATCGACTTGGGATTCACTGAAACGCTTCTACATAGAGGATAAAGTAGGGCCTAAGCTGACAAAATTCACAGAGAAAAAACAAAAAATACATTCGGATTCGCCGCGTTTGTTAACGGACAAAGTTATGTACCCACTCACTGTGATGAAACCGGATTATAACATGCTATGCGGTGGTCAACAGTGTTTGAATGCGCTTTGTCCCTGGGACAGGTCTTCAGAACCTCGGCTACTTTGTTTTGTTTGTTCGTTTTTTGCCTGTTATTGGGCCCCATTTTGTTCTCTTAGATCCCCTGGAAACCCCAAATCAATTGGTTGCATAATTTTTGTTATGTGCCCCTCCCCCACCCTACTAGGATAGATCCATCTCGTAAATATGCCAAGCGGCTATCATATTCGCCTCACATCAGTCAAATGACCAACTGTACGCGAGAGTGAACCTTATCGCTTGATATTAATCGACTGGTCGATCTTTCTATATTTTCAAAGGCATGTTTAACGATTTCATACATTTATATGAAATGGCCATCCGAGAGGTAGATATGATTAGGGACCTTGGCTTTGGTTACAACAACAACAAGCTTGGATTTTCCCATCATATTATTTCGCGATCCAAAAATGGGCGCGTGTAGCGCAATCGGAGGAGGTGCCAGCTGTTGCGTTCACCCGATACCAGGTTCATGGTTGGGATCTCCCGCCCAGGCCAACGAAGGCTTCATTCCTCCTGGTTCGGTGAATTGGTACCAGACGTGTCTGGGAAGGATAGAGCGCTGACTTGTTCATCGGCTGGCCACCGCAAGTCATTGTATGGCCAAATACGCATTCATTTCGTCTCCACGACATCCCGTAGAAGTAGAATGCGCTGGCGCATCACAGAAGGGATTGAGTAACGCCGTCCTTTATCCTTTATCCTTTATTCTTCCGCGGAGGAAGTTGGCCAAGAATAGAATTTTTCAAATTCTTCAGCACTTTCAGTTAGTAATAAATCTGCTGTTGTTAAAGCATAAAAAGCTTATATTCGTCCTGTACATAGTAGAGTCCAATTCAAGGGTTTTTTGCCTTAGTGCAAGGAAAAATATACACGCTCTTGAAGAGGTTCAGAGTAATTACAGAAGAAGGCTACTTGTAAGGATTGACAGTTTCTTCAATCAGAAATTCCTAATGCTTCTTTAAGGAACAAATACTTGGAGTTGATCACGCTGGAGTCTCTGCGAAAGGTATTCATTTATATGGTTCACAGACTACTGCGCAATTCAGGTTTTGATGCTCAAAAAACCAATTTTCTACTCCGAGGTTTCAAAACGCAACCATCAGGCTCCTAAATAATAGAAACTAATTGTTAGCAGCTCACTCCTCGCTCGCCCAACAATCTTTGAATAAAATACCACTAAAGGTGTCCAGAGCTCACCTGCATCCATATATGCGACAGCGCTTTCGAGACAGTGAATCGCTTGTTCATCTTCACTTGGAGTAGCCCGTTAATGAACTCAATCGCTGAAAATCGGAAATATGTATTCACCCTCGTCTCGTCAATGGCCGGAGTACGCAATAATAAGATGCTCAAAGCGCTTTACAAAGAAAATGGCTACCTGAAAAGGTAGGCTGACCACTAACCTGCGTCGCCGATTTCTCTCCACGGATTCTGTGGGTACATGAACTCGGCGTTCTGGATTTGATCGTGAATGTCCTCGTCTTCGTTGAATGGAAACGTGCCCGATAGGCTGAAAAGTTTGCAAAAATCTTTCAGCCCTACCGAGCCTAGGGCAAGGGAGAATGCCAAGATACAAACCTGACGTAGACTATCACGCCGACACTCCACATGTCAAGAGAACGATTGAAGCCTTTGTTCCGCAGCACTTCGGGAGCCAGATAGGCTGGGGTGCCGACCACTGACCGTCGGAACGACTTCTCTCCGATGATGCGTGCGAATCCAAAATCACACAGCTTCACCTGGAAGAAGCTACATTAGGTTCAAGGTCTTTAACGACAACTCAAAGGAATCAAACAAAAGTGATCTTGGAAAGCTGATACAACTGTCGAGATTGATTATTTTTTATTTAAATTTTTAATAGGGCGCGTGCACCACCGTCGGCGGAGGATCTGCTGACTGTCGTTTGCACCCGATACCAGGTTCCTGGTTCGGATGTCCTGCCCAGGCCAACCAAGCCTTCCAACCCTCCGGGATCGGTGGATTGGTGCCAGGCTAAGTTGTCAGGGAAGGACAAAGCCCCGGACTGTTCAAGAGCTGGCCACCGAAAGCCATTGAATAGGTCAAATACGCATTCAAATCGCCTCAAAGACATCCCGTAGAAGTAGAATGCATAGCGCCTTCCGAAATAAATTGAGCAATGCTGTACTTTACTGATTGATTGATTTATTTTATCCTTATATTCTAAATTTTTATTTGTCAATTTAAGCGCCTCAACGAGTTTTTTTGTTTATTTGTTTATTATTTATTTAGACGCGTGGTAGCGCTGTCGATTGCTTTCGCGTACACTTTGATGCAAGGATATTGGTTCGGTTTCAGCCCAGGCCAACCAACCCTCCCACCCTTCTGGGGTCGGTGGGTTGGTACTGAACTTGTCTTCGAGGAATAAACACCAATGCTCAGCATCTAACCAGTGCATTTCATTGAACATGGCTAGCAGGGGGTTCAAATATTGCCTCCACGACATCACGTAGAAATAGAATGTGTGACGCATCCCAAACGTCACTGACTAACGAACCTTTATCCTCATACTTCCAGCGGCCGTTGCGGTGGAAGCTTACTCAGAGGACGGCGTGCCGTATTCACCCGCTCGTGAGTATTCTGCTGGGTGGATATAAACGACGAAAGAGTCAAGCATACCTAGGAGGATGTCGCGCTCTATTGCTTAACGTGCGCTCCAGCCAAATCAACAGTTTCCTAACACTTACTCGATATTTACCATTTCGTCAGCGAAATCACAGATAATGTAGAGATACAGCAAACTTTCTTAAAAGTTTTGTACAGTCAAAACATAGAATAAGCGTAATGAGCGGCATTATCAAATCCTGTCTGGAATACGCCACGCACTCTCCATCTGACTACCAACTTAACGAGCCTGGAGGGACTGATAGCTTTGTTGGTCTATGCAGGATTAGGACTAGGAACCTCTAATTGTAGTACGCGCGACAGCCAGTACCTTTTCCCACTGCGCTATCTCACAAGCAGATAGGCCACATAGGCATTCAAATGCCTGCCAGATAAGTGGCAGGCCCAAAGAAGGAAAGATTAACGCATTTCTTTATTCTCACCCCTATGAGCCACAATCAATAATTCTATTGGTGCCTACGCGCAGAATGCGTGGTGTATCCTACAATCTAATTGTCACCGGCGTTGAACCTTCCATGTGTTGTGAAATAGTTTGACGTGTTGCTTCAAAAAACTGAGGAAAGGCTCAGTGTTCCTAGAGACTTTAAGAAGTCGTTGTTTAAGCACTTTTGGCTTATTTGGTTGCAGTTTTCATTACATAAAAATGAAGTAAGCCAAGGTACAAACAAACCTGTGGAAAGTCAGAGTTTGACGTGAGAAGAATATTCTCCGGCTTCAAATCACAATGCACGATATTCTGGTTGTGGAGATAGCGAAGAGCGACGAGTATCTGCAAAAGTTCTTAATTTTTCACAAATATTTCAAAAAGGAAATGAATAAATGTTACGTTATAAAAATAAATTAATAATAAATGAAATTACATTATAAAACAATAAAATGATTATATTAGAAGAGAGAAAGGAATTTGAGAGAAACGGAAACCACAAGGAACTACAAAACTACCAGGCTGGCTCAAAAATAAAGGGAACTACATACAAAGCAGAGAGAAACAAGTGTCAAGGCGTTAGAGTCACTCCTTTAAAATTCTAGTCGATAATCGTTAGTGAAATTAGTCGATGAGTAATTCTGAGCCTTTTCCCAGAGGAGCGAAAAATGCGCATTCAAAACAAAAGCCGAATTCGGTCAGGAATTCCTAGCATTGGGTCAATTTATTAGGTTTTAGCGAAATAAATGGCACTGAACCGCTGTAAATTTAAACAGTTAATATCTCGGCTTGTAGGCACGTTTATTAATCGAAATGATTCTACACATCTTTGCCAAAGTGACACAAGCTTTTTTATCCCAGTAGCATAAAAATCAGAAGTTCTGGAATTGAATCTTCGAAGGCACTTTCGGCATCCTGCTGGTATTTGAATATTTTCCCTACCAAGAAGTCGCCAAGATGCTTGAAGAAATGGTAGTCCGTTGGGGAGAGGTCGGGAGAAAACGGAGGATGTGGTAGAGTTTCAATGCTCAGCTCATTCAATTTCTGCAACGTCATTCGTGCTACATGGGGGCGAGCATTGTCGTGCAGAAGGAGAACTCGCCTTCGGTTTACCAAGGCCGGCCGGATATCCTTCAACGCCAAGAACCTTCGTTATCCCCCTGGTAGCTTTGTGTGGATCCTCCTCTACCACATCTCTCAGCTTGTCCTCGTCAACATCACTATGCCTCCCACGACCTTCATGTTCTTCCAAGCTATCATCTCCATTCCGGAACTTCTGATACCAACGATACGCCGTCCGAATTGTGGAACATCCTTGACCGAATGCGGCGTTGATCTTCTCGTCCGCCTCCTTAGCTGTAGTGCCCAGCTTGAATTCATACAAGTAAGTGCCTCGGATTACCCTTTTGTCCATCTGCAAAAAAGTCAATAAAACTCTGAAGTTTTTCCACTTTTACATAGAAAATTTGGTACTCGCCGGTAGAGCAAAGTTTGCGCTTCTAAATGATATGCCACCTGTTACGGTTTGTTCTTGATCAAACGCGTAAAGACGCGCCAAATATGGCGCGAGCCAGTGCCATTTAATTCGTTACAACCTAATAGAAATCGGTGCAACATTTTGTGATAATAAGTATGTATATATTAAAACAGTAATGTGTTGAATAATAAAATTAAATTAAATATAGTAAATTAAATTAAGTAATAAAAACGGTATGAAAGAGAGAAAGAGCCGCTAAAAAGAGTTGGGAACTTCAAGGAATTAGAAAACTTTTAGACTAGTTCGAGAAGAATGTGAACTACGGGTCACAGAAACAAGGAAGAACAAAAGCTCTAGAATCATTCTTCTAACAAAATGAGCAGTGAAAAAATATGACAAATTTAAGCGGCGCATAAATCTGAGCCATTCACTGGAGGAGCAAGAACGCTTAAGCACTCGAAAAATAACGTCGCACTCGGTCGGACAATCTCTAGCATTAAGTCATTTGAGCAATGGGTGTATAGTGATAAAGGATAAAGGATGGCGTTACTCAATCCCTTCTCTACGGAATGTCGTGAAGGCGATTTGAATACGCTCTCGGCCATACTTTCTTTCTGACTTTCAAACCTTTATCTCTCCCAGACAAGTCTGCTCACCGACCTCAGAGGGATGGGAGGGTTTGTTGGCCAGGGCGAGAAATCCGAACCAGGAACCTGGTATCTAAACCTCCTCCAACTGCACTACTCGAGCCCCATTGGAGGTAACATGTCGCATAAGTTAAATATACTTGAATATCATGAATAAATAACAGTAGACTTAGTTTATTGTTGAGGTTATATATGTTAAAACGGTCAACTTATATGAATTTCTATGAATTGTACCAATACAACAAACAGTAAAAATATTAAGCAATAAAATCAAATTGAAATAATGATTTAAATAATAAATGGTTTTAATACAAAATTTTCAAAAATATATAAAAATATAAAATATAAAAAAGAGAAAGAGCCACTACTAAAAAGATGGAAACTGCAAGGAACTCGAAGACTACTAGACACCGCAAAAATAATCCCCTATTCGGTAACGGAATCTACGGCAATGAGTCATTTTGGCATCAGGTCTTTTGTGACCGACACGCCAAATAATACTATCGACTGTAAAATCACCTGCGCAACGAGGAACTGTGTGATTCGCTCGCTGAGCCGTCCTTTCTCGCTCGATAGTATCATCTCCAGCATGTCGCCCTGAAAGCAAGTAATCAGCTGAAATCAAACCTCCTTTTGCGAAATTTTATCAGCGCAGGATCTTCCACGTGGGTTCATCCTATTCATGAACCCTTGAATTTTTTGAAAGAAAACACACTACCTTTAACTTCTCCATAACGACGAAAATCCTATCCGGCGTTTCCAACATCTGCTGGAAGTCGACGACGCCGGGATGATGCACTTTCTGAGACAATCAAAATGAACTCCTTAAACTGTGCTCGTTGGTAAGAAGCAAGACACAGAAGACCTCCACGAGCACACGAACTCACCTGCAATATGTTGACCTCGGTTCGGAGCAGATCCTCTTTGTTGGGCGGAAACTTCAGCTTGTCAATCAGCTTAACAGCGACGTGCTTACCCGATTTTCGGTGGATTCCTCCGTACACTGTGCCGAACTGACCAGAGCCAAGAATCTGAAACAAGGTTAAATATATGTACATCATGTTTGGAACTGGATACTCTTGAAATTCAAGCGAATGAATTCAAAACCGATATCCTTCCTGAGGCTAGAAGTTCCTGAGGACTCATTGACTCAAGAACTTCAACGTGAATTTTTGTGCACATGTCGCGAATGTGCGCAGCATTGGGTGATGGGAGTGTGCCAAATATCAGAACCAGTTAGAGGACTGACCGAATACACCCCAGTCAACCAGGGCACCAGCCTACATACCCTCTCTGAATGGCACGCCCATACAATGGGGCTTGATTGGCTCGTACTAAAGCCAATTTCCGTATCTATTTAACTTTACCTTCCTTGACATTCTCTGTAAATTTATAACTTGAGCCCGTAAGAACGTTGAATAGTGTATGAACTTTCATAAAAATTTCCATTTTTATAGCTTTAGAAACGGGTTAACCTCGGTTCAAGGTGCATAAAACTAGCAATCTTCCCATCTCATACGAATACGTCGCGCCGTGAACACATGTATAGGATGTTGGGACGTTCATTTAATTGATAGCCAACATTTTGTCTCTGCGTAGTCACGCTTTAATCAGTGATATAAAAAAAAGAAAATGCGGACAACATTCACATCGCAATTGCACAGCCTCAATTAAGAAGCACTCACGCTATGAACAATATAAACAAGGTGAGATAGGATAAGGATAAAGGACGGCGTTACTCAATCACGATAAGGATAAAGGACGGCGTTACTCAATCCCTTCTGGGATGCGCCAGCGCATTCTACTTCTACGGGATGTCGTGGAGGCGACATGAATGCGTATTTGGCATTCCAATGACTTGCGGTGGCCAACTGATGAACAAGTCAGCGCTTTATCCTTCCCAGACAAGTCTGGTACCAATTCACCGACCCCGGAGGGATGGAAGGCTTGGTTGGCCTGGGCGGGGAATCCGAACCAGGAACCTGGTATCGGGTGCACGCGACAGTCGCGCCTCCTCCGACTGCGCTACACGCGCCCTAAACAAGGTGAGATGCTGCTGAACAAATGCTGCCTATCGCGATCACTTATGATACACATTAAGATTACATTACATTCTAGTGCGAGATTCGAAAAGTGCTGTTCTTCTAAACTTTGTAAAAAGCTTAAATAGTATCTCGCTAGCATAAAAATAATAACTTCATGAGAATACAAACACTGTTTTCTCCATTTTGAAGAAGATGAATTATAAATTTTCAGAGAAAGAAAGAATAATCTTTTGAAGTGAAAACCTAATCAACCAGCTTTATTTTAAAGACAACCGTTTATATTTTAAGGCTGTTCAGCCTAGTTTAAAAAATGTCCATGTTGATATGGAGAATACAGGGTTAGACGTGAAAATGGTATACAATGCTAGAAAATGTGACATAGCGAGAGAGGATTTTCTTCCCTCTACTGACTACTGTTCGCACGGTAGCGCAGGCGGAGAAGGTGCCGGCTGTCGCACGTACCCGATACCAGGTTCTTGGTTTGGGTTTCCCGCACAGGCCAACCAAGCGTTTCATCACTGGCTGGCCGATTACGCCTTCATACGCATTATGGTCCACAATGTGGCGTAGACGTAGAATGCGTGGCGTACTCCATATGAGACTTATTAACGTCGTCATTTATCTATTAGTGACCTAATGGTGTAGCAAATGGAGGAGGTATGCATGCAGTCCAATTACAGTCCGCAAAGGGTACAAAGAAATGTTATTGGCCTTTGGCCAAATTTCCTCTTCAGATGGAACGTCCAACCATAGCTTTCCATGATTTCGAAACTTTGTCATGCACCATTAGGAATAAGATTGGCGTGAAAAAAAAAACTCCAACCAACTCTGCCAAGCAGGTGCCGGATTCATCAACGACTTACAGAGATTTAACGGAGAAATTGCTGCCGAAATTCTTTTTAAAAAACGCGAATTAACGCGGTTTGTCAATAGGCGGTATGGTGAAATGTTGGCGTTATCAGGAATTTCGGCTGTAATTTCTCCGTTAAATCTCTGTAAGTCGTTGATGAATCTGATGCCAGGGTGCCAAAAACGATCGGGAAGCGCAATAGGACACGGAAAAATGCACCACCATCTTCTTGCTCAAATCCTTGGATGGAACCGTACTTCATTAACTGATTCGTGAAAGGAGCGCTTATAAATTTTTCCTTCCATCCAGCCTGGAGAAGCTGTGCAGATTTCTGATGCGCATAGAGATCTCACAGAAAAGAAGGGCAAAACAGCAACGAAAAAGTAATAGAACAAACTAAAAGACTAAACAAACTAAGGTTATCACATAATCATCGTTTAGCATTTGTATTGTAGCTCCTTTATTACGTTGATTACTCCCCATTTTCTTAGAATATTTGCTCTTCAATGGTAGATTGACTAGCGCTGATTATTTCCCTTGTCAGCGCACCTTAGCGTGCATAAAAAACAATGTATGTAAATGTAGACCATAAACCAATACCTCTTCAGCAAATATTTGATACAACTGTGAGAACTCCTGCTCGCTTTGAATCGCTGCACCCAAATGTCCTCCTTTCTCACCTGAAGCACAGTATGAGCTTTTTGAAGGGAAAAGTTGGCTATTTTAAGAATGAGGCTAGATAAAGACGTCACTCCGATTGAACGAGATAACGCTTCACCATCGACTGCCAGCTCCACCTACAGACCTTCATTCGGCACCTTCAGCTTGGCCATATCGCTAGCTCGCTTCTGAGCTCCTATCGAGGACTGCGGTGTGACAGGCATCAATGCCGCCTGTATCGCAGCCGACCATGACTGTGCCGAGTCGAGCGAGTTGTCCTCAGAAGGCGAGCCGGCTGAAGCGATGTGGATTAGGTGCTATAGGAAGAATACGTGACTGAAATCTGCTCTATTGGACACTCTGTTACTGTGCGAATAACAGCCCCCTGCCAAAATCACGCTAAAAGTAATTCAGTTTCACTAAAATGGCATCTAAACTATATTAAATTCTCCTGAAATTGAGCCTGAGACCGCATATGGAAAACGGTATATCTCATTTAAGACCAATAAAATAAAATAAAATAAAATAAAGTTTAGTATATAGGAAAGCTTTCCTTTAATTCAAGTTTTTCTGTCTTATTTTTATCTTCAATATCCATATCTGTTTATATCGGACATAAGTAAATAAATAAATATGAAAAGGATTGGTCTCCAATACAATAGAAACCGTGAGTACTGCCTCTTCAGTACGCAGTTGATTCTGCGCCTTTTTCATATGCTACGTTTGTCTCGTATGGACAGACTACTATTAGGTCGTTGCATATGAAATCACCGATTTCGACTGAAAACTTTGACAGGTCAATTAATACACTTTTCCCAACGCAGCAATAGTCTAGCCATTCTATCTTTGTAAAGATCAGAAGTACGGTAGTTTATAAAACATAAGAAGTTATTTTCGACTTCATCTTGTTGCCAAACTTTTCGTCCTTCACATGACGATCTAATTGCTTGAAAAAATGATAATCGGTAGGGGAGAGATCTGCGCTTTCAAAAACTATATAAGGCCTGAAACGGCTCAAAATCGGCCATTTCATATGCAACGAAATAGTAGTTCTATAATTGCTCTATCCAGCTTCAGACCACGGCCATGCAGGGTGGAAAGCTCTCCCCCACCCAGCGCACTCTCCAGACATGACTCCTTCCGACTACCATTCACCTAGAGCGCTGAGGCAGCATCTCCGTCTCTCAGTATTTTCTCCACAGCCTCTGGAATTCTGGCACGAGGAGAGTAGAAAGGCTGCCAGTAAGACAGGGAAGAGTCCTAGATTTGAATGGCGATAGGATAATGGCTGAGTTCGTTGCTTGATGCAATTGTGTTTGTTGTGCTACTTGTTGTGCAGGTGCTACAAGGCTATTCAATCAAGCTAATGGAAATAAAGGTTTTGCAGTTTCGTTTTGGGTTAGAGCGGTTGGTATATTGAGGTTTTCTTATAAGTCGTCAGACGAAAGTTTAGTTGCGATCAAAACTCTTGCACCAGAGTGAACTCGAATCCGCACCTTCTGCTTTCCGGGCAGGATGCCAGCCCAACACACCATCATCAAGCAAAACAGATCTCAAAAACTCTTTAAAAAAGTGCCACAAAAGCAGAAGCAAAAATGTACTAATTTCACCTCAAATTGGATAGCTTTATAACCAAAATGTATACTATTCTGAGCAAGCTTAACGCTTTTGAAATTAAACTGAACATGATCCAAATCAAAACGAGCGCCTGCTACCAGGTTAAACGAAAGATTCTCCAAGAAGGCTGAACTAATTTGTTGTTCAATGAAAATTCAGTAAGAATTTCTTTGAGATTTTTAAATTCACGTGCACCAAATGTGAAGACGCCGTTTAATATTTTATATAATTACTATTTTTCAGCTAAAAACAATGATTTAAATGTTGTTACAGAATGTTTTGTTACGATCAAATTTCTTGCGCCAGACGGGACTCGAACCCGCATCTTCTGCTCTCCGGGCAGCGATGTTCGCCTTACACCACCGGCGCTGTTTGACCGCACGTAACATCCGAGATATCCTCGAGGTCTGTCAGCACCCACCCGTGATACGGGATGGGCCGGCCGCTGATATCAGCATGGAACCGGTTAAGCTGAAGACCTTACTGGTTACCAATGATTTAAATTTTAATTCAAAGCGTAAAAATCAGAAAGTGATCTTAGTGCTAAAATTCTAAATTACGAAATGAACTCGTCTAGAACGTCACAATTTTTTCGCTTCATACTAAACATTCTGTTTGCGTGAGGTAATACACTTTTAAACGGTATTACAAAAAGAAATGTAAAAAACGCATATCTTTACTTCATATTTCGACTTTACCGCTTCAAGTAAGCAGCAACTACACTATACCATAAAGTCAATTAAAAATTGCAAAGAGCTTGACAAGTGCATGGCGCGATCTCACCTAAACACTAAGAAAATTAGTCTTCCCACATTTAAGATGTGTTCTAAACCATTATTTTTTATTTAAAAAAATTCTGTAAAAGTTCAAATAGCGCGTGCACTTGCTGGGCAGGTGAGCATAAAAAATTTCAAGCAAAACCATATTACATTTTCCTCATGCAAAAAATAATTTTAACTATGTTTCGTTGCGATCAAAGCTTCTAGCGCCAGGCCGGATTCGAACCCGCACCTCCCTCTAACCGGGCGGAAATGCTCTACGCCATTACACCACTCGGGATACGGGGATACGGGTGAGCGCTGATCGATCCCACGAGGTGTGGATGTTGCGTTCGATCAAACGGCGCCGGTGGTGTAATGGCGTAGAGCATTCCGGCTCGGTTAGAGGGAGGTGCAGGTTCTAGTCCCGCCTGGCGCTAGAAGTTTTGATCGCAACAAAACATCGTTATGACAGCTCACAACCTCGATACCAGCCACTTGAGACTTAAAGAAAGTGATTTGAATAATTTTAACCTTTTCGGAGCGTCTACAGATTAATCGATCGCTTTGATTTGGAAGATGTTCAACTTGATTTCAGCGGAATCAAACTTCCTTTGAATAGTATCCAATTTGATTCGAAGTATCCAAATCGATTTGAAGTATCAAACAAAGATCAACTTTCATAACGACGTTTAATTGCGATCGAAACCCTGCCGTTAGGCGGAACTCGATCTCTCACTGCCTATAAAATAAGCATGGTTTGGAGCATTCCTATCGGGTTAGCAGGTGGTGATGGTTTGTGTACTGCAGGGCACTAGAGCTTTTATAGCAGCAAAACATCTTTATGAGAGCATACAGTCTCAGTACCAGCCACTCAAGGCTTTAAGCAAATGAAGTGAAACATCAGCACATTATGAAAGGGTGCAAAAAACAGAAGCAAAAATGCATTCCAGTAGTGACTACCTCACAACAGATTTTAAAAAATGAAAAAATCCAACATAATGTCCTTAATGTGCGAACTCAATCAAATTTTTGCCTATCTTTACCTTTAAAAAATGAATTCGATGACAAATAAGTTCAGTTTTTGGTGAGTCCGCGAAACGTTCTGCTTGCCAAAGAACCGACGCCAATAAATCACCTCGACTCGTCGAAGGTGTGTCGGCGGCGGCGACGGCGGCGAATGTCTGATTCAGCAGCACGCTGGTCACCACCTGTTTCTGCCTTGAGAAGTGCACCAGCGGAAAATCGTAGGCGCACAGGTAGCCGGATTCGAGCAGCATCATACTGTGAATGCAATGAATAGACGCGACGCGAATAGATGAGCAAGCGAGAGCGGGGCGGCGGTTAGCGTCTGCGACGACGATGGATCGGCATGTGGAACACCTACGCAACAATAGAAACCTGTCATCACGGATTCGTAGCCGAACAGGCACTGGAAGCGCTTGGAATGTGAAGAACTCGAAAGGAGCAGGCGAATCGGGCTAAACATTGGCAAGGCTTCAATTCTAGCCGACAGCAGAAAGCACTACCAGCGTCAGTAGCTCATAGGTATCTGTTATACTTCGGCGACACGTCGCCACCGCTGTCGGAGACAGGGCTGTTCGGGTGCTACGCAGTGCGCATGGACTTCTGTGCACCTACCCCAATGATTCTCGCCAAGACTCATATGGTCTTATAGGGCATCTAATAAGGACCACAGGGCCGAAGTTCGTTTTTGACGGGGCCATTTGGTGGCCCAAATTGCAAAAATTTGCCGCCTAGCAACTCATGGACGGACGATTGGGGGTACATATCCCACCCCGTGAAACTATGTAGTGCTGGTTTCTTCCGAGCTCACTTTAAACCGAATTGCGTAAGCTTTTCAATTGTAACCCAAATGTGGGCCAGAATTTCCTTAGCTCATGGGTTAGGTCGGTGGTCTAGATTTCTTTCGAGTTTACTGAATCGAAACGGGTTTACTAGCCGGCAATTTGTTCATTATCGAAACACCCAGTGTCCAACCCAAAAACTAACCCCAACCTTCTGCTCCTTGTTAGATGCCTTACAGGATCATAGAAAACTAATTGAGAATCGTTGGAGTCATTTCACAGACATCCCTTCTGAGACTGATAAGAGCTTTAAGAAACGGAAAGACTTGAATGATAAACGGAAGATCAGAGAGCATATGACGATGAATGTCTCTATCTCTCGTCGCAACAGGGTCACCGCGTAGTTCACCTTTAATTACCCCCGTCAAGCGGTTGTAATCACGCCAGGTATACGATTTCGCAGTCGTATACTCCGGGCGCTTCTCTGCACAAAAGGGCGTAGGACTTGGAGGCCGCGAACTATTGTAGCAATCTGGGCCACAATTGTAGGGGCAGCACGAGCTAGTAAAAACTTTCACGTGGATGTCGTCAATGTGGCCTACATAAGAAGGCGGATTTGGACAACAGTCGGCTTTGATCCTTTTTGGAATGCGCCATGCACCCTACCTAGGCGGCAAACATGACTTGAGGTGAAGGGCTCATGGCCTTATCTTCCCCTGACTCCGATGAGTGAAAAGAATAAGGATAAAGGATGGCGTTGAAAAATCCCTTCTGGGATGCGTCACGAGTTCTACTTCTATCGTGGAGACAGTTTTTAAATGCGTATTTAGCCCACCCAATTTGCGGCGGTCAGCCGATGGACAAGTCGATGTTTTGTCTTTTCCAGATAGGACAGGAACCGAATCAAGCCTCTGAGGGATGGAAGGGTTGGTTGCGCTATGCGAGAAATCCGAATCAGAAACCTCGAATCGGGTACGCGCGACAGCCGGCGCCTCCTCCGACTGTGCTCCACGAGCTCACCAATGCATGGTACCATTGCACAATCTTCTACAATTCGGAGGATGAGAACGATGAAAGTCTTACTTGGAATGGACCCGAGCCAAGCCCGAAAGGGCACAGGATCCGGCGTCTTCTGATGACTGCGTCACGCGAGCTCCGTGAACAAACAGGGCATAAAGAAAGAGAAAGGAAAAGGGACAGCGTTGCGCTCAATTCGTTCTGGGATGCGCTACGCTTTCTACCTTTGCGGGGTCACCTAAAGGAAGTTTGAACCCGCATTTGGTCTCCACAAACCTGCGGTGGCCAGAAGATGTACAAGGCTGTGTTCTATCCTTCCCTGAGCCAACCCTGGAGAAAAGAAGGGCTTGGTTGTTCTAAGCGGGAAACCCGAACTGAGAACCGGGAAAAGGGGGCGATAGCCGACGCCTCCATCGGTTGCGCTACAACGCGTCCAGGAGTGAAAACTAGGAGCAGTCGCCCTTCTAACTTCGGTCTTCTCCTTTTTCTACGCAAAAAGTCTTCGCTCCTCCCCCTTGCGTCGTTTCGAATCAAAGATGACAAATAGGTCCTATTTCGGTGATCGCATCTAAAGAAAGGCCAGAGAAGAGTGTAGCCGACGTAAGCTGATGACAAAAGGAATCAAGGTCGTCGTATCACGTCTACGACATCAATCAACTCATGGTAAGTATTAATAAAGCAGGGCAAGAAGTCTGGTTGGACATCTGTGTGCCGCCACGGAAATATGTAGAAGGAAAAAGCAGATGAATTTTTACTCCCAAATTTGAGCACAACCGCATCCTAAGGTAGATCAATACAAAAAAGTTTCAAAAAAGGAAATTTAGTAGGAATTGAAGACAGCACAGATTCAATAACCGTACGAGTGAAATCGATTTAGGCTGGAGGCTTTGGTTGGAGATCCGACAGTATGAATACGAAGAGAATGGAAGCGACTCAAATTTGTCTTGTGAACCCACCGAATGTGAATAATTAAGGCTCACTTTGGCAAGCTTCATTCAGCAAAACGTCAAAGGTCATCGTAAAAGCGAAAAAAGCGAACACTATGCAAACAGGAATCAAGCACTGCGCTGCCTTGCCTATTAGGCCGTTTCACAAATAATGTCGAGCTCAACAACCGCCTGGAGTTCCTCAACCGGAACCTATACATACATGTCGTACATGTCTAGCAGTGAATTCTGGTCAACTTTTTGAATGACACTTGTCTCTAGGCTTCTAGAAATAATGATGTTCTAAAAGGTATGTTCTCATTTGGAACGCAGATTAACCCTCTCATCATCGATAGGAGTTTCAGTAAGCAATTGTAGAAGATGTATTCACTTCTAAAATGCTGTGTAGAATATGCCCGAAGTTTTCTTTATTTATCTGATTATTTTAGTCAACAAATACAACATAAACGAAGTTAGAAAGTTAAATGTGTAGTTTTTCCATTGGCTATGCTATAGCTCTCTAAAGCGTTAGTTGCTGGAATTGGAGTTGAACTTCTAAACAGAAACCGTTTAGCTACTGTAAATGAACACTCAGTAGAGCTACACCAGCGAGAATGAGGACACTCACTCAATCCCTTCGACATCGACGGAAAAATTTAAAGCGAACTATCTTTAAATGATGACAAAACGATTTTGATCACAAAACGTCCTCTCTTCGCATTTTCCTAACCAAGGGCGGGCTAACCTATTAGTGTTTGTTTCGTCTTTCTAGGAGAGACCCTAGTCAGTCACATTCACGACGTCTAGTCGAGGATCTTCATGTCTAACGCCCAAAGCTGTTAGTTGAACTTGTTGCCACTGTAGATCTTCTGTGGTTTCAGAATGTCTTGTGCTTCACAAGGTTATAGGGTGTTTTCGAAGGCAACTACTATTGGGACGCATGGCAGCGTAATCGGATGAGGTGACGGTTGTCGCAAGCGCCTTGTATCTACGTTCTTGGGTTGAGTCTCGCACAGGAAATCAAATGTACCAACACACAGGGGGTCGGTGAGTTAGCATCAAACTTGCATGGAAAAAAGAAAACATTGAATTCTTCATCGGCTACCCATTGCAAGTCACTGGGTACGCATCTGAGCCATATTGTAGAAATTGCCTCAACGATAAACCATAGAAACAGAATGCAGGGCATGTACCAGACAGAGTTGGTTAACACCACCCATTATCCTTCATCCTTTCTACTATCATCGCCTACAAGTTTCCAGACGTACGATTCGGTGCGATGTGTTCCTTAAAGAGTGCTAGTCCTAGAAAGAAAAAAGGATGAAGGAAGGAGCTACTCAATCTCTTTTGGGGTGCGCCATGCATTCTATTTCCATAGGACGTCGTGAAAGCCATCTCAATGCGCATTTGGCCGTACAATGACTTGAGGTGACCAGCTGATAAACAAGTCAGCGCTCTATCCTTCCCAGACAAGTCTGGTAACAATTCAACGACGACGAGGGTTGAAGGACTTGGTTGGCCCGGGCCGGAAATCCGAACCAGAAACTTGGTATCGGGTGCACGCCACAGTCGGCACCTCTTCCGACTGAGCTACACGCGCCAGGAGCTCCTATACCATAGTAAAATGACTCCTTTCCGAAGAATATTCACGACTCATTAGAGATCACAATATCGGATAAAGGAGGACGTAATACAGACTTTTCTGGGTAGGATAAAACACTAACCTGTCCACCCCTATCCCGTTGTCTGACCACTGCAAGTCATTGTGCAGGCCAAGTACGCATTCTAACTGCCGACATCCCGTAGAAGTAGAGTACGTGGCGCATCCCAAGTGTGGGCTGAGCATCATTTTCCCCTTTAATCTATTTAGCGGTCCCCTCGAAATGATGGATGCCCTAAAGGTCATCGGTCGAGAAGAACAAATCATACAAACGACTTAGCGGTTTTTATCAACATTTTTTGTACTTTTGGGCGCGTGTAGCGCAGTCGGAAGAGGTGCGACTGCCGCGTGCACCCGATACCAGGTTCATTGTTCGGATTTTCTGCCCAGGTCAACCAAACCTTCTATTCCCGCGTGATCGATGAATTCGCACCAGATTCCTCGGAGAAGGATAGGGTACTGAACTGTTCATCGACCGGTCACCATAGGACATTGTAAATGCCAAACACACACACTGGTCCTCCACAACATCCTGTAGAAGTGGAACGCGTGGCGGATCCCGATGGGGTTGAACAACGTCGTGTCGTTTATATGTAATAACTTGTGAACAGGATAAAGGATAAAGACGGCGTTACTCAATTCCTTTTGGGATGTGCCACGCATTCTATTTCTACGGGATGGAGGCGATATGAATGCGTATTTGGCCATACAATGACTTGCGGTGGTCAGACGATGAACAAGTCAGCGCTCTATCCTTCCCAGTCAAGTCTGGTACCAATTCACCGACCTTGGAGGGATGGAAAGCTTGGTTGGCCTAAGCGAAAACGCGTGCACGCGACAGTCGGCGCCTCTTCCGACTGCCCTACTCGCGCCCATTAGCGCAGTCGGAGGCGTAGGAGTATAAGTAGGCAAGAAGGTGCAAGCCTAGAACGTGGAGTGCATCCCGTATTTTTCCAACAACTAATAACTCTAGCCTATACTTCTACAATTATAGCCTTTCATGGTTCCGTACGTAACGTTGTTATTTTGAAATTCTTCTATCGCTCACAGCACTTAATTAACGATAACAAGAATGGACCACTCAAGCCAAATTGTGGCCAATTTTAACCACTTACCAGTAGATCAACGTATATGTGGGTTTTTGTCCACATATACCTTAATCTGAGTGGTTAAAATTGACCACTATTTTTGCGCCAGCATAACAGTCTGGTGTCACAGTAATGAGATGAGAGTGGTGGAAAACGGTTCAGAATGGTGAATAAAGCGCCTCCGGGTGAGAAGGTGTGGTTGGATCGACCGGCGCACCGCAGCTCTGCAACAATGAGATAGATCTCTCCGCAGCTGCTATAGCTGCTAGCTAAGCAGCTCGTCGGTCGACCTGCTTATCGGCGCGATGCGGCGCCGATCGACGACGAATCGAAAACCGCAAAACGACCGACGTCGCAGTGACGACGAGTGCAACTGGATCGACTCGTCGTCGATTTCTGCTGTGTCACACAGTCTCCATGCAAAGGCTAGGGCTGACTAGGTCTTCAGGCTCTATTCAGTTTCGTGACGACCAGTTTGGGTAGAAGTGAAGGGCGACGCCGTTCGGGAGAATGGTCTTAACCTCGATATGCTCGGAAAGTGCTCTGAGGACGACAGCGTTGGCTTAATATTTACCATGTTCACGTCAAAGTGGACATCTTTCACGTCAAATTGAACACACTTCTAAAGAAACATGATCCTTCTGAAATCAAAGTCAACCTCTTCCCAATCGAAAGGAGCTTCTTACAATTTAAAATAAAGACGCTCCAACATTTTTAGAATAATTTTTGCTTAAGGAAAAATTGGTATAACTTTCTTTGATTTTTTAGCTCACCTGCATGCATGAGTCTAATAATTTCATAACAAAATTTTCTTTTGAAAAGAGTAGTTAATTAAATTTTATTTAAAGCGCAACAAAGCAGCATTTATTTAGTTCATTAAAAGATGAGATCGCAACATGCACTTGGTTAGCTCGTGACATTAATTAATTACAATTAGCTTACATAAAACATCGAAGTTAGGAAATGCGTGTTCCTTACATTTGTTTTTGTTTTTTATCTTTATTCATATATTTTTATCACTCACAGGTGTGAAACTCTATACAAGAAGAAATTTTGCTATCAATCGAATAAAAATCGTGACGTCTTGAAAGAAGCGCGGTGCAATCTCTTATTTTGGCATTAAAAGTGGACGCCTTCCTGCTCTTTAAAACAGGCTTTGAATTATTATTCCTAAATTTAATTCCTAAAAAATGAGAATTTTATAAAACTTCAAACAATGTGCCTACTTGTAGGGAAGGTGAATCAAAAAATTTTAAAAAATGTCACATTAAACTTTCGTTGGACAAAAAATTGTTCCAACCTCTTTGGAGAGTCTCTAGTTTTATGTGGAAGAAGCGCGTTTTAATCAGAAAGATGTTCAGTTTCATTTCAGAGGCGTTAGGCTTGTTTAGAAGAGTGTCCAGTGACAGATGGACAGAAAAATGATCAAGTTTATTGGAGAAGTGTATAACCTGACGTGAAAAAGGTACATACCATTTTCACGTTAAATTGAACACTTATGAAATCCAATTGAGCACTTTCCAAATGAAAGCCAGCGTTTTCCAGTTCAAACTGAAGACTATCCTAATAGGTAAAAACTGGCTAAAAATATAGTTTGATTCTCTTTTAAATCTTTCAATTAACCTTCTCCAATAGGTGTACACACTGTAGAAATTCTATAAAAATTTCTCATGGCTCTAAAGATGGTAAAGCTTCTAAAATTTCAGATGGAATAAAGTCGTTAAAAATCTTGTTGAACACTTATCAAGAATATATCGTAGGTGAATGAGGTCACGCCAATATTTACGGAAACTCGAACCTGGGTATAACATTTTTCTTCTTAAAAAAATAATCGAAATCTTTAACTACAAAATAAACAAGAAGTTGAACTTTTCAATCTCAAACTATGTGTTCACTTATAAGGGAAGGTGAATATTAAAATTTCAAAAAAATCATTCTAATTTTTCTTGGACAAAAAAATAATCTAACCGTCTCGATGGGCCTCTAGTTTAATTTGGAAGACGCTCAGACGTCAATCGATTTGGAAACTGTTCAACTGCTTTCGAAGACGTCAAGCAATGCTTAAAAGAGTGTCCAATTTGATTTGAAAGGTTTCCGATGAAAATGTCTAATTTGACGTGGAAATGGTATACATTGCATACGGACTTCGGACTTTGCTCATCTCGGCCGAACATCTGATTGGGAAAGGCGAAGGTATTGCACAAGGAATGCGAACCCGATCACGAAGAAGGACAAACGCTGGAGAAGAACAGCAACAACAGCAGGAAAGGGGGTCGAAAGAACTTGTGCAAATACACAGCGGACGACCCTTGGATCTACTAAACGTGACTGGACCTTACTGTGACTGAACAACAATCCTCCGTAACCGACGGCTTTTCAATGGTGATGCTCGAAATCGTCAAATATTTACCAACGGCATTTCGCGACTAAAGCGCTCTTCAAGTTCTCAGGCCCTTAGGGTAACCAGTAATCAAACTGGACAGTTTGAAACCACAGCGGACATTTTTTGCGCAAATTTGGCCTTCAAATGTCAAGTGTGACCTAAAAAGTATCTCGAATGCTTTTAAATGTGTCCAATTCGACATGAAGAAAGTATATTTCGAGCTCAACCATAGCGAATACGAATATACAAACGTGAAGCTCTGATAGGGAACGAAAGGAATATGGTCTGCATGAAAAGGGCCCGTCCATTTTTTGGAGACGAATATGTTGAACAACATTTCAGAAATAGGAATTATAGTAATAATCCATAATGTCGCCTAAACGCCCGCTCTAGGTGTCGCGTCTATTCGAAGTAGCCTGATCGGTATTTTACGCCAACCAGGCCGTATTAACGACTTCTACCAGCTGAAAAAACTGGCGAAGAATTTAGCCTTAATATTTACCCTGGTTATGAGACAACTACCCTACCAGTGCTCCTACATATGGCAGTTGCCGTTGGCGATTCTGGTGCAGAAAAACTAAATTGCTTACTCTACCGACTTTCGTCGTGGTACATTCAGAGGAGACGCCTGTTGTCGTGAGCACCCTGATTCAAGGTTCTTGCCTCGGGTCCTTCCTGATGTTACCAAGCTTTCCGTCCCTCCAGGGTCGGAGAATTGGTATCAGATTTCTCTGGGAAGGTATAGCGCTGACTTCGCTATTGCTGGTCATTGTTGATTGCGTCGAATTTTATCCTTTACTTTCCATTTTCGGTCCTTTTACAGAAGGATAAGGTTGTGTATCAGACGGCAGAAGCAGAAAAAGCTGATTGCAGAAAATTTTAGAACAATGTTAGCTAACATGGATTTCCATGTAATAAATAAATAAAAAAAAATATATATATATATATATAACAATCGAGTCATCGATGGACATGAACCATCGAGTTTACTGACTTCATGGTCACATCAATTAAATCGTGTCGACTGCAGATGTGATGTTTGCTCTGAGAACGTTATCATTCCAAAGACCATCGGCTATTCATCACGTGAGCGTCGACTTGGATAGCTGCAGAACTGCAACTCGTGAACTATCCTTACTTTCAGCCTAGTATTTGTAAAGTAAAATAAGCAAAGGTGAGGACGGAATGAGTGAAGAATGTTCTACGAATCTTTCACTGTGGAAGCGAGGCGAATTCTTTACGGGAACAAAGGAATTCAGTGAGACCGGAACCGCTCGCCGACAGGGAGAGACACAAATCAGTTGCGTTGATAACGGTGGCCATATTAGCTGCTGCAGAACCAGCAGCGGCGAAATGTAGCCGACATCGATTCATCAACCTTCACCACAACCGTCACCGATTAGCCTTCAGACCTTCACAAGAAATGGGTGACGGAACAAGTGATGAGCTAATTTATGGGACAGGGAAGTAGCGAGACAAGCGAAGCACCAGAGTTCAGAGTTCTAACTTCAATAAAAGATGAAGGGAGGCGTTCATCTATCACCTCGTACAACGTGCCGCGTTTTCTGCTTCTATGGAATGTCCTGGAGGCAATTTGAATGCGTATTTGATCTATAAAATGAGTTGAAGTATTAGGCCGATAGAGGGATCCTAATGCTTTATCTTTCCCAGACAAGTCAGGTACCAATTCGCCGACTCGGGAGGGACGAAAGACTTGGTTAGCTAAGGCGGGAAACCAAGGACCTTACAAGGAGACCCTCCAGAGTGGCCGTGAGCTTTTGCAACGCAATTTATACAGGGTTTAGGGCCCGTGTGGAAGTCCTAAACCATAGTTAATTTTTTCGGAATGCTCTTCTTTGTCGAGAAAAAAAGCGTGTGGACGCGTGAGTGTGAAGTTCATCACGCTCTGCCAATGTGGTCGGTTGGCATAGTGGTAGTGCTATAGAGTGCTATAGCTTCACAGATGCATGCTTGTGGGTTCGAATCCTCCATGTATCGGTTTTCTTGCATTTTGGGATTTATCGTAAGTGGGACCCTTTATTCTCATTACCAACACATTTAAACAAAAACATGCCACCAAATGTCGTTTACGCTCATCGATGCTCTTTGAAAGTAGAAAGGTGGGAATTTTTGACTTTCAGGTTAAGCAAGTAAAAAACTGATGTCAGTTTCGTGATCAGCACCCCAACACCTATAACTTTCCTAGAAACGAGTCCGATTTCATCTGGAAGACGCTCATTTTGATTCGAAGATGTGCTTGTTTTCAAAAGCGCCTAGCTTTCTCCGGATAGTGCTCAATTTAATTTGCAAATACAAAAATGTTGTACAAAATAAGGACAAAGGGCGGCGTTAACCTATCCCTTTTTGGGATGCGCCAGCGCACTCTACTTCTACGGGATGTCGTGGAGGCGATTTGAATGCGTGTTTGGCCATACAATGACTTGCAGTGGTCAGCCGATGAACAAGTCAGCTCTCTATCTTTCCCAGATAAGCCTGGTACCAATTCACCGGCCACGGAGGGATGTAAGGCTTGGTTGGCCTGGGCGGGAAATCCGAACCAGTGACCTGATATCGGGTGCAGGCGACAGGCGGCGCCTCTTCCGACTGCCCTCCAAGCGCCCAATTGTACAAAATAGGCGAATTAATTAGTCCTAGTCGAAGCGCGTTTACAAAACAAACTAATATTTTTAGAGCAAGACGTGGATAAGAAAGAAATATATTTTGTCTCGATCTAAGAACCATAGAGCTGCGGAGATCTTGTGCTAAGATAAAGATGGTTTGAAAAAGCATCGAGGATGACGGCTAATACAGCACTTGTGAGTGTGGTCGGGCGCGAGGAATTAAAAAATAATCTCAAGCTAACAAGGCTATAGTGTTCAAGCTAAGAAGGCTATAGTGTCTTCAATCCTTTCATTGACTCTTCTTTCTCGTCTAGAACAGAGAGTACCGAGGAAAGCAGAATAGCAGGAACTTGGAAAACTAGCAGAACAATGAGAATCGAGTAAATTTGATCACTAAGAACCTTATAAACTGACAGAATGAAGAGAGTTGAAGAAAGTAGACCAGTAAGAGCCTAGTGCACTAGCACTAGGAACAGAAAGAAGCTGTGGGCTAGGAAAGGGGCAAAGCGACTTATCAACGAAATGGAAGACATTCCGTTCCACTGAAACGGCACGAAGCGAAGACTTCCGTCAAACGTGCTGCTACACTGAGACAGTCGGTGAGTTTTCCAAAACGAACGGATAGATACCGGTTACGTGGAACGAGTCACACAACAGAGGGATCCACCGAACGACGACCGGCTCCTCGGCTAGTGCGGAGGAAGCTCAGCTGGTCACTCTGGACTGTAGTAAGCCGTTTTCAATAGCAGATTTGACCAGATGGACTCGTACAGAATCTTATAAACCATCAATACAGTCCGTCGCATGAAGAGTACAAAAGTGGCAACGGCGGAAACCGAAACTACGAAGATCTGTCTTCCGCGGTGCGCCCAAACACCTTGCAACATTCACCACGAAAGCGAAAGGTAGTCGTAGAAGGAAGGGCGTTCGACTGTGATGGCGAAGCGAGGCCGGATCGACGGTGGAGGGACACATTTGAAAGCGATCGTTACGAGAGAAATAGTAGAGAAGTTGAGGCAGGAAACTGATAGAAAGCTACGGGATAAATGATCAAACTCCCATAGGCTCCCCGAGTCTTATTCTCTGAAGGATTGACGAACAGAACTCCAGCGGGAATTCTCAAAAAGGAAGCAGAGCACCGGTTAAAAAAAGCTACGAACAAGAAAAAAGGAGATGAAGAAGAAGAAGAAGAAGATGATGATGATGATGGCAATTATGACTGCTTATAAAGACGAGAGTAAATCATCCGATAAGAAGAAAAGGATGAAATGGCGTCATAAAACAACAAATGCGACTCTATTCCGAAGAAACGTACCACTAACATATTCCGTTAATGCACCCATCTAGCTCCTCAAGGTCTTCCTAGCTGTTTACGAGATAGCGAGGGAAGGGACAAACTCAACAGGTGTTCATTGTCATTAACCTACGAGTTCAACGATAACGAAGAAGAAGACGAAGAAGAATAAATAAGAAGAAGAAAAGGCAGTAGTAGAGAAAGAGGAAGACGTAGAACAAGAACAAAAAGTGGAAGAAGAAGAAGATTCATTGACCGAAATGTGATAATACAAAAGGATAAAGAACGCCGTAGAAACCATTTTATGCTGCGCCACGCACTCTACTTCTACGGGATGCAGTGGAGGCAATACGAAAGCGTATTTATCCTATGCAGTGACCTGTGGTGGCCAGCTGATGAACAAGTTAGTGCTTTATCCCTTCTGACAAATCTGGCACCAATTCACCGATCTTGAAGGGATGGCAGGTTTAGTTGGACTTGGCGGGAAATCCGAACCATACATCTGGTATCGGCCGCACGCGACAACCGCACATCTTGACTGCGCTATATGCATCCAAAAATGTGATACAACATAAAACTTGGGCGGATCATTTTCGACATAATTGACTGTTCTGAAGAAGAAAACCGTACCATGAGGAATTCTTCATTCTCCTTTATTTATTCTACTTTTCTGGAGTCCCTAGTACTTTTCAGAGTGGAAAATTTGAAGAGGAGTATTATTTTTTTATTGACTACCACAGAAGTAATCACAAGAGCTCAAGAGACGGGGATTTTCACGGAATTGCGGCCGCGGATACAACTCATAGTTGGCGCTGAAGATGAGCAACGACGCTCGGGATGCGGCCGGTACGACGACGGGGTGGTATGGGTGCGCGCGTGGTGAAGAAAAAGAGCGAGAAGAGAACCAGATCTGGAAGTTTAATGCGAGTCCCATGCACCGAAACACTCTCCTTCAACTCGGCTAATCGGTGACGCCCGACGATCTCTGTCGGAAGTGGTGTTCGTGAACGACAAACCAAAGCGTGCGCCCAAACCTTCCACTGAAAAACCGACCCTGAAAAGCGAAATCGCAGCAAAATCCTGTTTGGCGCTTTTCGTAGTTGAAGGCGACGATCTGCACGTGTACAGCACCTTGCTGCTCCTCATCGGAATACTTCAAACGTTTCCAAACTTCAAAGTGTGGTATTTTCTCACCAAGAAAGGACTTCAATCTCTCATGGAACTTTGAGCGACAATCCAGTAACCTGGATGGAGCCGGGATGCTGATTCCAATATTGCAGGTTAAAATAGCAAAATGCGTCTCGTTAACGAGTTCTGGCCCGTTCTTTTTTCGTAATCAGCATCCATTGTAAATACCCAGGTCTGCATTCGGAGTTCCATGGAATGTTGAAACCCTTTCCTTCACCTGCGGTGCCTGTCAATGTAGTGTAGAAAGTCAGTCAGTGTAGTCTACGACTTTGCAGCATGAAGCCAGTAACATACTACTCTCACGTCGAAACGAACTTCGTTCAGATCGAATAAGACACCTTTTGGATCAAACTGAACACAGTCAATATCAAAATTGACACGTTAAAATAAAATCAGTAAAACTTCGATCAAAAAATCCGCATAAACTTCCTGAGAAAATTAATCAATAGCTGCCCAAGAGGGCCAGCGAAGTATACCATCTTCACGTCAAATTGGACACTCTTCAATGCTAGCTTTAGGAATTTTTAAATTAATACGAAGTCCTTCAAATCGAAAAGACCTTCAGGCAGGTGCAATACATACTCAGTGTGCTGGTTAGAATAATTTTTTGTTCGTGGAAAATGTGTTATAATTTTCTTTGAAACCGTCTAAAAAAACTTTATAACCTGCCCCAATAAGTGTAATAATTTTAAACAATTTTTATTTTTAGAGAAAAATATTCAGTTAACATTTGTCTTAAAACATATCAAAGAAGCATTCGTATAGCGCATTAAAAGATCAGACAGCGGCATTCAAAAACCTCGCCGCAACTTTTATATGAATGATAATGCAAATGCCACTAACCGTAAGAGCCATCAAGGTGAGGAACGATATGCATGTTCTTTACAGTTGTTTCAGTTGTTTTGTTAACAGGTTTCAAACTCCATGCAAACAGGAATTCTGCTATCAATCGAATAAAAATAGCGACGTTTTGGGCATTCCGCAACCTAATTGGCACTAAAAAGTGGCTGCCGTCCTGCACTTTAAAACACGCTTGTTTTCTTTAAAAGATGAAAATTCTATTAAATTTCAAACAATGTGATCACACATTGGACACATAAATTAAAACTTCATAGAAAGTTATACTAACATTTTCCTTAAGCAAAAAGTTATTCTAACCCTTATAGAGCATCCTAGTTTAATGTAGAAGAAGCTCAATTTGATTTGGAAGAGTTCGCTTTGATTTCAAAAGTTTTAGGTAGCATCAAAGGGTGTCCAATTCGACGTGAAACTGCTACAAATAAGTTACTCAGATATTTGTATGAGCTATATATTAGGTTGTCCCATAAGTGTTCGCCATTTTTTTCAACGATTCACGGCAAATTTCGCCGGCAGTCTCTTGCACAGCGCTGCATAGCTTTCGAAAGGGAATGATTTGCCCTATCAGAGCGTGTATTGCATTTCTTTTTTCATCATGAATTCTGTCAATTTTTAGGTCGTTGAAGTGAAAAGTGAAAAAGTGAAAAAGTAGCCATTTGCGCACTTGTTCTTTCCGCTTAGGTTGGTAATTTTTTGAGCAGTTTTTATAGTATTTGGAAGACAATGCTACATGTGTTACTACAAGAATATGTGTTAGTGCTATTTGCTCGTTTGTCCTTTATTGATTTTTAGGACATCAAATTGGGACCTCCGAAGGAGGAGGGTTATTTTTGCCGACAGCTCCTGCTCTGTGGTTGGACTTTTTGGGTTGGTGTTATATGTCTTTCGAAAGAGAATGTCTAGCTCTGTAAGAATATGTGTCGCGTTTATTGATCTCTATTGAATGTCAACAAAATGCCAAAAAGAGAAAAATCGTCTTCACCAACAACTCCTTCTCCTTCTTCAGTTGTTGATATTCGACAGAAATCAGCGTGAGCCAATAAACGCGACACAAATTCTTTTTGAGCAAGACGTCCTCTTCCGAACGACATATAACACCAAGCAAAAAAGTCCAGCAACAGAACCGGAGTTTTGGTAAAAATTCGGACGGAAAAGTCGGAATTACCAATTAGATGGCCTAAAAATCAATAAAGGGAAATGAGAAAATAGGACCAACACATAGTCTTGTAGTACAGAACATTGCCTTCCAAGTGCTATAAAAACTGCGCAAAAAATTGCAAACTTAAGCGAGAGAACATGTGCGCAAATGCCTACTTTTTCACTTTTTCACTTTTCACTTCAACGAGCTAAAAATTGACAACATTCGTGATGAAAAAAGAAATGCAATACACGATCTGATAGAGCAAATCATTTTCTTTCGAATGCTATAGAGCGCTATGCAAGAGACCGCCGGCGAATCTGCAGTGAATCGTTGAAAAGAAAACGGCGGGGACTTATGGGACAACCTAATATTATGTAGTAGCTAGTGTTTGAAAATTCACAACAATTTTTTTTTTCAGTAAAAACTAATCGTTTACAGCTTTTTTTAGTTGTCGAAAGGCATCTTTTTAATGTTAAGAAACGAGATTGCGCCATGCACCCGTCAAGAACTTCACGGTTTTTCTATAGCATCAAAAACTATTTTTGCATACAGTTACACTCTATTCAGCGACGACAAAAAAACAATTGTGGGAAACACTCATATCTTCACTATTCTGTTTAGAGTAAGCAGCAAGCAAACAGCATTTATGCTACCAGTCAACTGGCATCGACCATCGCGATGAGCTACAGTGCCGTAGAAAAACTGGAAAACCACCTATTTTAGCATTTAGAAATTAATAAATTATTTTAAATACGGTGCGTTTTTAACTGAAAAATTTTTTTCTTAAAAAGTAAGACTTGAAAAATTTGTTTTGTTAATATTTTTGTTGATGTTTTTTATGTACTAGCTTTGTTTTCTTTATTTTTGTTCTCTGCACATGGACGTTTGCCTTCCTTTTTTCCGGATTTGGAGCACGTTCTCTTGACGTATAAAATAAATGAGTGAAATCTCCAAAAGTGTGTTGACTTTATAAGACAAGCAAATTAAAAATTTTCAGAGAAAATGGAACTGAATTCTATTCAAAAAGAAAATTGTTTTAGTTGTCTCTGAGAGCCTCTAGTTCAACCCGGAAAACGTTCGCTTTGATGTCCAAGTCAAGGCCAGTTTTTGAGCAAAAATTTTCTTCAGCTTTTCTAAAGCGTGCCTAGTATAAACGCCCATTTCAGACGTGCCAGCTAGGTTTGAAAAAATGTTTAGCTTAGAGATAGAATTGTTTATCTTTTCGCATACTAACTAGGCCTATGGCTGCTCTGATTTCAACGAATTTTTGAACACGAACAAAGAATAATAGTCGTCAACAATACATTGACCAATACTGTTGTATAAAAAGCGTGTAGAAATAGCTTTCATATCAATAGATGAAGCGAAAACCGTCGAAAAGGTAAAACATCAAACGATAAGGAAAGAAATTAGAAGACAAAGCAGAAACTTACCTTGAAAAAACGATGTAATAATTACAAAAGAAAACGCTACACATGGCTTTTTGTGATTCAAAATTCAGTGAAAACAGTTACTTGCAGACCCAACTGATCGACCATCTGGTGGAAATACATAATGGAAACAAAATATTTAAAAAAAAAGTGAAAATTTCTGTAATTCCAACCCACCTATGTAATACGTGCAGTCCTGGGTGCGGAATTCGAAGAAATGCGTCTGAGATCGCTTTAACGTCTCGTGGTCCACGTTCTTCAAATCCAAAACCTCATTCAACGGGATCTCCTAAATGTAGAGAGCAATGTCAACAAATCGAAATTTACTCCCATATAATGGTTAAAATAATTATCGAAGCTGAAGGTATGGTGAACAATATTCAGTCGAAACAGTATAGTAGTAGTAGTAGCCGACATGATCAGCGGGATGCACCGGACCAATTGAGCACCATGGTGGGCGTGTATCGTGAGTGCGCTGATTGGCTGACGCGTCCTCGCCTACCCATTTGGGGACACACTAACGACTTAAAGTAGGGCGCTCGAACTAACCTTGAAATAACGCGTTGAGCTTTCGTCCTGGTACATAATCAAGCTCTTCGTGTCCAGCCTCCAGTAGTGCTTCTTCCTCTGAAAATAGCCATCGTAAACAATTTGAAATTGTTAAATTTCAAGGCAAATTCACCTACCATGTTCATCTGATTCGTATAGTGCACAACCCAGCCTTCCTTCAGAATTTTGTTACTCTTTCGTTTCGTCTGCTTCTTCGACATTACAACACGCATCAGCGGGATGTTCTTAAAAAATAAAGGCATTAGGCATAAATTATAAAAACTACGGTGGAGGGTCCCTGCGAGCAATACACATATTTTGGGGCATCCCTACCAAATGGGAAATTGGTAGCTCTTTATGACAGTGCATAACACAACACTGATTTATTATACAGTATTATTTTCTCAATCTCACACGCAACACTGATTTTACTGTGCTTTCAATCTCTATAACTGATCCGTGAAAAAGCAAGTTGAAGTTTACTTGAGTTTGACCCTTGACCTTGTTTGATTTGAGGTGGGATTGCCTTGCATTTGTTGAGCTAGCTCAAAGCGGGTCCGTCGACAAGATCGCCTCGCTCTGTCCAACAGACAGAGCACAAGCCGCGGCTGACGAGAGCTGCTCCATGCCTCCGTGCTGCCGCGTTGCTGCCCTCCTTGGAAGTTCCCGAGCCTCCGCTGTAGCCGTGCGAAAGGAGCAAGAGCGCCACCAAAGCGCCATCGACCTGCGCTTAAGAGCGGTCAAAAAGAGCCAGGACAACTGATAAAACATCGTGAGCTTCAGGCTCATGACAGCGTAGTTAGCTTACCTCCCGAAGAGCTTCATGACAGGTTTTTAAGTGTGACACGTAAGTGTGAAAGTGAGGGCGGATTTAAAGGCACTTGGGTGCAGGTCTAATCGGGGAGGGGGGAGGAAGAGGTAGATTTGACTTCTCGTAAAAACTATAGCAGGAACAAAAAGCACTGCACATAAAGTGCAATCATGCAAATCTTATACCTTCTAGCTGTGATAATCGCTCGAATGGGTGAGCCAAAGGGTATTTTTAATTGAGGGAGGAGTGGTGAAAACACACAGCGGAATAAAACGAAACTTGGAAAAAATCCGAACAACGCTGCCTGTCCCTACAGTCAAGCAGTTGACGCGCACTGGTCTGGTTGGGAGGCGAATAAGGACATTGTGTGACAAAAGTGAGCGTGCGGACAAGAAAGCAAAGAAGATTAATTGATTTTTTACGACAATTTCAGGCGAACTTCCCTCCCCCTCCTCCCGATTAGGAATGCATCGGCTTTTGAAGTCGTCATTTCTGTAAGCAGTACCTAGTGTAGATGAGACTTGCAGTGTCAGAAACTTCAACCCAGATGGAATATAAGTACTCATTTTACTCCTTTCCAAGTTAAGATGGGATCCCTTAAGCTGCAAACCAATACTCTAAGTAAACCTACTATTCACGATATTTTCACCTAGATTAGGGAAATGATTTCCTTCATCTTCCTTATCATCTTCCCCTTTTTCTTCAAGCTTGCCTTTCTTCTGCCTCTTATCCTTCTTTCCCTACTCCTTTATTTATTTTATTTATCTATTCAAAGTGCGAACATGATTCACTCATAGAAATGCAGCGCAAACAAGGACAAAAGGCTATCACAAACTAGTCAACTACATTCACATTTAAAAACACCATCAACAACAACGGGTGTGCAATACATATCTCATGCCGCTACTTGAATATGGTACTCCGGTGTACACTCCCTATAACAGCAAGGTCACAGATGTCTTGGAAAGAGTACAAAATAATTTTACAAGGAAAACAATGATTCGAAGTTTAAGATTTCTATGTTGCACAATCCCCTCATTTCTGGACAGAATTAAGTATCTCAGCTTGCACACATTGTCATTCAGAAGGAAAGTAAATGACTTGCTGCTACTCCATAAATGATTTTGCGGTCATAATGCTAGAACTTTCACAATGAGAACATCGATCACTAGGCGTGGAATTGTCAAACCGTATCTCAGAACGGCTAGGTTCAATTGCAAACGCTTCTTTTTTGTGAGCATGATTGTGGCAGTGTTTGGAAGCTTCGTGCAAATAATCGAGTTCCAGTTAGTCGCAATGATTTCAAAACGCTGGTCTATGTCCTACTTAGTTATTGATGCCGTGGGTATGATCGCTCACCTGAGCTGTACTCTACATTTTCTTTGTTGTTTCGTTTTATTGCTGTTATGAGTTCCTGTTCCACATAATTCGACTTATGCAACAAATAAAAACAAGCAATAGCTCTAGTAGAAACAGTGAGGACATAGTCATAATGTCGTCGTATCTACCAAGAAGCAAATTTAGTTCCGTGGGAATTCTATAAGTTAAGAAATCTGTTCTAACTAGTAAGCATTGACTTTGCAACTGGTACACGTAGTTTAAGCTTTCCTCTTACGGATCTCGTCAGCTCCCCGTTCAAGAATTTTTCTATGTCGTTGTTCAAAACAACTCTTCTTTTTCTTTTTCTCATTTTCTTTCTTTTCTTTCTTCTCATTATAGATAACTTGAGAATGGACAGACCGATGGACAGAGCTAGGAAAACGTCCACCATTGTTGGAATATCCTTCCACAACTGATGTAGTAGAAATCCAAAATTACAGCTAGCTATTACTGTTCTGAAAAAAGGTTGGGCGCGGAATTCCAAAACACGTAAATCCCGAACGCACGATACAACGCACTTCGCATCTCTCGAGCCATGACGATCCACTTGAGCACTCTGGCACAAGACAGGGACGAATGGGACATTGCTCGATGATCACCGAAACAACAGGTGATACAGGTGATGGGAGGAGAGGCTTGCTTCACTGCTGCATTCTTGGACAGACCTTTACAAAGCACCGATTCGCGAGTGATCTGCCTCGGCGCTGTTCTGTTGGATTGGGTTCACCTGCTTACTGTATCCATGGTGTTGAGGGTGCACGCAAAGGCATGGTCGGCAAACTCACCACCGTCGGGAGAGGTTGCCGCAAGCCCCTCCCACTTCCACTCTCCTATTCGAATTTACCCACGACCTGGTGAACGGATGTGCATATAAGGAGCAGATTTGAGCGACTGGTACCTCACATGCGACTCCAGCAGCTCCACTGTATGCCTTACCATCGTTTTGTGTTCACTATAAACTTGCTCTCTGAACTGTGCGCCTTTTACCGCAGAATAATTTTCAGCCAGTCTCCACTTCGAAGAGACACTGGGAATACCAGTAGCCAATTGGGCGTCAATGGAACCATTGAAAAGTCACAGTTCTCGTGGTGTCCTGGCGATAAGACGCGTGCCGCATTGAGTCGTCTTGCGCTCCCACGGTGAGACGCCTGCTATTTCGCTCCATACTCGCTCGCTTCGGATTCCCATCGTGGGGCCTTATTCCTGCTACCTCACTCTAATCAAATCTGTGTAGTTCCGTGTAACTCTCCCTTCCGTCATCAACTTTCTAAAAAAACACCTCATGTGAATTATCTTCTATTACATTTTCATGTTCTATTATTTAACATGATGATACCGCTATACATTTTCCAGCATCTGTGTGAAAGACGATAGAAGAAGTGACTCAACCTGATGCAAAGCTACAAACCTGATGCAAAACAGCGCACACTTCCTGTAGCCGCACGAACCACTTAATCTAAGCTCACCTGGCTCTCATTGCTGATGACATCGTCGTCGGGGCTAGTCTGCCCGTTGAAACCGACTTCCGTGCCCTGTAACGGTGCGCTCGGCGTGTTTTGTGCTTTCTTGTGATTGCGCAGCAACAGTTCGTCACCTCGATCTTCTACCGTACCTTAACGAGTAAAGAATTTACTTGACTGAATTGCGCATGAGGTCGAGTGCAGTTGTATTGGACACACAAACTCATTCGTGATGGGTGTAAGAAAAGCGGAACACAACGGGCAAAACATTCAAGCCAAACAGCGTATAGCAACCATACCTTGCACTAAAAATCACATTTGAGAAACTTTCTACAGCAGCTAGCAGCGTATTCGCTTCTCGCACACATTATAGCAAGGTGCTTCGCCCTTTTTTATCGGACTTTTCAAAAAGGTGTACAATGTTTAACCCTTTCTGTCTGTGTCTGACTGTCGTGACTTTGGCCACAACTTTTAAACCCTCCGCGCCCTTATGGGCACAATTCCACACGCGTAACGCGCGCCTACTCGTCAGCGCTATAGTATAGGTATACGTTATACTTCGGCGACACGTCGTCGACGCGACAACCCGTCGCCGACATGGTGGGGCATGATGAGCTAGAAACGGATTGGCGTTCTTTCCCCGCAATTTGAACAGAGGCGTTGCAAACGTCTGCGTCTCCACTATTTCCTAAAGGCCCCCACAGAGTTCTGCGGCAACGCCGCCGCCGCTATGGTTAAGGATAAGGCCCCCACAGAGTTCTGCGGCAGCGCCGCGACCCTATGCTTAACCATTGGGCAGAGACGCAGAGCTCGCCGCCGGCGGCTTCCCTACCCTATCCTTAACCATTGCGGCGAGCGGCGTTGCCGCAGAACTCTGTGGGGCCTATAGGGCAGGGACGCCGCCGGCGGCGAGCTCTGCATCTCTGCTCTATGGTTAAGCATAAGGCCGCGGCGATGCCGCAGAACTCTGTGGGGCCTTAAGGCAGCCAACGGACTCTCGAACAAATCCAGAGGGTTGGGGCGGACGGGCCAGGCGGACTGTGGGGTAGAACGCTCGTCTCCGCGCTAGAGAACGCGCGAGCACTCTGTTTCTCTCCTCGGCGCGAGAGAAACAAAGCGTGCGCTAGCCCTCTAGCTCGTCATGCCGGGGTTCCCGCACTGTCGGCGAGATGTCGCCGAAGTATAACATATGCCTAAAGTCCCCGCACACTTCTGCGGCAACGCTGCAGCCCTATCCTTAACCATAGGGCAGGGCCTCAGAGCTCGCCGCCAGGGGGAGCGGCAGCGGCGAGCTTAACGGCAAAATTGTGCGGAAGCCTTAACACCCCTGCGGCGCTGTCGGCAATGCGGTCGGCGACAGTGTTGCTCGGGTTGCTACGCACTGCGTAGAACCCACCCCAACTGTTGCCGACGGCGGCGTGGCGTTCTATCCCCCGCCCTTTAAACAGAGGCGTGGCAAATGTCTGCGTCTCCACTATCTCGTAAGGCAGCCACTAGACTCTCGAGCAATCGCAGGGGGTTGGGGGTGGGCGGGCCAGGGGGATGAGGGGATAGAACGCTCGACCCCCGTTGCCGACATGCCGCCGAAGTATAACATATGGGCGGAGTGGCGTTCTATCCCCCGCCCTTTAATCAGAGGCGTGGCAAATTTCTGCGTCTCCACTATCTCGTAAGGCAGCCACTGGACTCTCGAGCAAGCCCAGGGGGTTGGGGGTGGGCGGGCCAGGGGACGAGGGGGTAGAACACTCGACCCCCTAACATATGCCATGCTCCCGCGGACACTCCCAAAGAAGGGCATCAATCGTACCTGGACCCTACGCCTTGCCACTCGCCACTCGTCGTGGCCCATCATACCCACACTGCGGCGCCTGCTTTGGACGTACCGCGGGAGTGTCCGCAGGAGCTTTGGACGTACCGCGGGAGTGTCCGCAGGAGTATAACATACGTCTCTGTATATTTGTGTATCTTCGTCTGGAACGACAGCCGCCTACATTGACTGGGCACAAATTCCATCTGCACACTTATGACTCCGCATCACAGTGTGATATCACCACAGGATGGGACGCTCTACCGGATACCGGGACAAGTAATCGCGGGCCACTTGGAAAGGGGCACTCCTAGTTGTCACCCTCGCGCATTCTATAACATACAAATGAAAGGGAGGCGCAAAGCATGGGCCAGTCAGACAACAAATGTCCTCCGCAGTGCAGCCAGCGAAGGTACACTAGCTGCATAGCTGCAATATGCTTTATTTATTGAAGAGTTTCAGAGGTATCAACACAATAAAAGGATAGCATGGACGTTGTTTAGTGAATCAACCTTGCTCTGCTTCAGCGCTGCTGTGCTAGTCACCCGAAGATCGCACTGCTCTACGTAGTGAGTACGGGAAGGAGACAATAAGCTTATAGCTAATGAAGGCTGCTGGCGCCATGGCCCAAGAGGTGCGCGCATTAGGATGAGAACCAATAGGAGACGGCGGGGCGGAGCTTGTCACCGCTAGGTGCACATAAGGACGCCCTCGAGCCGTCAGAGTCAGTCGCCGCTGGAGCGTGCGCAACGCGTCGCAATCGACCAGGGAGCCGCCAAGAGCCAGTGCCACAGCTTCGGGAGGACCTCGTCCTCGATTCGCCGGCCGTTTCGTCTTCACAGCCTCCTCGGGTCTATCCGTATACCTATTGCTGCCTCCTGATTTCCGGTTTTTGTTGTGTAATAAATTGTTGTTCCCACTTGAGATGTTCTGTTGTCTGCCGTCTGGTCACTAGTGTATTGGAGTAGGATCTCCACGTATTACAAGGCGCATTTTAGGTGAACAAGGTGCGGCGTGTTTCTACTTTCTGCTAGCACACGTGGGTTAGGTGGTTAGTGTAAAGTGAAACTGGGTACATACATCTGCATCATGCGCAACACATTTAAAACATTTGACATCACCAAAGCTACTACTTCAACAAAGATTCAAACATGAAAACCAAGACAATAAGGGCTCTTGACGATGACTTTTATAGGGGTACGGTCGGTGAGGCACCATTTCAAATAGCTACTATTCTCAATTCGGCGGCTATCATTCTTATCATCCCTTTGGAGCACGCGACAACATGCAGGATCTCAGCGCTGCACGAGCCTAGCTCTATGAGCAACCATCTTTCATGACGAAGTGCTGATCTTCTGAAGAACCTTCTTCGTCCAACAACTTTTCGGCCTCTGCGCTTCAGTTTCAATTGCAGAAGGTTAAAAGTCAAAAAAGTAAGTTTTAAGTTTAAGGCAACAGGTCGTAACAGGGATCAGTAGAAAAGCCGATAATGAGTGGGTAGTTTTCCTCGCCCAATGCGTTTGAATTTGTTCATGGCGGGAGACAGCGCATAAAATACCTTGCAGAAAGGCCTTGCCGGCAATCTCGCACACAGCCAACGCCCTGTCTTCTACCGACAACGCTGCAATTTATACCAACAGTAATTCCTCCCGAAATAGCAGAGCCGCCAATGGACCCATTGACTGCTGCCTTGTCTCACACACGCTGAAATAGTCTATCTCAGCTGTAGATAGGAACGACCTAAGAGTTGCATATGGACAGAATCGCCCCTCCCTAGGAAGTAACAAACTGCAGCTATTTCGACCCCAACACAATTCTCCGTAGAGTTATTGACGGCGAACGTAGGGCCATTTTGTGCATATTGATTCACGTGTTTCGCAGCTGAATGGCGCTTGCGGGATGGGAACTCGTATCGTAGCCAACCGCTGCGATGATATGGTGTAGTAGGAGCGACGAAGATGCGCGAGCGAAGGATTGGGTCCCGCGGACTGCGTTTGTTTTATACTTTTGCAAAACCCATGCTTTTCATATGTGATTCACCTAGTGGTATTGTAGTGCGTTATCCATTCGCACATAATATTAGGTTGTCCCATAAGTCTCGTGTTTTTTTTTTCAACAATTCACTGCAGATTTCGCCTGCGGTCTCTTGCATAGCGCTGCATAGCTTTCGAAAGAGAGTGATTTGCTCTATCAGAACATGCATTGCATTTCTTTTTTCATCATGAGGTTTGTCAATTTTTAGGTCGTTGAAGTGGAAAGTGAAAAAGTGAAAAAGTAGCCATTTGCGCACTTGTTCTCTCCGCTTAGGTTTGTAATTTTTTGCGCAATGTTTTATAGCACTTGGAAGACAATTTTCTGTACTACAAGAATATGTGTTAGTGCTATTTGGTCATTTGTCCTTTATTGATTTTTAGGTCACCAAATTGGGAATTCCGACTTTTCCGCCCGAATTTTTACCAAAACTCCCGTTCTGTGGTTGAGCTTATCTGCATGGTGTTATATGTCGTTTGGAAGAGGATGTCTTGCTTAGTAAGAATTTGTGTCGCGTTTATTGGCTCCCGCTGATTTCTGTCGAATATCAACAACTGAAGAAGGAGAAGGAGTTGTTGGCGAAGACGATTTTTCTCTTTCTGGCATTTTGCTGATATTCAACAGAAATCAATAAATGCGACAGATATCCTTATAGAGCAAGACATTTTCTTGCGAATGACATATAACATCAACCCAAAAAGTCCAACCACAGAGCAGGAGCTGTCGGCAAAAACAACCATCCTCCTTGACGTCCCAATTTGATGGCCTAAAAATCAATAAAGGACAAGTGAGAAAATAGGACCAACACATATTCTTGTAAAACAGAACATTGTCTTCCAAATGCTATAAAAACTGCGCAAACAATTACAAACCTAAGCGGAAAGAACAAGTGCGCAAATGGCTACTTTTTCACTTTTTCACTTTTCACTTCAACGACCTAAAAATTGACAATTTTCATGACGAAAAAAGAAACGCGATGCATGTTCTGATGGAGCGAATCACTCTCTTTCGAAAGCTATGCAGAGCTATGCAAGAGACCGCCGGCGAAATCTGCAGTGAATCGTTGAAAAAAACACGAGACTTATGGGACAACCTAATATATGCTCCAAACCACAGATTAGTTAAAATGTTTACTTCGAAAGAACAAAGGCAGTTCTCCATTCTCCTCAACCAAAACAGCACATATTGACCGCTATAGTTTACCAATTACGTTAGATACATATCTTGTAATTGATTTGCTTCGCAGGTGCCGTTGCTGTGGAGAACTGCCTCGGTTCTTTCGAAATAGACATTTTAGCTAATCTGTAGTTCGAAACACGTGTTATATGCATATGCATGGACAACGTACTATAATACTATTAGGTGGATCACCTGCAAGAAAAGCATGTGCTTTGCAAAAGTGCAAAACATGGCAGTTCGCAGGATCCAAACCCGGGACCCCTCGCTCGCGAGTTCGCGGCGCTTCTTAGGGGTCGTTTAGTGTGCGCGCGACTCGCGACGCGATGCCATGTGTAGTGGCCAAATTGATCAATCGCGTCGCTCGATCAATTCAGGCACTACACATGCATCGCGTCCCACGTCGCGCGCACTCTAAACGACCCCTTAGGCCTTTGTCATACCATCGCTCACCCCGAGCGACGGCCAATGATATGCACCCATATCGATTCCATCGCGCCACCTGATCGATATGGCAGCATATCATTAGGCGTCGCTCGGGGTGAGCGATGGTGTGACAAAGGCCTCACATACCGTCTCATCGCTGCGATTGGCGGGCATCCGCATCCCGTACGCGCCGGTCTGCTGCGAAACACGTGAATCAATATGCCGAAAACGGCCCAACTTCCGTCGTCCCTAACTCTGCGCAGAATTGTATTGGACTCGAAATCCCTGCAGTTTGTTACTTTCCAGGGAGAGACGATTCTGCCCATATGCAACTCTCAAGCCGTTTCGACCTACCGTTGAAATAGTCTCCCGATGAGCGGGAAGCAGCCCGGGAGCTGTTCTCGATCTAGAGATATCTCGTAGTAGAGAGATATTGTGCGTCGTAGAAAAATGATAAGAGAAAAGTGTATCATCAAGGTTAGATGACTCGATGACTGTTCGATGGTTTCGATGACTGTTGAAGCAGTCATCGAAAAACAATGCCTCACCAACGACTACAGTAGTATCTGTTTGTAGCGAAATTATCATATTTTTTCGAGTGCTCTAAAACGAAACAAGATTCACAGGTCATCGTCAAGAACCCGTCTTGTAAACGGCGGAAACCACGTTAATTGATGTGCACAGCTACCCGTTGTCTGATCCGCATCGTACGGCACGCTGCACATGCGCAGATTCTCCATACTGCCACCCAAGCTTCGACCTAACATCAGCGAAACGTAGACAAATCGATTATAAGGTTCGCGTGAAAACTGAGTCCTATTTTAAAATGAACTGGCACACTTTGAGAGGTTTGAATCTACTGCTCAAAATGGTAATTGTAAAACATTCCACGAGATCCACAGCATTTTGCCTTATAGCCTGTTGGTACAGAGTGCATCAAAAGCATAAGAAGGCGCGGTGGTTTGAGTTTTCATGGTAATGACATCAATTTCTACAAAGAATTTTTCAGCTAGAAAATAATGCTCAAAAATTGCGGTTTTTTGTATATAGGAGTGAATAGCAAAGCCGAATCTCAATGTAATTTTTAAGGGAGCTGTTACCCTTGACTTGGAACCTCAAAAATTCGCACTCTCTTAAACCCTTGATGCGCTCTGTAGTTGCAATGCAAGCAACGCGAAATTCGGATCTATGTGCGTTTTCCACAGACTGTAGTAAAATGCTCTAAAGCTGCTACTGTATGCAGGCACTCAAACTTCATAGCTCTTCATAGCTGTTCAACAACACTTCGCTCTTCGACTCACCGTCATCGGAAGTGCCAAGGAAAAAGTGGTTTGCTGATGGGTTACCCGTACAGTCCTTAGCGACAAATTCACTGCACTTCTTGTGGCAGTTGTACTTGCAGTCTGCAAATGTAGGAAAAAAGGAAAAGTAGCCATTAGACGCTTCTAGAAATGAGTCCATTCAACGAATAATACACACCTCTGCACTGTATTCCTTGTCTTATGAGACCTTTCAACAGTTTCTTACAATACTGACAAACCGTAGGACGTTTGTAGCTGTGCACTTGGAAGGTGTGTGGGACCTTAATAGAAATCGTCTATCCACTTGAAGAGAATTGAGTGACAGATTCTGACGGACAACTAAGGAAGAAGCCTACCTTGACCCTTGTCGCCTCGGCAACTTCCATCCACAGCGGCCTACCGCTCCATGAGCAACTCCGATCCTTCCGAGGCATTTGTAGGAACTGAACAAAATCACGGTTACCTAGAAAATAGTAATAGATCTGAGATATGTACGGATCAGGGGTGTGCTTAATTACGATTTACGATTTACGACATTTTGAGTGGTAAATCGTAAATTTTCGTAAATGTGACTGTCGGTCCACGGATAACAAACGTCCACATAACATGGAACAATTCGAATCATGAGGATGTACCCACTTTTAAAGCCTTCCCTCATATCTCATTGCTATTTCCTATTTATTAGGTTGTAACAAAATAAATGGCACTGAACCACTGTAAATTTAAACAGTTAATATCTCGGCTTGTAGGCAAGTTTATTAATCGAAATAAAAACCTTCTGATTCTACACATCTTTGCCAACGTGACACAAGCTTTTTTATCCCAGTAGCATAAAAATCAGAAGTTCTGGAATTGACGAAATCTTCGAAGGCACTTTCGACATCCTGTTGGTATTTGAATATTTTCCCTACCAAGAAGTCGCCAAGATGCTTGAAGAAATGGTAGTCTGTTGGGGAGAGGTCGGGAGAAAACGGAGGATGTGGTAGAGTTTCAATGCTCAGCTCATTCAATTTTTGCAACGTCATTCGTGCTACATGCGGGCGAGCATTGTCGTGCAGAAGGAGAACTCGCCTTCGGTTTACCAAGGCCGGCCGTATATCCTTCAACTTTTTCATCATTTCTTCAATTTCAATGCAGTACTTCTCTGCCGTGATGGATTCACCGGGAGGGAGGAAGCTGTGGTGAACAATTCCCAGCGAACACCACCACACTGTCACCATTACTTTCTTTTGGTGCAATTCCGGCTTCGCAAAAACCTTGGGGCTCTCATCGCTGTCCACCCACTGTGCCGATCGTCGCCTGTTGTCGTACATTATCCATTTCTCGTCACAGGTTAGGATGCGATCAAGGAATGGGTCCGTTTCGTTCCGTAGAAACAGTGCGGACGAGATCTCATATCGTCGGTTTCTTTGCTCCTCAGACAGCTCGTGAGGCACCCATCTTTCCAGCTTTTTGGTCCTTCCAATTTCCTTCAGATGCCGGGCAGCTGTGTTGTGACTGACGCCAAGAACCTTCGCTATCTCCCTGGTACCTTTGTGTTGATCCTCCTCTACCACATCCCTCAACTTGTCCTCATCAACATCACTATGCCTCCCACGACCTTCATGTTCTTCCAAGCTCTCATCTCCATTCCGGAACTTCTGATACCAACGATACGCCGTCCGAATTGTGGAACATCCTTGACCGAATGCGGCGTTGATCTTCTCGTCCGCCTTCTTAGCTGTGGTGCCCAGCTTGAATTCATACGAGTAAATGCCTCGGATTACCCTTTTGTCCATCTGCAAAAAAGTCAATAAAACTCTAAAGCTTTCCCACTTTTACATAGAAAATTTGGTACTCACCGGTAGAGCAAAGTTTGCGCTTCTAAATGATATGCCACATGTTACGGTTTGTTCTTGATCAAACGCGTAAAGACGCGCCAAATATGGCGCGAGCCAGTGCCATTTAATTCGTTACAACCTAATACCTTTTTATGTTCTACTGTGGCGCTGTGAAAGAACAACGCAGCTTTGTGGATAGACCGCTCAAGTTAATTCCTAGCAATGGAACTGGGCTAGCTTTTTTTCTGGTCGCACTCTAGCAGAACATCTCACATTCGAATGACCTGAGAGCATCTCGTTCCTGTTTATAGAAAAAATGAAAATTCTCCTTGCACTGAAATGAAGATGACCACTTGCTGAACCATCTTCTATGCTGCAACCCCCGCCTAGTCAACTTGTGACTTTTTCACCACTTGTTCAGCACATAGATGACTCTATCCAATGCACACGAGTAGAACTCATGCAAAGCCATCAAGGGATATTGGGCTTGATTGGGGGCTGTGGAATAACAGCTAAACTGTTGGAAAGAGTAAAACAATCGTGTCTTAATCTGCTTATCACTGCACGTCATGACGCGGAGTCTATTTACGTATGAGGTGCACCTTAAGCAAAACGTCTGACATTTTCATGATAAAAGTGAAAAAGTTAGATACTTTTGGTCTCGTTTCCAGTAGCTTGATTGGGGCTATTGCGTTCGCCCTATGTGATCCGTTCAGAATGCTAAAGACTGACCAAAAGATACGATAGCGTTTGTGTTATTAATTAGTAATGCAATACTTTGGAGTTTCCTTAATTTAACCAGTGCAAGCAAACCTGGGAGCGAAGTAAATGCCGAAAGCAATTGCCTGGTATCGTCGAACGACGACGTTTCATTCCAGAAGTTGTGGTTGCCTTCAAACATGAGAAAGGAGAAAGCATGACCTTAACCAGTCCCTGTTTGGGATGCGCCATCCATTCTTTCTACCTCTGTGCGATACCGTAGGGGTCATTTCAGTGTGGGTTTCCCCTATAGAATGAATTGCGGTGGCATGTCGATGTAGAGGTCAGTATTTTATCTTTCCCAGGCAAATCAGGCACCAATTCACAATCCAGCATGTATTGAAGACTTGATTGCCCGTAGTGGGATCCTAATCTAGAACTATTCTGGAGCACGCGATAGCCATCCTCCTCCGACTTCTCCACCATGTGTTCCCCTATATGTTTAAAAAGCACCTTGTACAGATCAGTTAAACCACTAACAATTCAAGCTGCACCTTGCTTCTGTACTTTACTTCTGACGAATGCCACATAAATATCTTATTTTACAATATTGTCAAAAACACGACTATGATGAGTGTCCAAAAATGTGATCATACTTTTTCAATCGCCACACAATTCCTTCCCGTCTGCTACAAAAATGCTGTTGGGTACAATTCAAAATGTGAGTAAGGGTGCTTGTTGGATTATTTGTGCAAATACTGTTTTCGTAGAGTTGGCCAGCGATCAAGTTATTTCTTTTTTGGTTTTGGGTGGAATGGTTTTTGTTGGTTTATTCGGAGTTGTTGCGGTTGTTTCTACAAAGTCATAGTTTTACATGCAAGCCAATGGCTAGATAGATAAAATTTTTGATCGTTCAAGCGGTGTAAGCTTTTTATTTGGGCACCCTGTATAGGCGCCCTTTAAGATCGCGTTTTTGAACAAGCAGTTTATTTCGGTTCTCCAAAAACTTGTCCAGCTTGATTTGAAAGGTGCTAGGTGATTTCAAGGGCTTCCATCTTAATTAGGAAAGTGTCCAGCTCCAGCTGAAAACGTCTCAATAAAACATAGTTAGCTTCGATTAGCTTTAAGATAATAGAAAAAACAAGGGGATTAGATGCATTATAAGTGAAGCATTTCCTACGATTTACGGTTTACGATTTACGATGGTTTTTTCGTAATTACGATTTACGCCCCTTCATGTGCCACCTCACCGCGGTGAAGGGGTGAACATCACTTTGTGGTGGCTAACGGCACAAACGGTCACGCAGTACGCGACGCTTTGTCGTGTATGGGCGGCTCTTCTGTATCCCTGGCCAGGAACATGTGAGTAACCAGACCACCGCTACGGCTCAAACAACTAAACCCGCGCCCCAGTCCTCCGCGCGCCGGAGGTGGACTTCTACGACATCGGTTGCATCCACCTCCGGCGAGGGGCCATTTAATCTATCAGGATGTCATTGGAATCGGACTACCGGAAACTCCCTCCCACCACGACACGGAAACTGCCTATTCGTCTGCACTTACAACTGTCGTTCGATCGCATCTGAGCAGGATCTTCGGGCACTGCTTTACAGAAGCCGCAACATCAAATACGACGTTATCGCCCTGCAGGAAACGAAAGGCAGAACGGAAACCATAAGAAGGACCTACCACAACGAGCTTCTCATTGTCGGAGCAAAGGTGGACAAAAAAAATATTGGCGGAGTTGGATTTCTCGTCAATTCGACAGTGCACCACTTAGTAGACTCTTATAAGATCATCAGTCCGTGAGTAGCTGTTCTTCGTCTGGAAACCAAAGATCAAGGAACCATCTCCATCATAAATGGATATGCTCCAACATCTGCGGCCACAGATGAAGAAAAGGAGGAATTCTACAAGCTGTTCGAAAGGACTGTCAACGACGAGAAGAGCTACTACAAAGTTGTCGTTGGTGACTTTAACGCTATCGTCGGTACGAATGATCACGACGGATGGAGGCTAGGACCACATGGAACTTCCACAAGGAACAAAAACGGAGAGCGCCTGATAGACTTCCTATCCGCGTGCCGTCTCTACCATGGGAATTCCACGTTTAAGAAGCCTTCAAACCGACGATGGACCTGGGAAAGCTCAAATGGAGAAACACGTTTGGAGATCGACCATGTTCTTACAAACAGACGCTGGAGTCTGTTCGACGTCTCCGTGCTGCCTTCATTTGACACCGGCTCGGATCACCGTCTTGTCCGTGCGAAGCTGACTCTCAAAAAGAGGATGTTCAAGCGTGACACTCATAAACCGGCACCGGTGAGAATCCCCACATTCAAATCTGAGGAGTTGGAATATGCAATAAAGTCGTACGATTGGAATCTTCTTGAAGATCCATCGGAAGACTACGACCTTCTCTCCAAAGGACTGTTGAAATGTGCTAGCAGCTCTTGCGAAGCCACATCACCGTCTGCTTCAAGACTCAACGCGCATGCGATTAAACTCTTGGAGCAAAGAAGAGCTGTTAAACTGGATCCTAATGCTTCCCATCTGAAAAAAGTCACCATCTCGAAGGCCTGTCGAATTGCAGTGAAGGAGTCCATTCAAGCCTACAGAAGATTGAAGCTGTTAGAAGCGGCTGGGAAAGGTTCAAGCATAAAGCGCTGCAAACGAGATCTCTGCGATCAGAAGGCAATAATGTCAGCCCTTGTGGATAAGGATGTAACAACGCAAACGTCTCGAAGAGCGATGGAGGCCATCGTTCAGGAATTCTACACAGATCTGTTCCGTTCTTCCATCACTGTCCCGAAATGCTTGATGCCACCAACTGAGGAAGTACCTCCCATTCTGGAATCAGAAGTTGCTCATGCCATCAGAAGGATGAAGCCGGGCACTGCTCCCGGACCGGACGGCATTTCTGCTGATCTCCTTCGTGAGGGTGGCAGTGCCGTCTGCTCACTTCTTGCCAAGCACTTCAACCACTACCTTCGAATTGGTAGGATTCCGGACTCATGGAAGGAGTCGAAAACAGTTTTAATCTTCAAAAAAGGGTCAGCAGGAGGATATCAACAACTATCGACCCATCAGTCTTCTCTCGGTTGTGTACAAGATCTTCACCAAGATACTGCTTAACCGCATGGAGCGTTGCTTGGATGAATATCAGCCAGTCGAGCAAGCAGGGTTTCGCAAGGATTTCTCCTGCATGGACCATATTCAGACTGTCTCACAGCTCATCGAGAGGAGCCGCGAATACCACCTCCCACTTGTCCTTGTCTTCGTGATTACCGGAAAGCGTTCGACTCTGTGGAAATCAACGCCGTTTTGAACGCACTTGTGCACGCTGGTATACCATCGCCCTACATCCGACTTCTCGACGAATGCTTCTCGAACACATCGACTGCCATCCAGCTGTTCGATTGAAAGCTTAAAATTCCTATCGGGAAAGGAGTACGGCAGGGAGACACGATTTCTCCCAAGCTATTCACAGCGGCACTCCAGGATGCCATGAAAGACTTGAACTGGGACGATAAAGGCTACCTTGTCGACGGTAAACGGATCAGCAACCTTCGCTTCGCCGACGATATTGTTCTCATATCTACCAGCACGGCAGAAGTCGAGGAAATGCTGAACGAGCTCAATGTGGCAGGTATGAAGATTGGATTGGACATGAATATGTCCAAAACGCAATTTATGGTCAACCAGTGGTGTGACACGGGACTCGTAAGGTTAAATGGAGTCGCTCTGCAACAGGTCGACTCCTACGTCTATCTGGGAAGAGAGCTGAACATGGATAACGACCTCGCTCCTGAAATCGCCCGCAGGAGACGCGCAGCATGGGCAGCCTTCAGTTCGATTCGCGAAGTCACCGATCAGGTCAAGGATCCCGGCCTCAGGGCCTCGATGTTCAACGCCTCCGTACTGCCTGCGATGTGTTACGCGACGGAAACGTGGCCCGACAACAAGACAACCGCCAGAGCGATGCAAACTACGCATCGTGCACTGGAGAGATGTCTTCTAAGGACAAGCCTTCGTCAGCAATGGCAAGAAGGCCTACGAAGCTCGGAGCTACGGGAGAAGTCGCAATTAGCAGACCCGCTGCAGTACATGAAGAAGTCCAAATATCGCTGGACACCTGCTTCGACGAAAGGACGATAGATGGAGTCACCGTGTCACAGAATGGCTCCCGAGAGACCATAAGAGACCACTGGGACGACCGCCAACGGGATGGGCAGACTCATTCTCAAGATCTTTCAGAGAGCGGAGTCTGCCTCACTGGATGCAAGCAGCCAGAGATCGAGCGGTCTGGAAGAGTTGTGGTCCCCGCTGAGAAGACCTCCAGCCGACAACGGACCATCAAAGTATCAAAGTATCAAAGTAAGTACGATTTACGATTTACGAAATTTCGGATTTCATTTACGCACACCCCTGGCACGGATGCTATCCAAGCAGCTGCGACCTTGACACCTCAGATCTTAAGTCAACGATTATATTGCGAGTCAGAATTATTTTTATGCCATCCTAAAGAAAATTTTTATACCTGACTCAAAAACTTCACTAAGAGTTATCTCTAACATGGTTTTGAGCACATCAAGGCTGTTTTATGCTTGGATAAGGATAATCAGACCGATACTTTCCCTACTACTATTAGGTTGCATAGGTCATATTAGGTCGCGCAGGGCGCGTGTAGCGCAGTCGGAGGAGGCGCGACTGCCGCGTGCACCCGATACCAGGTTCCTGGTTCGGATTTCCCGCCCAAACCAACCAAGCCCTCCATCCCTCCGGGGTCGGTGAATTGGTACTAGACTTGTCCGGGAAGGATAAAGCGCTGACTTGTTCATCGGCTGGTCACCGCAAGTCTTTGTAAGGCCAAGTACGCATTCATGTCGCCTCCACGACATCCCGAAGAAGTAGAATGCGCTGGCGCATCCCAGAAGGGATTGAGCAACGCCGTCCTTTCTCCTTATCCTTTATTAACATCGGCGCTGTAACGGAGAAGTGCATGATCAGCTTGCATGTAACTGATGCAATATTTCCCAGTACGTCTACACATTATTATATCATTTAACTATTACTGGAGCTACTCACCGAAAAATTTGCATGGGGTGGCTTGTCAGTTGTACGACTACAAACGGGGAAAGGAGGGACGCGAAATCAAATCACGCATGAATGGTTGGCACGGCATATCCGTACGCCAATGTCTGAGATGATTCTATGTAGGTGTTAAGGAGGAAGTCGAAAACTTGTAGAACATCGGCAGTGTTACCAAACAATTGAAAGTTAGGAGTAACAACCATCTTCAATGGTTAGAAGCAGTGGCTACTGAACAACTCCACCACAACACAAGGTCGGTTGTCTCAAGTGTTATGCAACAACCAAGAAAGATGAGTCGGACCAGTGCCCTCATTTCATCCACAATCCACCACTGATTTTGTCTCTGTCGACTAGTTCCTATTCCACTCCACCCAACGTTTCCTCCAAGAAAGACTGTTCAATGTTTCAATGACAAATTCGACTCATTTCGAGCTTCCACGATCTATCTTTTGGCTATGATTTAAAGGCATCTGCTCCTTGTGTGGAGGATGTCAAAGTGCGATAGTATCGAGGCCCATCTTCTGAATTCAACCATTGTAATCGTAGCGCCAACAAACAAACGTATCTTTTATGACGACCTAACAGTTTAGCTGGCCCCTCTGTCATTTGGAGACAAATATCTGTCCTAAATTTATATCTATCTGTTCTAAATTTCCTTGTCTTTTGTTCTGTTCCATTTTCGGTTTTTTCACGAACCACTTGTTCATCTTCTGTACTAAGCTGTGAACTTTTTCCACAAAGTCTATCATCGACAACGTCTCAGTCTTTCGAGTCCTGCACTAACTACTGCTGCTTATTCGTTGAGTTCCTAGCTCTCAAGCTAAGGCAGAAATGGAGCGTTTACAACTCCCTACAGCCTCCTCTTTGGAAACAAAAAACATTTCGTTTCCGATGTAATAGGATCGCCTCTACGGCCTCATTCTCAATTAGTGAAACTAAAACTGCTTGATCTCGTGTTCACTTTGGGTAGACCATACGGTATTTTCGCTGACTTCCCTCTTTCTGGGCCCAATTAGAAGATAGAATACTGTTGTTCATAGTTTTCATATTGCCGTTCTAGTTACCTAGTTGCTTCATATAATCTCGACAGATCTTCTCACTACTGACGAGTTACTGTAAAACTCATTGCCTTTGATTTCGCATTAAAATGCATCCCATATGGACAGAAGCGATGCAAATGTAGTGTGTCGCGTCGCGATGGTTGAGGAACGATGGTAGAATTATGGTGGGAAATTATTTGCCCGGAAGCTGTCTTCCCCTCTTATACATTGGATCCGATCGAAAATCTTCGGATGATTGGATGACTCGGATAACGGTGATTTTGCGGACCACGGATTTTTTGATGACTCGGACAGCGACAATTTCACGGACCCCGGATTTTTGAATGATTCGGATCGGGTTATCCGAATCGAATATCCGAAACTGATTCATTCGGATCCAATGTATATCCCTCTATATGGCGCGAACCCATCTCAGTCGAAACGTAAAGGAGTTGTTGTTTCCAATCCCAATTTTCATGGCCTTTGCACAAGCTCCATTTTCTCTTTTCACTTTTCCAACTGCCAATTACTGCTATTTGACTTTTAAAATATTTATTTTGAGCCGCAAGAAAACAGTGCTCATTACAAAATGTCATATTTCCCTTGTTTTCACAACAAGCACTCACGTTGCCTCCAACAGGATCGCCGCAGTCGGCATCCGTTGTGATGTAGATGTCGGGAGCAAGATGGCCTCCACCTATAGTCGACGACGGCCTAGCGGCATCCAAAGCGTCCAGACATGAATCCCGTCGAGATTGCTTAAAAACTTTCATTTTCAAATTACTATTATTTAATGTCATGTAATGTTCTACTTAATATTATATATTGTTTTTGTTTATTATTCATAATACATTATTAATATTTAATTTTTAAGACTGAAAATATTGCAACAAATAATGGGCTAAAGCGGACGCTACCCGTCTGTCTCCAAGACTGAGGACGTTTGAAGTGGTCGGCGACAACGGAATCGCACTGGGTCTTCGTTGACGAGAACCATTGCAGTTGTTGGGGATCTTCGATGCGCATCTTTTGTGGTAGTTCAACCCGCAACCTAAACACAACGTCTTCCCGTTTTATTCCATTTTTTTCGTTTTCTTCAGGCTTTTAGAGCTAGCCACTGAAGCACAATGGTACGTAATTGTTTGCCTTCTTATCACTTTTTGCAAAGATAAGGTAAGAATTGGTTGAAAACGATTACATTGTGATTGTACGATTGTACGATTGTACGATTACATTTAATTGTTGTCATAATCTGCATTAATTTTTCACGGGCTTGGCAACATAAGCTTCCTTTTTGTGGAGGCAACACCTGTCACCTGTCACCTGTCGTCCCGTTGATCATCGACTTGCTCGAGCGGGCGCCAGCAGCGTCTCCATTCGTCCCTGTCGCGTGCCAGAGTGGTCCAATGGATCCTCCTCGCTCGAGGGACACGAAGAGCGTCATATCGGTCGTTCAGGGCTTTCACGAAGAAGTCCGACCAACGCGTTGGTGGGCGTCCTGGTGTTCTTTTGACATCCCGCGGAATCCAATCTGTGACGACTCTCGTCCAGCGGGTGTCTGCGAATCGCATTACGTGGCCGGCCCACCTAATTTTCGACGACTTGGCCCATGCGACAGCGTCTCTGATCTTCGAACGTCGGCGAAGCTCGGAACTCCGGAGGCCTTCTCTCACTTGCGTGAGTCGTGTCACTCCGAGCATCGTCCTCTCGATTCCACGCTGCGCGACGCTGATCGCGTGTTCATCCTGCTTTCGTATAACCCAGGTCTCTGAGGCGTATGTTAGGGCAGGAAGAACAGTGGAGTCGAATAGGTGGGCACGGAGTCGGACGTTCTTCGTTTTCTTCACGACTTCTTCGACGCTCTTGAAAGCTCCCCAAGCCGCTCGTTTCCTCCTGCTCAGCTCTGGTGCTAGGTCGTTGGCCATGTTGACTTCGCGACCCAGATACACATAGCTGGAGCATTCGGAGATGTTCGTTCCGTTGAGCGAGAATGGGGCATCAGAAACCCACCCGTTCTTCATGAACATCGTCTTCGTAAGATTCAGCTGCAGTCCGACGCTTCCACATACACGATCGAAGTCGGCCAGCATTCGTTCCGCCTGACTGATACTCGGTGTTATGAGCACGATGTCGTCAGCGAAGCGAAGATGGTGCAGTTGCCGGCCGTCGACCTTCACTCCCATGTCTTCCCATTCTAGTTCGCGCATGACGTTTTCGAGGGTGGCGCTGAAGAGCTTCGGGGATATGGTATCCCCTTGTCGAACCCCTCTCTTCACGTCAATGACGACGTCGTTGTAGAATGGTGAGATCTTGGTCGTGAATCCACTGTACAGCTCTCGAAGGACTCTAATGTACTGAGTAGGAACGCCCTGGGTGAGCAGGGCTTCCATGACCACTTCAGTCTCGACGGAGTCGAATGCCTTCTTCAGGTCAATGAACGTAAGGCACAGCGGCAGCTTGTACTCTCGCGACACTTCGATGAGCTTCGTAATGGTGTGTATGTGGTCGATCGTGCTGAATCCTCTCCGAAATCCTGCTTGTTTGCATGGCTGTCCTTCGTCCAGCGTTCTACTGATCCTATTCAGGATGACTCGAGTGAACAGCTTGTAGACTACGGACAACAGGCAGATCGGGCGATAGTTGCCAATGTCGTGCACGTCTCCCTTCTTTACAGCAAAACGGTCTTGCTGGTCTTCCACTGAGATGGAACCTTGCATTCGGACAGGTAGCGTGTGAAGAGCCGCGCCAAGGTGTTGATGAGCGCTGGCGGAAGGTTATTCAGGTGTTCAGCTCTGATCCTGTCAGGACCGGGTGCTGTACGTTTCTTCACCGACGAGATGGCGTGTCGGATTTCGGAAGAGAGAACAGAGTGGACGACGTATCCATCCTGCGGAAGATGGCATGGGGGCAGGTGGACGTGGCTATCGAAGAGATCGGAGTAGAAGTCGTGAATGACTTTCTCCATGGTCCTTCTGGAAGAGGTGATGGTTCCGTCAGGACGTCGGAGAGCGGTCATCTTGGTCTTGAAGTTGGCGAAGTTCCGGCGGGCATTGCGGATGCTCAGCCCTGCCTCTGCTGCTTCAGCCAACACTTCCGCCCTTCTCTCTTTGAGATCTTCCTTTATCGCCGCTCTGCATAGCTTTGCAAGCTCGGACGTCAGTTGGTAGTTGCCTGACGCTCGTGCTGCTCCACGCTGGCGTATCAGCTCGAGAGTTTCCGGAGACAGGCGTCTCTTGGTGGTCTTCAAGCTCTCGGCTCCCTTAGCACAATCGTGGAGATGGTGCACGAAGCGATCGTATTCCTCGTCGACGTTGTCCATGACGGCATCTTCCCAAAGGCCGACGAGAGAGGTGTAGAGATCCCAGTTGATGGTCGTTCTGGGACTCCTCTTCTTGAACTTCGCGGCCTTCTCTCCTTGACGCGAAAAGCGGAACCTTGCGCGAAGGAGGCGGTGGTCCGATCCCGTGTAGAACTTGGGGACAACGGAGACATCGGTCAGGCAATACTTGCGATTGAAGATGATGTGGTCGATCTCGTTGTGGAACTGGCCACCGGGGGATTCCCAGGTCCATCGTAGGGAGGGAGGCTTCTGGAACTGCGAGTTTCCATGGATGGTCTTGGTCGACATGATAAACTTAGACAGCCTTTCACCTTGCTCGTTCCACTCCAAACCGTGGGTTCCGATGTGAAGTTCTTCTGGCGACCTTCGTGGCCCGATCTTGGCGTTGAAGTCGCCGACGATCACCTTATAGGAGGCAACACACTGCCTATTACCTATATCTATATCTCTATTATGTCCTCATAAGTACACTTTTTCACATTCAAATCATGCGAAAATGTAGTACTGTACTACTCGATGTTGTGATGTGTTACAGATCCAGGACGAGGAGATGATTCTGTTTGTTATTTAAAGACGGCCGGCTTCAGTAGCTAGATTTTGGTGAACTAGTAGCTTCCAATTTTCCCAGATTCAATAATCGCTACAGACGGCTGTGGCTTCGCAAGCCACATCTTCATTCCATCGCGGAATTTAAAACGGTTATGGCAGGATTATTCTTTATTTCATTACCAAGCTCCTGTTGACTTCACGTAGAGGAGCTCATAAATCCTACACACTGACAAGCTACGATGTCGCTCAGCCAAGGAGCACAAAAACGAAAGCTAATCGAGAAAGCTGCCATTAAGATGACGAACGTAGCATTGACGTCCAGCACTCGATACAGCTGCACTCTCTAAACATTTATCTGCGCAGGTGATGACGAAGCTATTCATCTCCTTCGGTGCAGCGAGCAAATAATCGGCTCGCTTCTTTCACTGCCAGTTCCGCATAATGAAGTCTGTTTGACTTACAGCTGCTACATAACCCAAGTGGCGCTTTTTTTCGCGGTTCACTCTATACCTTTACAAGGTCAGCATGATTTTCTCGCATGCCTCTCCTTATATTTGCTTCCTGCTATATATTTTTATTCTTTTCGTTGTAATGCACTTGAAGACCTGCTCGAACTTTAGTTATCAAGCGGAATATGCGTTCTCGCGATCGCTGTTGGTCTCTGCACGAATCCCAGATCTGCAGGAATCGACTGGAATCCATATGTTGGGGTGACTCGAGAAGCTGATTGCCAATCTGCCCTCTCAACAATTAAAGGCTCTGACTCCTCTGCGGTGGAGAGGTCAATCTGCACGCTCCACTGTTTAAAGGCGACAGCAAGTAAATGTTATCATGCTCGGAATCCGTCGCGGCACAGGCATTCTACTCGTGGCCCACCCGTTCTGTCGTTTCTACCGCATTCTGACTAGAGTCTAGACAACCTTATGGCGAGTGGCCGTGGAACGTGGTAGTTGTTAGAATCATTGCTGCAATAGCGGCATTTCTGGTGCCGCCACGATTGCGAACGTAAATGAGTGGAGCGAGATTTGGTGCCAGCGGCAAATCTCTGCATTTCTACCCTACAGATAAGGCGTTCGAGATACTACCGCGAAGCTATGAGCGGTAGGGCGAAACAACCACCACTGAACGTGGCGGGAGCTGATGGTTTCCCTAAGGAACCTGCCTCTGCCCGGAATACGGATTTTGCAGGGAACAAGAGTCGTGTTGTGTTCATCAACCGTGTTTATTTTCTAGGGATTCTCTGCTTAAGCATTAACGTTTTCTAATCGTTGCTGTTGTTTTGTTGCTGGGCACAAAAAAATTCTTTGCTGGACAAATCACTTTCGAGTTACTGCCGAGGTTCGACTTTTAATGAATCTTGGCATGACGTCCCTGATTATTAATGCAGTGTTCTTGAGCTGTTCACCAAGATTGTTAACGTCTTTTGTTAGGCTGAAGTTTCGGCGAGTTACGCCTTCTTCGGAGTCTGGAAAAGTCGGAACATTCGCAGAACTACTCGCTCAAACATCATGTCATTCTACAGAATACTTTTCTTAAGGAAAAGTGAGACAGATCAGATATGGGAGTTGCGAAAGGCGACTAACCTGACAGACGGTAGCCGTAAAGGACCACCGTTCACCCGTAGCTGGAGGCAACGTGGGTGAGTGAGCTTCAACCTCCGGGACTACCCGACTTATATACCCCTGTAGATCAAATCGAAGGGTGGATCAGAACCTACAGAGTCCAATGAAGGGTTCAATGAAGGTTCACTTTCGAGTTGCTGTGAGATTGCATAGAAACTTGATTACATTACAACATAAAGTTCTTAGAACTGACTTTATAGAGATGGATTTCCTTTATGTCGCCGTTTGGCCTTCCATTTCCCGCTTTTCGTTTAAAATCGTCCTTTTCAGCGTATTGCTACACGCACTGCATTTTTCAGTCTTCGAACCGTTCACGTGCAGTTTTTTATTAGATGTATTGGTTTGGTTTGGAGTTGGAAAAATTTTTAATTGGTTGAGAATTTGGTCTTCCGATTGAGAAAGTGCGTTTTAGTCGCCTTTTATAGGCCTATGTTATACTTCGGCGACGCGTCGCCGACGTCGGCGACGCTGTGCTGTAGGGGCTGCTACGCAGTGCGTCACAGGGTCGCCGGCGACGTCGCCGAGAGCTCCGCAGGGGGTGTTATACTTCCGCCGCCGACGTCGCCACAGATGCGTCACCAACGTCGCCAACGTCGCCACAGACGGGCCGACGACGTCAGTGTGGCCGACGTCGGTGACAGCGCGTCGCCGTGCTGTGCACGGCGACGGTCCGTCACCGACGTCGCGTCACCCAAGGGTGGCAAAAAATGCGCTCCGGTGGAGTGTTATGATTGTGGGTTGGTTCTTCGCTCCCAGAACTGCCATCATCACCACTGTACTTCGAATTTCGAAATCGAGAAGTGCAAAAGACGCCGCCTTGCGAACACAAAAGTGCAATTCACTAGAACACTGAGTGTTTGGGAGGGAATGGGACCCTAAACCTTAGCTCCCCTTCACTTTGTCACTTTTTTTCCTTTTTGTGCCGTTCTGTTCGCATTTTCTATGCCGATTTGCTTCCTTGTAGAGCAAGTAATACTAAATAGAACTGTGTACAAAATAAGTTGTGTTTCCTCGCTTTCTGAAATGGTAATGCAAACCTCTGCGAAAGCTTTTTCGAGATAGAATTCTTACTATTTAAGAGTTAAATTTTCCTTTGAACTTCGAGAATTCCGCGTAAATTTAATTTAAATACGATTTAACGAAAAAGGTCTTTGCTAAACCGAAAATGCTGGTAAAATCGTTAAAGTGCTAAATCAATAATCGTTAAATGCCCAATACTATCCCGTACTTCTATTATTATTATGTCTATAATAGATATTTTGTCCATAATTAATTAGTAGTTATAATTAGTAGTTTGTTATATCAATTAGTGGTTTGTTATAATCTCTTTACAAAGTGACCTATCGATTGATTTGTGCTTCTTTTAAAGTTTAAAACCTAAAAACGCACTATGCCTTGTGAAAAATACAGGGTATCCTAAAAATACAGGTACTGTTTGAATGGTTCTAACATTGCTGCTAAAAATGCGCTCCGATGCTCTCCTGTCAACGACGTCCCCGACGCCGCCACAGAATCTGTTGACGACGTCGCCGACGTCGACCACGCGTCTGTGGCGACGTCGGCGTCGGCGACGTCAGTGACGGACTGTCGGTGGCGGGTCGCAGCGTCGGCGACGCGTCGCCGAAGTATAACATAGGCCATACTCGCACCGTCGCGCGGCGAGACGTGATGGCCGTCATTGCTACTGATTTCTCGCGCCGCCCGGCGGCTCCGCATCACTTCCATACTCCGCCGCCTCAAAACACCACATTTGACGGAATTTCGGGTTACGGTATTCGGCGAATCGCGCCGCTGGAAGGAAGAGCGCGGCGCGGCGCGATCAGCTGCGGCAGACTCGGTGTGGAGTGGGAGATGCCACACCGGAATGAATGCTATGCCTGTTTTGTTTTGGTTTCCCAACCAACAGAACAAAAAGGGTGTAGCAAAATGATGACACTATTGTAGTTTCAGAACTCTAGAGCTCGAGGAGAGGTCGAAAAAGCTTTTTCGACCCAACATCGCCCAGGGAGGGAGAGGGGTTGTTTAGAGTGCTGATCACGGATAGACATCTTTTTTTTGTATTACGCTGGAGCTTGGGCAAATTCGGTGACCATGACCTCAGTCATCCCTAACTAACGTAACCTAAGAAGCGAATGGGCGTAGGTAGACATTCCCAAAGTTTCACCGACTGCGCTGGAAATATGTTTAATGCAGAATGATTCCGGAATGGCCATATGAGAGAGAATTCTGAGTGATTGTCGACAATGAGTGCCCTCCAGCAATTCTACTTTTGAACCCGCACATGTTGCAAAATAAAGAGTGGTTCAGTGTCATTTGCATTGCAGGGATTCCATTCAATACCACACTCATCAGTTTCAACCGTAGGTTGAGCGGGTGACTTCGATCCCCTCCCCCTTAAGAAAGGATTCGTCGCTCCTCACAGGAATCTCACCGCAAACATTGACAAGATGCATCAGCCAAACAAGTCTTTTCTGTTTTGGTTCGTCTGTGACTCATGGACCGTCTCCTTTGTCATCCTTGGCTCACGGACCGTAGTAAGCAGAAGCTCATGGACGCGCGTTGCTGACGCTCCTCTTTCTGACCGCAGTCGCGCCGCGCCGCGACGAGAGTATAAAAGGCGCCATACGCCGACATGGAAATTCGTGTAGCTCGCACAGACGGGTGTGAACCAAAGTACTAGAAGTGGCATCGCGACGGTCGGACAGTAAGTACATACGGGGCCCTACGATGACGCCGTCTTATCGCCGCAAAAGTGCTGGATCCGTGTGTTAGTTTTTACAATGTTACGAGAAGCCAAGATTGATTTCCTGCAAAAAGAGAAAATGATTTGCAAAAAATGCACATAGCCTGTTTTCTTCACATGACTGTGAACGAATGGCTGCACCAAGTTTTCGCACATTTTTAATTAAGCCTTCCTATCTCTTTTTCTTCCCTAAGATAGGAATTGGGCTAGAATGCAAAGGAAGATAACCCTAAACGTTGTTTTAGCACTTGCGGACTATCGATAAAGCAAGTCTTTCCTAATCAATCTCCACTCACCGTGACATTTCAGTCCCTGTTTGACAAGACCGAATAGCAGCTCCCCGCAGAAGTCGCAGAACGTCGGCACTTTGTACGAGTGCACGTAGAGCGTGTGCGGATGCACCACCAGCCGCTCATGTTGTGGACACGCTAAATATATTTGATGCTGTACAGGAGTTGACATTGTAGGTACACAAAATAAAAACAAAATATTAAAATTAGGTGTAGAAAAAACTAACACATTTCGAAAAACTGCTCAAGAAAAACATATCTGTTTTATTGTCAATTTTTGCGAACAGTTACATGATTGACGTGAGTATCATGCCAGTGCGATAGGCGCTGAGAGGAGTTTGTAATAATCAGACAAAGTCTACCAATCAATATCAATCGATAGAAAAGACAGTGAGGTCCTTTCTGCAAACTTACAACAACGGATGGGCAGTAGGTGTATACTGGTTGCTGCTGGGACGGCATTACAAAAAATAACCAAAATCGACGTGTTTGCCACTATCTATCCATTACTATCGACTTTTGCGCGGAAACCCGGATATTACATGCTCACCCGGGGGCAGACATAACTCCAACGCCGCGCGAACCCCCTCTGGCGTCGCGCACGGTGCGCGACGAAATTGGACGAGTTGTCGCGGTCCGATTGCTTACGACAGGGACGGCTAGCAACGTTTCCGACAAGGACTCGCGATAGAGAGCGTATGCCGGCGATTGTCGACCACATTTTTCGGGTAGAAGGAAAGTGGTTGGGTGAGACACGTCTGATACTTCTTGGTAGGGAATTCTATACCCAATTCCCCGCCCCTATTAGTGTATTGTTCACCGGTAGCAAATGAGAGTGCATAGAATCCTAACAAAGTGAGCTGTTATATCTGCATTCATGTCTACTGCACGAGAACTTAATAGTAAGGCCTTCCTTAAGATTCCTTCTTGAAGTGGGAGCGTTTGCTAACAAAGTGCGGGTGGAATAAGACTCAATATATCTCAATTGAGTGAAAGAAAACGGCCAAGGATCAGGTGAGGAAAATTCGAAACAAAAACTGTGCCGGGATTGTTAAGTAAAAGTCTCGGAAGCTTGTAAGTTCCCGAAATTTTTAACATCATTGCTTTGAACCGTTGGCCTAGTTATCAAGCGTTTGAAGTCTTCAGGGATTGCTGAGATGTGAGATAGTTTTTCCCTTAAATCTAACTTTGTTCTACACTTGACCGTCACCTTTATCCAACTCACTTGCCATAGTTCAGGTGTAATGACATTGGCAAGCACCCTTCTTAGCAAACACCAAGAGCCTTCGTATTTCTCCATTCTATAAGCAGAAGCAGCGGCATTTTACTGTTTCCTTTTTCTTACATTCGCCTCCACCGAGGGAGTTCATCTCTTTTATTTCATTTAGGGCTAGGAGGGGGTTGAACATGCAAGGCTAACCAAGGTGTCTGATGGAGTAGGCACTGGCAAAATTTTGGGCTTCGCGACTAACCACGCGTCAACGAGCACACGCCCGCGTTTCAGCGTCGAGACGTCGCATGCGGCTAGCGCGCGACGTCGCGTTGGAGTTGCGTCCTGGAGCCATGCTCACCAGGAGCGCACAAAAAATTCTATACGTTAAATTTTTAACGAAATTTTTAACGGTAAATTTTCGTTAAATTTCCGGTAAATCGTTAAATTTCGTTAAAAATATTGTACAAATAGTTGCAAACCATTACTACTGCAAAGGAAAAATCAAGAAAAACCTTATAAGTTTCAATTTTAAGAGGTCAACAGCTACAGGAATGAATGAAGGGGCGTGAAGCGCAGTCGGAGGAGGCGCCTACGGTCGCGCGCACCCGATACCAGGTTCCTGGTTCGAATTTTCCGCCCAGGCCAACCAAGCCTTGCATCCCTTCGGGGTCGGTGAATTGATACCAGACGTGTCTGGGAAGGATAAAGCGCTGACTTGTTCATCGCTTGGCCACCGCAAGTCATTGTATGGCCAAATACGCATTCAAATCGCCTCCACGACATCCCCCCGTAGAAGTGGAATGCGCTGGCGCATCCCAAAAAAGATTTGAATAACGCCGTCCTTTATCCCTTATCCTTTACCTTTAATCCGAAAGCTACAGTTTAAGAAATGGAGTGTAACACTGCAATGTAAAATAAACAATTCAACATCAACGAACACAGAAAATTAAACAAGCATTCGGCAACAAATTATCTGCAAGGTGTAGAATAACAGGTATGGAATTATCACTCAAGATGATCACCGACAAGGCACCTTAAAATGTGCGTTCAGGCTGAACCCATAGTTCCCTTTTTTTCCTAGCTCTTTGCGAAACTGTTTTGTGTGACTATTCTACGAGCACATGCAATGTCGATGCTGGCATCAGCCCAACAAGTGCAGAAAGTTTTAATAAAAATGCAATTAAAAGACTATCAGTGGAATTTTAACACGTTGTCGGACGCACGATATTCGCGTGCCTGGTGCGTGAGATCAATCCATTTTTTGCAACGTCGGGACCGTGACACGACATCATGTCACACGGTCCCACGCTGCCTAAAAGGTGTAACACTTCGTCACCGTGTTAACGTTGAGGAAAAGTATCATTCCTAATTTTTGTTATTAGCGTTTTTCTAAAGTCGTTTAAAATACGTCCAGCTGCCGAAAATATTCTCTCCATCTCGACTGTTCCAGACAGCGAGCAAAAGTATTCTGGGGTAAGCAGCGCCAGGTGAGCATAGGCATATCTTACGAGGAGGTCAGAGCAGCATCTTTGTGGATTCGTTGGCGTGATTCGGGGGGGGGGTCGCCTACGGAATTTCTGGGATGCATTAAAAGATAATGATCAAAGACAGCGTTACTCAATCCTTTTCGGGATGCGCCACGCATTCTACTTCTACGCGATATCGTGGAGGAGATTTGAATGCGTATTTGGCCATACAATGACCTGCGGCGGCCAGCCGATGAAGAAGTCAGCGCTTTATCCTTCCCAGACACGTCTGCGGTCAATTCGCCGACCGCGAAGAGACAGAAGGATTGGTTGGCCTGGGCAGAAAATTCTAACCAGGAACCTGGAACTGGGTGCACGCGACAGCCAGCATCTCCTCCGACTGCGCTGCTCGCGCCCCAAAAAGCATTATTTACAGAAATTCAGAAACATTTCATGAAAACGTTAAAATATTCTCGCTGATTTCAATAGTTTTTTCAGGAACAGTCCTAATCGGAAGATCAAACCTGCAACATTGGTGAAGACTAAGGGTAAATGTAATAAATTCACTGAGAAAAAAGTCCGTTAAAAAGTCCGTTAAATTTCTGAAAATTTACGTTAAGTCGTTGAGCCAGATTTTATAACGAAAAGTGCCGTTGATTCGTTAAATTCATTAAATCGTTAACCGTTAGATGTGCACCCCTGATGCTCACAATTAGTTCGTCATCGAGGCCCGTGACGTATGTGGTTATGAAGTAGAGGCCTCTATACTGTGGCTTATGAATATAGTACATCATATGGGTTTTTACACCGTCCTGAGAGCCAGCATCACTCCCTTCGTTTGTGGAAGGCCTGGACAGATCCAGGAGCTCCAGTAGGCATAGGCCTTCTATCTTGAGTCCCAAAATAGATTTAATCTTGGATGGGCGGCAGCTTAGCTTACTTGAGGACGGATAACACACATTGACAGCACCGTAAATCAACAAAATCGAGCTGCACATCGTACGTCTTCATCTTTCTCCGAGTATAATATCAGACCTTTCAGAAGGAGCAGAAACTTTGGCACAAGGAGAACACGCTGGTGCTCAGTAAAAAATCGAGATAGCTACCGAGCACGATTATGCAAACAATGACTTTCACGGCTCCGCTATACATGGCACCATTCAAAATTTGAATTACGCGAGCAAAATGGCAAATGGCAAGTCCTAACTCAGAGGAGCCGAGGAAGACTGCTCATACTTCGCCTGCGTTATGAACTCTTCATGAATAGTCGTTCCACTACGCTGTTTCCCTACTCTTATAGTTTCACTACGATCCCTAGTAGACGATGCATTGGATGAATAGATGAAATCTGAAAGAGACAAAGAAGGGTTGAACAGTATTTTTGGAAAGAATCAGAACCACTCGTCTCTGTGCCCTACACAAGCGACCATAGGTAGATGCGGTTTTTTGGCCACATCCTATCTGATTTCCTCACACTTTGATTGAAAACCGAGGGAATTCACGCCAAAGAGGTGCTTATGTTGAACGACGGATCATGGATCACCGCTGTAGCGAGGTGCCCACCAGGGGTGCACATTTAACGGTTAACGATTTAACGAATTTAACGAATTAACGGTATTTCTCGTTAAAATCTGGCTTAACGACTTAACGGAATTTTTAACGAACTTTCTACTCAGTGATTTCATCACATTTACCCTTAGTCTTCACATTGTTTGCAGGTTTTACCCTCCCGATTAGGATTGTTCTTGAAAAACTATTAAAACTGGCAAGAACATTTTGATGTTTTCATGAATTGGTTTTGAATTGTTGGAAATAACGCATTTTGGGACGCGGTAGCGCAGTCGGAGGAGGTGCCGGCTGTCAGCCGATACCAGGTTCCTGGTTCGGATTTCCCGCCTCAGCCATCCAAGCCTTCCATCCAAACTTGTCTGGGAGGATAAAGCGCTGACTTGTTCATCGGCTCGCCACCGCAAGTAGGTATAGGCCAAACACGCATTCAAATCGCCTCGCATCTCATACAAGTGGAATGCGTGGCGCATCCCAAAAGGGATTGAGTAACGCCGTCGTTTATCCTTATCCTTTAATGCATTTTGGAGCTAAAAATTTCTTCGCCGGGCCACAAAGTACGTCAATGAATCGACAGAAATATACTGGTCTAACCTCCTCGTAAGATATGCCTATCCTCGCCTGGCGCTGCTTATCCCAGAATACTTTTGCCCGCCACCTGGAACAGCCGAGACGGAGAGAGTATTTTTAGGCCGCTGGACGTATTTTAAACGATTTTAGTAGAACGCTAATAACAAAAATTTGGGAGGCTACTTCTCTGAAAGTTAACACGTTAACGATGTGTCACACCTATTCAGCAGTGTGGGACGTGTGACACGATGCCGTGCCATGGTCACGACGTTGCAAAAAAATGGATGGTCCCTCGCACCGGGCACTCGAAAATCGTGCGTCCGATAACGTGGAAACTTTCGACTGGCTGGCTTTTAATTGTATCTTTATTTGATCTTTTTGTACTTAGTGGCCTGTGCCCTCATCGAAACTGTACATGATCGTAGAACCGTCAGACAAAACGGTTTCATGAAGAAATAGGAAAGGAGGGAACTCCGAATTCTGCCTGATCGCACATTTTAAGATGTCTTGTCGGTGATCATCTTCCATATAATTTCATACTGTTCTTATTCCACACCCTGTAGATAATTTGTTACTGAAGGCTTGTTTATTTTTCTACGTTTGTTGATTTTGAATTGTTTGTACAACATTGCAATGTTGCACTCCACTCCTTGAACTTTAGCTGTTGAACTCTTAAAGTGGAAACCTATACCATTTCCTTGATTTTTTCACTTGAAATAAGGGTTTGCATCTATTTTGTATTTTTAACGAAATTTAACGATTTACCGTAAATTTAACGAAAATTTTCCGTTGAAAAATTTCGTTAAAAAAATTTAACGCACAGAATTTTGTGTGCACCCTTGGTGCCCACCGCTCTTTTGCAGGTGAATTCGAATGACTACTTAAGGCGATGGTGTAAGGCGATGCGTAATTCGTGTAATTGCTTAGAAGCGTCGCATCGCAAAGCACCACGCGCAAAGCGGATCGAGAACGCTTTTGTTTGACACGCCGCTGTAGAACTGCAGGACAAAAGGCGATTACCAGTGGGAGGAAGTCCTTTCACCTACAGGTGATCTCGTAAGACTAGCAGATCTCCTTTCGTTTCATCACCAACCCACACGCAGTCGACTGCTAGGGTTTTCAGAATTACCCTGACCACAGCAGTGTTTTATCGTCCCAAATAACTGTCTACTAGCTTACCCAATATCCGCCTTACGTTGTCGACGTCAGCTAAGATTGCACCAACCAACTGAAACTGCGCTGGCTACTCTTAGTTAGTAAAAGAAGATAGTATGAAGTTACTTCAGAGCGCAATAATAGTTTAAAGATATGGACTGCAACAAGTCATTTTAGAAACGAAAACTCCGACAGCTCCCGCTTACCGTTCAAGATAACCGTCTTACGATCAGTGATCCTCTTTGCTGCGTCACAACTACGTCCTCGTGCCGGCTCAAGCCGCTCGACGACAGCGGTGGCGACGACAAACGGCATACCGGCCACGATGACACGCCGCTGTCACACAAAACGACAAGTACGACGGTGGCGACAATCTGTGGATGACTTGAGCAAGAAGGCCGTCATTAAATCGACGAGAAGAGGTAGGTGCACTTGATAGCCAGCTACTGGAGACGCTACTAGAAGGCTATAACCGAAAAGAAGCCTACTAGGTGAAGACGATTAGCAGAAACAACAAATTGATCGCGCGGCGAGGAAGCTGAGGCGCCGAGCCGCGGCAGCCCACGACCGACGACGACGACGACGACGTCGACGTGCTGGAGGAGGCGTCGCGGTGATCGCAAAAGCGGATAGAGCGGACTCAGATTTCCGGATCCACCACGCCACGTACCACCGTCTCCTGGAGACGCCGGCGACATAGGTGATAACGCGATGAGTAACAGTCGTGGGAAAAACTTCAGCGATAAGAGTGAGAGTTCCCGATAAAGTTCAGACTCACACTTCAGTGGAGGCTCAAACTAAGCATGAGCAATTGAGTGTGAAAACCGGCACCGCTGTCGTTATCGCAACAGCACCTATACCAGCAGCTCCATCTCATGCTCCAAGTATGGTTCTCCTTCATTATTTTTTTATCGCTATATATTCAGCCGAATTGGACACTTCTTAAGCCATATTGGACACTTTTCACGTCAAATTGGACACTCTTCCAAGATAGCCCAAGACTTTTAAAACTGATACGAATTCTTCCAAATCGAAATGACCCTTCGGCAGGTTACAGACTCACTAAGATGGCTTTAATAACTTTTCGCTCAAGAAAAGTTTGGTGTAACTTTCAATTGAAATTCTTAGTTCACCTGCCCGAAGATGTGCGATAAATTTATAAAAATTTTAGTTTTTGAGAAAAATTAATAAATTAAATGTTCCATGTTCGACTGTCGTTGAATCTTGGCATGCTGTTCTTTATTTGTGTTGTAGAATCTCATGTAAAGCTGTTGAGCCAAGATTGGTATACTCCTTTATTCGGCTTACGTTTCGGCGTAACCGCCTTCTTCAGAGCCTGGAGAAGACAAAAGGAGTTGGAAAAATTACCCGCCCAAGGATCATTTCAAGTTACAGGAGCTTCAGAAGCAAGTGATGGAATGAGACGAAAAGAGGAGTAAGGCAACCCGACTGACCTTATAAGACAGCAGAGAGACTGCTAAGTCACCCTCGGATGGAGAAAGACGTGGATGAATGAGACTCTCCCTTCGGGTCCTATCCTCAGCGACTTGCTGATTGGCGCCCTCCTGGGCGAAGCCCACAGAGGTCGGCAAATGGAGCCAGCTCCTGAATAACGGCCACCCGCTCCTCTTTCCTGTTGATTGTGGGGTTCTTGAACGCTATCCACAACGCCTCCAGGGTCTTCCGCGCTGCAATATCGGATTCGCGTGCTAAGATCGTCACCTCCACCCCAATCGTCGTGCCATTATGGATTCGAAGTCTGTGCTCCCCCAATGGAGTAGAGACCTTGCACTTATTCAACCCATCAGCGTGCTCTTTCACCCTGACCCAAAGAGGTCTGCCCGTCTCGCCGATGTATTCTTCCCTGCATTCGGTACAGGTAATGAGATACACCGTACCAAACACTCTGCAATCACCTTCCTTACCGTATGGGCAGACCATGCAGGACGGCGTTGTGCAGGTGTTATCATAGAGACGGTTCCTAACAAGTCGAGCCTTGAGGTTAGCCGGGGGAATGTCAATAACCCTTACAAGGTTATCTAATTCCGCCCTGCGAACACAGTCCCGTACTTGAGTGCTTAGTGCATCCGTGATAAAGGGCACCGAGAAGGGAACTTTGTTACGTTCTTCTTGAGCAGAGTGTATTGATGCTGCTGGTGGTCGACGACCTCTTCTAGGCATGTTTTCCGCCACATATCCATTTGATAACGCAATGTGGGATGCCAATGCCATTGACGAGGACTTCAAGTCGTCGTTGGAAGATACCAAGGCAGCAGTACGAAACATGCTCCGAACAGTAGCCCTTTTAGTATAGCGTGGATGCGCTGAACGGAAGTGCACGATGATGTTCTTGTTACTGGGCTTCCGATACCACCTGGTTTGGAAGGTGCTCTGAGAGAGACGAACTTCTGCGTTGAGGAACGGCAACCACTGATCTGTCGGTTTCTCCCTTGTTAGCTTAATGTGCTCCGCTTGTTGATTGAGCAAATCGAAACAGGTGTCCATTTCATTTTGCGTAGGGCACACGATGAAGCAGTCGTCTATATACCGACAGTACAGTAAGGGTCTGCGCTCCAGCACGGGTCTCTCTATTTTGGACATAAATGCTATGGCCAGCACAGGAGCCAGACGCTGACCCATGGCTAGCCCTCTGACTTGCCTGTAGTACTCGTTGGACCACTTGAAGATATTGCATTGAAGACACTCATTTATAAGCGTCATTACTTGAGCAATACTTAGCCCAAAAAACGCAATATGATCCTGGTGTTCCACAATAATTTCGTGTACAGCCTGCATAGCATCGTCATTGGAGACATTTGTGTACAACGAAGTGACATCAAATGACTCCATCACAGAGCTACCCTCTAAGTGTGTGTTTCGGAGTTTACCCAAGAATGCACGAGTACTGGGAAGGTGGGCAGGTACGAATTTCAGTAACTGCGTAAGAACCAAGTTCAACAGCCACGAAATACGATCTGCAGGCCCACCGATGCTGCTAATGATAGGACGGACCTTATACTGCGTGGGGTCGATGGGATCACCTCCTTGCGGTAGCTTGTGGGTCTTGATAAGAACGTAGAGAACTGGGCAGACAGGATGTTCACACCTTAGGCGCGTTATAAGGCTTCTAGGCAGCTCCGCTGTTTTGGCAATGTCACTCCACTTTTGATTAAGAGAGCGGCATTGTTTAGCGAACTCCTCAGGTGTAGAGCGACTATAGACGCTAGTATCCTGGAGATGATGTCTTGTGATACTCCTATCAAGATGTTGTGGGAGAATTACAAACTCCCCTCCTTTATCACTTACGCCCACCTTAATAGCTCCCGACGCCGTGAGATCTCTGATTTCCCTCAAGCCCCTGCGCTGGTCATTTGTTAAATTTAGAGGTGTCCGCATGGTCATGTTTCTCTGCAGAACCGTAAGCAGGGATGTAGCTAAAACGCGAAATTTCCGATCGATCACCCAGTTAGGCTCCTGCGCACGAAGGAAGGAACTGGGAAAAGGTGGAGGTGGAATCGCCGCGATGCTTCCGGTATCTGGCTGGTTGCCTTGCGCTTCGATATTTACCCTGCAGCGCAGTTGATCCCGTAGCCTCTGTAGGCTGCCGACAAATTTGCGTGCTACCCCATGCGACAGACACTGAGAAGGAGAGAAACTGGGGCCCATTTCCAGTGCTGCAAATGCCTCGCGCGATAGAGAGACATCGCCTAAGACAGTTACCCTCTCGGAGCGCTCTACATCCAGAATTTCTCCATGACCGGGGGGATAATTGGTGGTATTGGCAGAAGGGTTGCTGCGTCCACGATTGCTTATTCCACTCACTAACTCCTGAATCTTTCGCTGTAACTTTACTTTAATTCTAGAGCGAATAAGATCACAAACCCCCCTTGACTCACTCACGATTCTATTCCAAAGAGCGGTAGGCAGAAAACGTTCGCAAAACATCTCTTTCGACCTGCATTTGTTAAGCAAGCTATAAAGATGATTCTGCTTGCTTCTGATAGCCATGCACAAAATACGAAGCTCGATCTTCTTAATCTGCCTGTCCTCCTCCGTGCGGCCGCATACCTCGTGCAATCGCTTTTCGTGGATGAAACGAGGAATTACACTGTGCTGCAGGCACCGCTTCAGAAAGTGAGTGCTTTGCTTGGCTAAGACAATCTTTTGTCTTAGGGACAAGGCCTCCATCACCAGTCGAGAGTAAGTTGCTGGTACGTCACGTAGAATGTTCCATGTTCGACTGTCGTTGAATCTTGGCATGCTGTTCTTTATTTGTGTTGTAGAATCTCATGTAAAGCTGTTGAGCCAAGATTGGTATACTCCTTTATTCGGCTTACGTTTCGGCGTAACCGCCTTCTTCAGAGCCTGGAGAAGACAAAAGGAGTTGGAAAAATTACCCGCCCAAGGATCATTTCAAGTTACAGGAGCTTCAGAAGCAAGTGATGGAATGAGACGAAAAGAGGAGTAAGGCAACCCGACTGACCTTATAAGACAGCAGAGAGACTGCTAAGTCACCCTCGGATGGAGAAAGACGTGGATGAATGAGACTCTCCCTTCGGGTCCTATCCTCAGCGACTTGCTGATTGGCGCACTCCTGGGCGAAGCCCACAGAGGTCGGCAAATGGAGCCAGCTCCTGAATAACGGCCACCCGCTCCTCTTTCCTGTTGATTGTGGGGTTCTTGAACGCTATCCACAACGCCTCCAGGGTCTTCCGCGCTGCAATATCGGATTCGCGTGCTAAGATCGTCACCTCCACCCCAATCGTCGTGCCATTATGGATTCGGAGTCTGTGCTCCCCCAATGGAGTAGAGACCTTGCACTTATTCAACCCATCAGCGTGCTCTTTCACCCTGACCCAAAGAGGTCTGCCCGTCTCGCCGATGTATTCTTCCCTGCATTCGGTACAGGTAATGAGATACACCGTACCAAACACTCTGCAATCACCTTCCTTACCGTATGGACAGACCATGCAGGACGGCGTTGTGCAGGTGTTATCATAGAGACGGTTCCTAACAAGTCGAGCCTTGAGGTTAGCCGGGGGAATGTCAATAACCCTTACAAGGTCATCTAATTCCGCCCTGCGAACACAGTCCCGTACTTGAGTGCTTAGTGCATCCGTGATAAAGGGCACCGAGAAGGGAACTTTGTTACGTTCTTCTTGAGCAGAGTGTATTGATGCTGCTGGTGGTCGACGACCTCTTCTAGGCATGTTTTCCGCCACATATCCATTTGATAACGCAATGTGGGATGCCAATGCCATTGACGAGGACTTCAAGTCGTCATTGGAAGATACCAAGGCAGCAGTACGAAACATGCTCCGAACAGTAGCCCTTTTAGTATAGCGTGGATGCGCTGAACGGAAGTGCACGATGATGTTCTTGTTACTGGGCTTCCGATACCACCTGGTTTGGAAGGTGCTCTGAGAGAGACGAACTTCTGCGTTGAGGAACGGCAACCACTGATCTGTCGGTTTCTCCCTTGTTAGCTTAATGTGCTCCGCTTGTTGATTGAGCAAATCGAAACAGGTGTCCATTTCATTTTGCGTAGGGCACACGATGAAGCAGTCGTCTATATACCGACAGTACAGTAAGGGTCTGCGCTCCAGCACGGGTCTCTCTATTTTGGACATAAATGCTATGGCCAGCACAGGAGCCAGACGCTGACCCATGGCTAGCCCTCTGACTTGCCTGTAGTACTCGTTGGACCACTTGAAGATATTGCATTGAAGACACTCATTTATAAGCGTCATTACTTGAGCAATACTTAGCCCAAAAAACGCAATATGATCCTGGTGTTCCACAATAATTTCGTGTACAGCCTGCATAGCATCGTCATTGGAGACATTTGTGTACAACGAAGTGACATCAAATGACTCCATCACAGAGCTACCCTCTAAGTGTGTGTTTCGGAGTTTACCCAAGAATGCACGAGTACTGGGAAGGTGGGCAGGTACGAATTTCAGTAACTGCGTAAGAACCAAGTTCAACAGCCACGAAATACGATCTGCAGGCCCACCGATGCTGCTAATGATAGGACGGACCTTATACTGCGTGGGGTCGATGGGATCACCTCCTTGCGGTAGCTTGTGGGTCTTGATAAGAACGTAGAGAACTGGGCAGACAGGATGTTCACACCTTAGGCGCGTTATAAGGCTTCTAGGCAGCTCCGCTGTTTTGGCAATGTCACTCCACTTTTGATTAAGAGAGCGGCATTGTTTAGCGAACTCCTCAGGTGTAGAGCGACTATAGACGCTAGTATCCTGGAGATGATGTCTTGTGATACTCCTATCAAGATGTTGTGGGAGAATTACAAACTCCCCTCCTTTATCACTTACGCCCACCTTAATAGCTCCCGACGCCGTGAGATCTCTGATTTCCCTCAAGCCCCTGCGCTGGTCATTTGTTAAATTTAGAGGTGTCCGCATGGTCATGTTTCTCTGCAGAACCGTAAGCAGGGATGTAGCTAAAACGCGAAATTTCCGATCGATCACCCAGTTAGGCTCCTGCGCACGAAGGAAGGAACTGGGAAAAGGTGGAGGTGGAATCGCCGCGATGCTTCCGGTATCTGGCTGGTTGCCTTGCGCTTCGATATTTACCCTGCAGCGCAGTTGATCCCGTAGCCTCTGTAGGCTGCCGACAAATTTGCGTGCTACCCCATGCGACAGACACTGAGAAGGAGAGAAACTGGGGCCCATTTCCAGTGCTGCAAATGCCTCGCGCGATAGAGAGACATCGCCTAAGACAGTTACCCTCTCGGAGCGCTCTACATCCAGAATTTCTCCATGACCGGGGGGATAATTGGTGGTATTGGCAGAAGGGTTGCTGCGTCCACGATTGCTTATTCCACTCACTAACTCCTGAATCTTTCGCTGTAACTTTACTTTAATTCTAGAGCGAATAAGATCACAAACCCCCCTTGACTCACTCACGATTCTATTCCAAAGAGCGGTAGGCAGAAAACGTTCGCAAAACATCTCTTTCGACCTGCATTTGTTAAGCAAGCTATAAAGATGATTCTGCTTGCTTCTGATAGCCATGCACAAAATACGAAGCTCGATCTTCTTAATCTGCCTGTCCTCCTCCGTGCGGCCGCATACCTCGTGCAATCGCTTTTCGTGGATGAAACGAGGAATTACACTGTGCTGCAGGCACCGCTTCAGAAAGTGAGTGCTTTGCTTGGCTAAGACAATCTTTTGTCTTAGGGACAAGGCCTCCATCACCAGTCGAGAGTAAGTTGCTGGTACGTCACGTAGAATGTTCCATGTTCGACTGTCGTTGAATCTTGGCATGCTGTTCTTTATTTGTGTTGTAGAATCTCATGTAAAGCTGTTGAGCCAAGATTGGTATACTCCTTTATTCGGCTTACGTTTCGGCGTAACCGCCTTCTTCAGAGCCTGGAGAAGACAAAAGGAGTTGGAAAAATTACCCGCCCAAGGATCATTTCAAGTTACAGGAGCTTCAGAAGCAAGTGATGGAATGAGACGAAAAGAGGAGTAAGGCAACCCGACTGACCTTATAAGACAGCAGAGAGACTGCTAAGTCACCCTCGGATGGAGAAAGACGTGGATGAATGAGACTCTCCCTTCGGGTCCTATCCTCAGCGACTTGCTGATTGGCGCACTCCTGGGCGAAGCCCACAGAGGTCGGCAAATGGAGCCAGCTCCTGAATAACGGCCACCCGCTCCTCTTTCCTGTTGATTGTGGGGTTCTTGAACGCTATCCACAACGCCTCCAGGGTCTTCCGCGCTGCAATATCGGATTCGCGTGCTAAGATCGTCACCTCCACCCCAATCGTCGTGCCATTATGGATTCGGAGTCTGTGCTCCCCCAATGGAGTAGAGACCTTGCACTTATTCAACCCATCAGCGTGCTCTTTCACCCTGACCCAAAGAGGTCTGCCCGTCTCGCCGATGTATTCTTCCCTGCATTCGGTACAGGTAATGAGATACACCGTACCAAACACTCTGCAATCACCTTCCTTACCGTATGGACAGACCATGCAGGACGGCGTTGTGCAGGTGTTATCATAGAGACGGTTCCTAACAAGTCGAGCCTTGAGGTTAGCCGGGGGAATGTCAATAACCCTTACAAGGTCATCTAATTCCGCCCTGCGAACACAGTCCCGTACTTGAGTGCTTAGTGCATCCGTGATAAAGGGCACCGAGAAGGGAACTTTGTTACGTTCTTCTTGAGCAGAGTGTATTGATGCTGCTGGTGGTCGACGACCTCTTCTAGGCATGTTTTCCGCCACATATCCATTTGATAACGCAATGTGGGATGCCAATGCCATTGACGAGGACTTCAAGTCGTCATTGGAAGATACCAAGGCAGCAGTACGAAACATGCTCCGAACAGTAGCCCTTTTAGTATAGCGTGGATGCGCTGAACGGAAGTGCACGATGATGTTCTTGTTACTGGGCTTCCGATACCACCTGGTTTGGAAGGTGCTCTGAGAGAGACGAACTTCTGCGTTGAGGAACGGCAACCACTGATCTGTCGGTTTCTCCCTTGTTAGCTTAATGTGCTCCGCTTGTTGATTGAGCAAATCGAAACAGGTGTCCATTTCATTTTGCGTAGGGCACACGATGAAGCAGTCGTCTATATACCGACAGTACAGTAAGGGTCTGCGCTCCAGCACGGGTCTCTCTATTTTGGACATAAATGCTATGGCCAGCACAGGAGCCAGACGCTGACCCATGGCTAGCCCTCTGACTTGCCTGTAGTACTCGTTGGACCACTTGAAGATATTGCATTGAAGACACTCATTTATAAGCGTCATTACTTGAGCAATACTTAGCCCAAAAAACGCAATATGATCCTGGTGTTCCACAATAATTTCGTGTACAGCCTGCATAGCATCGTCATTGGAGACATTTGTGTACAACGAAGTGACATCAAATGACTCCATCACAGAGCTACCCTCTAAGTGTGTGTTTCGGAGTTTACCCAAGAATGCACGAGTACTGGGAAGGTGGGCAGGTACGAATTTCAGTAACTGCGTAAGAACCAAGTTCAACAGCCACGAAATACGATCTGCAGGCCCACCGATGCTGCTAATGATAGGACGGACCTTATACTGCGTGGGGTCGATGGGATCACCTCCTTGCGGTAGCTTGTGGGTCTTGATAAGAACGTAGAGAACTGGGCAGACAGGATGTTCACACCTTAGGCGCGTTATAAGGCTTCTAGGCAGCTCCGCTGTTTTGGCAATGTCACTCCACTTTACTGGCACACTACACACTGTCACTTCACAAACGGCAATTATTTTTGCATTGCGCATGTTCTCCGTTTAAATGGCTCCACTCTGGGCTACATTTCACCACCATTTCTATCCCGTGTTACAAGGACTGTATGTAGAGCGTTATGGGACTGAGCTTCTATCGGTCCCAGCCATAGAGATGTTCGGAACCCTTTAAGGTAGATCAGCAGCTTTTTCAGGTTTAAGAGGCATTTGGGGAAGGTTTATACTTTGATAGCTGAGTGAGGCAGCAGCAGTGATCAACGGTACTCTGGCTTCCTTACAGCCGGGCCAGCTGGTTTCCAAGGGACAATTCTGCCTTAGCATGAGCCCGTAGTGAATTTGTTGTCTTCAGATGGCCCAATCCGTGTCCTGCCTTTTTCGATTTTTACGTTCTTTTCCATTTGAAGGCTTAGGGCCTGTTCATACTTCGCGACAAGAGCGACTTGTCGCCCGTGCAAAATATGCATATCGATTAAAACAGAGCGCGCACCGCCGAAAAGTGTTCATACCCGAGCGCCGGCGCTGTCGCTCCAGTCACTCTTGTCGCTGCGCACGCCACGCTCGCCACGCTCTCGTGGCTCCCGTCGCCGGTGCAAAACTTGCGAATCGATTAAGACAGAGCGCGCGCCGCGGAAAGTCTTCATACTCGAGCACCGGCGTTGTCGCTCCAGCCGCTCTTGTCGCTCTAGTCGCTGCTGTCGCCTGTTCATACTTCCGCGCGCTGCGCACGCCATGCGCGCTGCGCTCTTGTCGCTGCTGTCGCGAAGTATGAACAGGCCCTTAGTCTGAAAGCGTGCAAAATTCCGTGAAATTGTCGATTCCTCCCTGTGATACAGTATCCCCCATCCTTCACTGGAATTTGTCTTAGATGCCAGGGGACTCAATTTCGCAAGCTTCTTCCACACCCTACTGATAAAGCGACCGAATACCATTCCACTGTTATCTTGCTCTTGGAGGTCTAGTATAGTTCCTCAGTGAATAGGCTCACTAAAGGCCTGTTCATAGTCCACTACGGCAGCGACTGAGTCGCCCATTCAGAACATAGCAACCTTTCTTTCGTTCCATGACGAGCGAGCGCCCGGGAAAATCGATATGCATCCTTTGCCCGTGCGACTAGTCGCTACCGTCGCGAACTATAAACATACCCTAAGCCTACATTGATCTCTCTCTATACCTTGAGCGATTCGAGTAAGCCTGACCTTACTCTATTGTCTTCATGGACCAGATTCATCAACCGCTTACCGGCCGGTAACGGTTAAAAGTACCACCAAACCTGATGCTGATGAGTGTCATATAATGGGGTTTGACGGTACTTTTTACACCGGCCGGTCAGCGGTTGATGAATCTGGGCCCAGATGATTCACATTCCGTCGAATTTAGCCAGGTAGTCTTCCTTTATCATAGATAACAACGTCATCCACGTTACTGTATCCTACAGAAGGCGCTCGCTGTCGCGTGCACTCGATTCCAGGCTCTTGGTTCTGATTCCCCGCCCAGGCCAACCAACCCCGGGGTCGGCGAATTGCTACCAGCCTTGTCTGGGAAGGATAAAACATCGACTTGTACATCGGCTGCTCATCGCAAGTCATTGTATAGGCCAAATGCTCATTCATATTCCCCCAGGATATAAGTGGAATGCATAGCGCATCCCGAAAAAGGGTTGACTAACTCTGGCCTTTATCCGTAACCCTTATTACATGTGACTAACTCAACACGTCCGAGAACATCCAAAGGTTCGGCTGTGAGCTTTTTCGAGCGATTTTGTTTAGTAATGCTGGCTGGATATGACATCAGGGGCCAGATTCATCAACCGCTTACCGCCTTCTAACGGTGAGCCGCGTGTATGTGTTTCACATGTGGGGCCCATTATTTGAGAATGAGTTTAAAATGAGACGGCGATTAGTTTTCGCCCGATGCCTCCGATCCCATGCCTCACCCCCTATCGTTGTCGCCGTCGTCGTCGTCTTCTCCGTTTGCTGCTGTAAAGCGAAACACGCTCGATTATTAGCACTGCATTCAGCCGATTTTAATAGGCCAGATGGGCCTGAACTCGTCATCCGGGGCCGGCAGCAGGGCCCTCTGCGAATGCCAGAAGGCGCTTACTTCGAACGCTCTTCCTCATCGATCACTGGGCGTTCTTTCACATCGTACTCGACCTGTAGGGTTTCAAGCCTGGTTGCCTTACTCAGCACAGAACCCCTAGGGTGTATCCTAGTCGGTGGGGGCAGCACTATGGTGACAGTTGGGTCCAACATTCCACGACGCGAAATCATTTTGCCTAAATTCCCTAAGCACATAGCTCAAGCTAGGCGCCCTACTTGAATAAAATAACAAAGAAATAAAAGATGAAGTTGGTTAATCCCTTATATTGCGCCACGTATTCTATTTCTGCATCATATCGTTGGGCCAATTCGAATGTCTACTGTATTACATATATCTCCCTACCTGATTGACTCGAGCAAAGTTTGAACTTTGTCAATTTTTAATTAGGCTCCTCCTCTACTTAAATAGTTCTGTTCCACTATACAATACTATCCTCAATTTTTTCAAGGAATTTAAGGATGCATTTCAAAGGTCTACCTCTAGGCTCCCAACATTTTCAAGCTCAGGATTCACCTAAAGTTTCAGGACATGCTCTAGATGGTGGGGGCCTAGAAGTAGACCTTTAAAATGTATCATTAGATTCCTTGAGAAATTTTAAGGGCGTAGTTTTCAAGCTCAGTTTTCACCTGAAGCTTGAAGACATGCTTTAGCCGTTGTTCAAATACCTGGAGTGAGCCATGCACTTCAAGTTCATAAAAACTACAAACTTTCTCAATTGGTGCAATAATGGTGTTAGTTCGAGTACAAGCGATTTGCTGGAATAAAGACGGCACCCATTCGTATTGAGATTGCGCCGTGCATTCGTCGTTGTGTGTGTGTGTGGTTGACTGGTTCGAAGAGTAGAATTCTTACTCAAATCTAATATCAGCTTTATCTTCCCTATCCTTCTCCTTTCCATAAAGGATAGAGGATAAAGGACGGTGTTAGTCAATCGTTTTTGGGATGAGCCTAACATTCTACTTCTAGGGATGTCGTAGAGGCGATTTGAATGCGTAGTTGGCCATACAATGACTTGCGTTGGCTAGGTAGCAGCTCCAGCATCCTTCCCAGACAATTCTGATACCATTCACTGACCCCGGAGGGATAGAAGGCTTGGTTGACCTGGGCGGAAAATCCGAACCAGTAACCTGGCATCGGGTGCATGCAACAGCCGGCACCTCCTCCTACTGCGCTACACGTGCCCCTCTTTTCGATAATGAGAAAAAATAGGAATAGTCGAGATCTTGAGTGGACTATGCGTGAAGACGTTAATTTGCGTTAATTTTCTAATAAGAAAGCAGCATTATTAATAATTGGGAATTTTTGATGGGAATCATATTTTGGTGTGACTCTGGGAGGGCCATCAAAACAGAGAGGGCCTACCTTACAGGTATTTCTAGTGTTCTATTGAGGTTTAGAGACCACCATGTGCTTGGAGGGAGAACGCGTCCAGATCCCTATGTTGAAGGCGATGATGTCTCTTCCCTCACTACTGTTTTGTCGGCTGATAAACGTCTCGGCTAATCCGTGAAGACAAACTGACAAAGATCCGATTTCAACGCTCTCCTACTCGGTCCTGTGGGAGTGGAGATAGCATTAAACACCTTGAACACGCATTGTGTGGGCTAATCCGTTGAAGGCGGCTTAAATGTCGAAACCATCACAGGATTGTCAGAGAAGTCGTATGCGTTTCCTTGAGATTTTTCTTCGGAGCAACAATTAATTGTCCCTTGAGAATTGCCCTAGAATGCAAAACCTATGCACTATGACACGCCACTCCATAATAAGCATGCAGCGTGATTTCACTGTATTTGATGTTATCCTTTGTTAACATATTGCTAGATGACCAATATGTCGCACTTAGGATGAACAGCTGCTTTTCTGAATTCAAAGCGATTCTTCCCTGAATTCAATTCTGAGCACAGTGCTGTAGATTTGCGGTATCTGTGAATTCGTTTCTTCCTTTTTGAGGAGGAAGGTACTCTTACTTGTCTATTGAATCAAGACTAGCAACTGCGGGGTGTAAGGAGATCACCACGCACTCTTTTTCTACCCATGTTCCGAGGAAAGGTAACTTCGTTTTTAACCTCCAGGGCCAGATTCAGCAATCACTTACCGCCCTCTAACGGTGAAAATACCGTCAAAGCTGGTGCTAATGAATGTCGTATAAGAGGATTTGGCGGTATTTTTACCGTTAGAGGGCTGTAAGCAGTTGATTGATTGATTTGCACCTCAGTTACGGTAATCGGTCGCTCTTTTCATGGCGTTACGGTATCAGTTCTCCACCTCATGGTCGGCGAAAGGTGTAGATGGGGTCTAGATCAAATTCGAACCTAAGATCTATTCATACGAGTAACTGTGCCCCATACGCCGCCACGTCACCCTTTGGTCCAAATTCTTCCACTATTCAAACAGGATGCATGGCGCATTCCATCGGGTTTTATAGATGAAGCTGTTTACGTCTTAACTACTGCATTCCGTGCAGTCTGTGAGACGCCGCCCATCACAAAGTTATTCCACGAAGTGACAGACTTAGTGTACGCCATCTAATCATCTAAGGAGTGCCCAGCTTCTTCCGAAGCTCTTCTACAGCTAAAGTCTGAGCTCCGTCTACGCTTCCTTGACTCCGCATCGAAGAACGAGTGCTGCGGTCAGAGTCTGCACTGCGTGGCCTATTGCACGGTTCGGTTCTTCGAACCACTCTCAGGCCTTCTTAACCTTTCCCTTCTGTGTTTCCTATGTGAGGTAGCTGAAATCAGAACCTTAGGGTTGGAGTAAGCGCTGACTTCGGCATTGGCTTACTCTTCTACCCAATGAATACGCATACAGTGTGCCTGGCTCGACAACTAGAAGTAGAATACTTGGTGAATCCCTACAGATTCACTGTGTCCACCTCCCGTCACTATAGGAACACCTAGAATTCTCTATGACGAGTGATTGCGTGCGTCTATACTCAGTTTAATTGCTGTCTCTGTTTACGGGTCCTTAGGTGGGCAGGTCGGCTTAAGAGCATCAGTATCGGTTGCAAACTGCGTCAGTGAAGTTAAACGCGGCTTAGCTGATCCCATTTATAGCCGACTCCTGTGTGTGAGAGGGTGTCGCGTTGAACTCGTAGTAAACTGCGGCGGCGTGGCAGTGCATGGGGAGCCGAGGGTTTAACCTTTTCTTAATCTCGAAGAGAACCTCTACGGGTGCTTCTGCTTGCAAGAGTCGTTCTATTAGGCCGATAGAAGATCGACACGTTCCTCAGAATCTGACCAAAATTCTGAAAGTTAACGGCGATTCAGCGGCGAGGATACCATAAAAAGCCTTGAAGAACATCACAACGGGAACAGAGTGTTCCCGTATGGTCTGCAGGACGTTTTGGTTCCAGTTCCGCCCGGCGCTAGAGCTTCGATTGCAAAAAACATCGTTATGAGAGCCTCCAACCTCATTGCCGGCCAACTTTGGTTCAAAGAAAATAAATTGAATCACATGAGGAACATTTTCTTAATGACCCATTTCAAGAAGAGTCGGTTGTTCCATGTCGGAATAAAGGCTGAGATTATGAAGGTTGGCTTCAATCAATCTCTTGCGAAATGCGCCATGTGTTCTGCTTCCACATCGTGGAGACACTTAGAATGTATACTTGGCTTATTTAACAGTTACAAAAACGAAAGGTAACTATATATGCATCAAAATGATATACTCCGCTACAAACATTTCATAGAAAAGCACAAGAAACAATAACTCAAAGCTTAAAGAAGGATAAAAGAATAACGGACGGTGTTACTTAGTTCTTTTTTGGGGTCAGCCACGCATCATACTTCCACGGGATGTCGTGAAAGCGATTGGAATGTGTTTTTGGCCAAACAATGACTTGCGGTGGCCAGCCGATGAACGACAGTGCTTTATCCTTCCCAGACAAGTCTGGCACCAATTCGCCGACCCCGAGGAGATAAAGGACTCGTATGGACTGGTCGGAAAATCCGATCCACGAACCTGGTATCAGCTGCACGCGACAGTCGACACCTCCTCCGACTGCGCCACATGCGCGCCAATCAAATCAAAGCTTAACGAACGAAAAAATGAAAGCTCATTTAGAAGTGAATGAGTGATTTTATGAATACATGGGTGAGTAAAGTGAAAGTATTCAATCGCGGCTTGTTAAGAGAGCACTTGGCGAATCAGATACGAGAAGACAATATGATGCTCATTCTCCGACCCAGAGGGGTGAAGAGATTGATTGGCTTGAGAGGGACCTGAACCCTTACAACACGTTAGACTTGATGTGAGGTGCACGTTGGAGTCTGCGCGTTTTCCAACTGCGCTAGCTGTGCCCATGTCGAAGCATGCGAAAGAAAATTCCCGGTGTGGTGTTCAGCTCATGTTACGTGCTCCATTTGTGGTAGCTCCATCATTCCATGCGATGCCGCCAATGTCTTTGGCGTGTCAGAAGCACAATTCCACATCTCCGCAGCCTAGGTGAGCGAGAAGAGGCATCGACTGGAGTCCCATCGAGGGATGTTGTGCATTCCAGCGTCGTTCAATTAGCATTTCAACCAGTTGCCATCCGGTCACAACCTCTGCTCTCATACCGTAACAGCTCTAAGCCGTCGATGTTCTGAAGGGATGAAAACCGTAAAAGTTGCTGATTTCATGGAGATTGCTTCTCCCTATCGACCGCCTTCGTGTGCGGTTTCGACGTCGGAATTTCAGGCTTCCGCTTGATTGCTTTTAAGGTTTCCGTAATGGCAATTTGATTTCATTTCATGAGGCAGATTATGTTTTGCCGATGGCGAAGTCAGTACCGACGAAGGATTAATGTCAGCTATAACACGGAGAGTTTTCTGATGCAAACTCGCTGCAACATCCATCTACTCCATGTCAGGCATCGATGAAATCGAACATTACTAGAAGGCAGAGAAACTCCTTGGAGCTGGGGTGTGCTATCAGGGATTCTCCGTTTGTTGAATTTTCTCAACGAATATTTTTAACGAAAAAAATTGTTGAATATGAGGTCACCAGGCTGAGGAAGAACCAGCGAACAGCTTCTCATACGTCTGGAGGCACTCAAAAGCTTCTGGCAGGAACAGATGGGTGATGCCCTTCCTCACTGCATTTGATGACAGGACGTAGAGTGCAGTAATAGGAGGTGTTGACTTTCACGTACATCCGATTCCATGTGCCTGGTTCGAATTTGCCGCCCAGGCCAACAGAGCCGTTCATCTCACCAGACATGTCTGGGAAGGATAAAACACTGACTTGACCATCGGCTGGCCACCGCAAGTCACCGGATAGGCAAGAACGCATTCAAATTGCCCCACGACATCCTGTTGTTGTAGAATGCGTTGCGTATCCCGAAGCGGGTTAAAGCTTCCTTCACCCTTTAACCATTTTATCGATAATATCATGCCGTTTCCAATGCTCATAGACTACATAAAGTGGTTCCTTGAAGCTGTAGATTTCACGCCACTTTTCGTGAGACAAGAAGGGACGAATTTGGCTTGACCATTGACTCAGTCAAACCTACCTAACTTCTACATGCAGCTAGAACTCTGTCTCCATGCTCTCATCACATATATCTCGAGTGTGGAGATTCGAGATAAATCCCCGACGCTGACAACTCGTAGCTGTTGTGAAGCTGTTGTTGAAGCGTTTAATAATGGAACTCAATAACTAGGGATTTGCGACTGAAATGCGGCTTCTCGCTGCGATTCGGCGGAACAGTGGTGAGAAGGTGCAGTCCTTCTTTCTCGATTCACAGCCGACGGTCATATTCAGCCATGACGACTACTACCGTAACCTGTGTCGCCTCCACCACAATCGCATCACCCGACGCGCTTTGTGAGTTTATGCGCTGAGAAAAGCGCGTTTAATCGTGAGATTCGTGAACGGCTCTGCAGTCGCGGACATGCGTAAAAATCGTCGCGCGCTTCCTGAGGTTCTATTGATTCTTGAAGGAGGAGAATAGTCTGGTGGTCTACAGGACTTGGAAAACAGCACAATCTGTAGATCCGCTCAGAGCTTTGCCTTTCCGGCTAAATTTTAAGAAGACGTAATTTAAAAAAATCAGTCTTCTGCCTTTTTACCTAAGAAATCTTCAGAAGTTATACTATTACAAACTATGGAGAGGTATACATTTAAAAAAAATCCAGATGACATGCCGAGGTTCCAATTCCTTGGTACTAGCAAAATAGGATCTCAGTGGTGCCCTAGTTGACGCTCTTCGAATCCACACCAGATTTTTCAAAGTTTTCAAACTTCTGTAGTCCACTTGGCGTTCAAACACATTCCGACTGCTTTCAAAGCAACAACAATATTCGTTTTTCCTCCTTAACCTAGAATTCATTGCCATACATCACCTCTGTCACGTTCTTACGTTCTTCTAAGCTTCGCGGGGAAAAATAAGAGGGACAGATACCCAGGTCCTTACCACGCCTTTCACTTGGTGATTCTATGACCTTGTGCAGTAATTCCTTACCAGAGTCTACACTTGGGTAACTAAGACACGGTAGGATGATACTGGCGGTAAAACGCTGGCTTCCTCAGTGAGACAAGCATTCTTTGATGAGGACAAGACGCACCACTATGCGACGAAAACCAGAGCTTTTCATATCTGACAAGTGATTAAAAACAGAATTAGTACCTGAAAACAGTGTCTTACCGGGGACGGAACGTGTGGCTCATTTTAAACAACGTGCTGCTATCCTTAGACCCACACCCAAATTCGAACCTTTGACCCCTTTCTTCTAAGTCAGCAGTGCTGTTCGCTCGGCCATTCAGTCGCTGTCGACGTTACACCCAATGACTCACTGGAACGTACCCTTAGCTTCCTTCAGGAATCGTAACAGTTTGTCTGATTTTCAAGACCTGCACTGGAAGTTCATTGACCTCAGTTGTTAGTCCTACATTACTACACAAAGCGCTGCCCTTAGCCTGCCCATCCTGCGGAACTCTTCAGATCGCGTCTAACCGCTTGCATTACAACTGCCCTCTTTACGGGGTTACCTGTCTTTGCCGTGCAAGCTATCTGTCGCGTGCCAGAGTAGCCCAGAAAGTCCCCGTGTTCTGGCTACACACGATATCAGTTGTAGGCTCTTACGTTGAAGTCTGACAAACTTTTTTACTGTCGCCTTGGTTCGGTCCCTCTCGAACATCTCGCGAAGCCAGTTTGTTTCGGTTTCCGCTCAACGAACTACGTTAACGGAACGCATTTCGTGGCCGGCCCACCTTATATTCGACGACTAGACCAGAGCCGAAAAGGCTTAGACTTGGGAACGTGAAGATGCTTGAAGCAATGGATATCCCCTGCGTCCGTAATCTGTGGCTGTTCGAGGACCGTCCTCTCGACGTCGATTCGAGAGGGCGATGCTCCTACGACGCCGACCGTCGACGTAGATCCGTGCAGCTGGAGCATTGTACGATATATGGTCCTCTACTCAATTTGGATGTAAAGGATAAAGGATAAGGGACGGCGTTACTCAACCCCTCTTGGGATGCGCCACGCATTCTATTCCTACGGGATATCGTGGAGGCGCGTTGAATGCGTATTTGGCCGTACAATGACTTGCGGTGGCCAGCCGATGAACAAGTAGCGCTTTACCCTTCCCAGACAAGTCTGGTACCAAACCACCTACCCCGGAGGGATGGAAGGTTTGGTTGGCCTAGGCAGGAAATCCGAACCAGGAACCTGGTATCGGGTGTACGTGACAGCCGACACCACCTCCGACTGCGCTACACGCGCCCCAATATGGCCAAATACGCATTCAAATCGCCTTCTCGATATTCCGTAGAAGTAGAATGCGTGGCGTATCCCAAAAGGGGTTGATCAACGGCATCCTTTATCCTTGCGTGCTTGGGTGTACGTGCACCGTCAGTGCTTTTTCTCTCACGCCTAGGTCTAGATACGGTAACGGTGCCTTCGACACTGAAGAGAACGGTGGGAAACGTATCGTTGCACATATTCGGTGGCCGCCGAAACTGTGGTGAGGTCATCGGAATATGTGGATGGGGGTTGTTGACGCAGTGGTAGCTTTGGGATGACGCATTGTTTTGCAACGATGCACCCAGTTTGCACCCGAGCTAACAGTCCCCACTGCTGAAACGGGTGTTGAGGCCGCTGAAAGGTCGATTCGGATCTCTTTGATGGCCGTTGGACTACACACAGATTTGCTCTTGCCAACACTGAGCTAGCAGGAGGCCTAATCATTCCTTTTGCACTCCGTTGGTCATGGAACGACCCATCTCCTTCTGTTTTTTGGTTGGAGATGAGTGATTGAGGAATTTGCTGGTTGCGACTATTTTCTGTAATCGCCTTGTTGTTATGATTTTGTTAATTAGAGAGGAGTCAAGCGCTGTAGAGCAGTAGTAGCTAGCTTCGTTCTAGCTCGCACATCGCACAGGCCTCCTGGTTCGGCTCATGTGCAAGCCAATTGCCTCTTACTTGTGTGATGTGCTGCGATGGTGATTGCAGGCACCTAGCCCAATCAGGTCGCCTCGAAGAGAGATGCCATCTACAGCAGCGTGTTCAGCCGGTTCCCTAATTACTTGCAGTTGGCTGGCGTGTACCACCTTCCTGTGGGGCCGGCATGAGCGACTATTATCAAAAATTGGTGGAGCATCTCCCATACATTGGACATCAGGTGGCGATTCAATTCCGAGCCTCGTAGATTTGAATGCATGGCGTGTCCTACAAGAATCGAATAGCGTCGGCTTTGTCGCTGCGAAGACGCGATGAAACACGCGATTAAAAGCGATTGGCAGCAGTTCTTATATTTTTGAAAGGCTTCATTTTTGGCAAAACTTATGAATTTTGGAGGTTGCTTCCAAAACGGCCCGTGAAAGCGCAGTTGCGGAACGGGCTGATTCGGCAGAGTCAGTTCTTAGATCAGACCCGTCTGTGCATGTCGCTGTATCAGTCGAATATGAGCTCAACTGGCCTCCGCGAGAGCTGAAAACTCGTTAGAATGGAGATAGTGGCGCATGCCTGAGGAGTTCGATAGCAGTCCTTTACTGCCATCGAACCCCTCAGGCATGCGCCACTATCTCTATTCTTTACTCTTCGTTTTAAAATTTTTTGTACAATTTCAGAGTGGAGCCCTCGGAATTCCTGGTGTCGATAGAGAGATCTGAAATCCAGCAGCGGACACTATTCCACAGCTGTTCATTTCTGGATCGCTTAGAGAGGTAGGAAACGAGGAAGGACCACGTACTCACCTGGTATTTTTTAAGAATTCGAAATAATTGTTAAGCGTCTTTAAAGAGTTGGTATTGCCGGACCGGCTAGAATGCCCGTTGATGTTGGACCGGCAGCACTGGCTTGACTCTAGGAAGGGAGGGCAATGCAGGATCAGAAGCAGCGATAGGAGGAGGACGAAGAGAAAGGGGTAAGGAATCATGGCTCTCAGCTGCCTAGACCAGTTTAGCCATGTTGATTGACTACTCATTAGTTGGCTACTCAATCAGGTGTGCCCAACGTGATGTGCTGCCAGCGGTGGTGTGTTCTCCCTTCGGCCGCCTGAGTGTTTCTTCACCGACTGCATTTCTTCGAGTTCTTTGCGGGTCACACTTCATCATCGCCGTACATTTGTGCGATTCTGGAATGTTTCTGCTGTCATAAAAAATTCTATTTTCTCAGTAATAATAAATTGCATCGCTTATAATTCTACATTGTTGTTGAGTTCATATGGCAGTCACAAGTAGGGCATTAGCATGTTTTGGATGTTCAGTTTTATATCGCGGCGGTACCTGAGAAGTGGCTGAATGATTGCTTTTATCTCAGCAGCCCATGGTGCAGTGGCCAATGTGGAGTCCGATTCGATCAATAGATGGCCCAATAGCGTGCTTATAAGACGGCCCAATAGGAGATGATGAAGCTGACCTGGCCGCGTTACCACGGCCAATCACCGTCGGCGCATCAAGACAGGCATCGAGCCCCATTGGATCAGCTGATTTAGCTGATAGGCAACGTCCAATGGGGCTCGATGGCAGGCGAGCGCTGGCGGCTACGCTGAATACCGCACTTATGAGCCCTTCAATACAGGTATATCTGGCTGTCTGCGGTTACAGGGGCGTAACAGCCGTTATTGTGCTCTTCTCCTATTGTTCACAGTTACAATAAAGAAATTGTTTGAAGTTTGCCTAATAATAAAAAATAAATAAAAAATTTTAGCTTCGTGAAGAAAAGTAGAGGGCATGGCATATGGTGCTGGGGCAGCCAACAGCCACAAAATCGCGAAATTTTCCAACTTCACTTTCGAAATGCTCTTAGGGGGTCGAAAAATTAGATAACTGTATTCGTTTAGCGTTTGGTGCGCTAAGAGTTAGATTTTTAGGACGGGGCGAATTTTCCGAATTTATTGATATATAATTTGCTGTTTGAATTATTTAAAAATTGCCTAAAAATAAAAATAAAAAATAAAAAATTTTAGCTTCGTGAAGAAAAGTAGAGGGCATGGCATATGGTGCTGGGGCAGCCAACAGCCACAAAATCGCTAAATTTCCCAACTTCACTTTCGAAATGCTCTTAGGAGGTCGAAAAATTAGATAACTGCATTCGTTT